>CM077190.1:23364030-23841530 GCA_039654105.1 Coreius guichenoti
TGTTTTTGATGCTCAATGAATCAGTGTTATTGAACAAAACTTTTGAGTAACGATTCAAAAATTACTCATTCATAAAGACAGTCTAGCTCCATCTACTGATGTAACTATGTAACCTACAGAAAGTGCCACTGAAAAATACTGACTGACAGATAGACAGTGGCTGAATTCGGAAATAATAGCATACACTGTGTGAGGTAGGTCGAAAAAGTATAAGAAGCTATGATAAATGTATTATTTTAATCGCTGTGTTAGTAGCCTATAGCAACGAAAACCTTCAGTTTATTTTAATTTTAAAAACCAAAACCTTCTTAAAATAAATCATCACAAAAGTGTTCACAAAAGTCACATATAGGCAGGCCTGTGTGTTGTATCCTGTGTATTCTTTTGTACATATCGTTTCATCCCGTCAGGAATTATTTACAAGGCGGATTTAGATGCAGGAAGCTGTGGCATTGTACTGAGTACTGTGTATATTATGTGCTGGGGTTGTGTAATTGCTTGTCATAGTTATTGACTGTATTAATTTTGTTAAATTAACAAGAACAAATATAGCCAAATGATTTAGTTCACTGAAGCACAAACCTGCATTACATAGTCTGGGATCACACTCAAGAAAAAAAGTTGATCCCCTATAAAGTCACTGTTTAATTCACAAATTAGTGTCACAATCACAACTCCAACCAATTGCAGTAATGATTCATTCAAGACATCTAAATATTTAGTGTGAAGATTTGAGTTCATGATGATAACACATCTCTAAAACCTCTGTTATATTGAAAGTTCATGAGTTCACATGTACAAATAATCAGATAGAGTAAAAGAGTAATTTGCCTAGCTCGGAATTTGGCCTGAACCGTGAGTACATATATGCCTCCCCTCGTACTAACTGGATAGATAATTTGAGAATGTTCCTTCTGAACTTTGTTAATAAACATCATTAAATGGAACTTACTGTTTACATAAAATTCATTTCATTCTAGAGAGAATAATGCTCAAATATTTATTTTGTAGAAACTGGACTGAAATTATTTCTATTTTGTTTTGAGAAAAATCACAAAGCAGATTTATAGGTTTCATTAGGATTTAAACATATCTGGCCTGTTTACAACACAATATCAAACATGAAAAATCAGTGAAGTTTGTTATATTAGATATCTGTTGAATGATCACAACTGATGCAATTAGATTAAACCAGTTTTTATTACTTTTTATTTCTCCTACTGCATTTCATGTTTCTTTCTGTAATTGTATTCACTGTGCTTCGTTTGTACAGTTCTTTTATGGATTGCATGACCTCCTCTGTCTTTAGAGTGTATATGATGGGATTCAGCATAGATGGTATTATCTGTCTCAAGGAATTGTTAATTATCCGGGTGTTTGGATCGATAGATGTTGTTAAGGCTACAATATTATTGCTTATAAGTGGGATATAACCAATTGCCACCAACATAAGATGTGAGGTGCAGGTTTTCATGGCTTTGATCCGTTCAGCACCATGAGCAATCTTAAGCAGAGCCAGAGCAATGCAGAAATATGAAATGATTATCAGTATCAGTGGTGTGCACATCAGGAGACCAAAGCTAATTTTTCCCATCATAATATTTATAGAATTATCATTACAAGCTAATTTATAGATAAGGCCTTGATCACAAAAATGACTATCGATCACATTAGATCCACAAAAAGAGAGTCTATTCACCAAACTTACAAGTACAGAAAAATATGTCACAGAAAAAATCCAAATAACACCTATGATCAGAAATATGACTGTTTTGGTAACAATAGCATGATACCGTAGAGGAAAACAAATAGCAACCAGTCTGTCATAAGCCAAGACAAGTAGTGTCAAAGACTGCAGATTCATGAAATGATATACAAAAAACATATTTGCCAAGCATGCTTCATATGAAATGTCCTGGTGCTCGAATAAAAATGTGTCAATAACTTTTGGAATCAAAGCTGAGCTTCCACACAGATCAGAAAGGGCCAGATGGAAAACAGCAATGTATTTGGCTGTGTGAAGTCTGCGGGCCAAATAAATGATAGACATGATAAATGAATTCCCCAAAACGGTCACAACATACACCAAAGACAAGAACACATAGTAGTATTTCACATGTGGAACATTAGAAAAGCCGTTGATGAAAAATGCAGCAGGACGAACAAAGGTTACATTTGAAGAGGAGTTTGACTGCATGAAGCTCATGATAGCTGTTATCTGGCTTTTTGTGACCTGTGATGAAGAACTGTTATAAAAATGCACACAATAACAGAATATTCAAATAATGATATAATTTCCATTTACAGTGCATTAATGAAAACAATATTTGGATGTTCTTTGATATATTCATATTGAACTAATAGTAAAAAAAAAACAGTTGCAGTAAATGCTTTAGAGATTAAAGAGAAAAAACACATGGTTTATACTCTACCTTCTACTAAGCTGCCAGAATGTTATTTTTCTATCAGTAATCAGACATATTTATAATAGATCATTGTCTTGATCTTGGGACTTTAGTTGATGGAGCAACGGTTCTCCCTATAGACTTGAGCAGGAGTAGGAGTAAATCAATGCAAGCATGTGAGCTGTGCCACAGTCTAGAAAGCACCTTTTTTTTCAATTGTCAAATTATTTGTGTGTGGGAGGGGTTAGAAAGCATATACAACAAATATTTAATCGTAAGAATTTTTAAGTTAACATTATTTTGCTCCGTTCCTTGCCGCTTAGTTTGAACATGCACATGCTCGCTTAGTCAACGAAGTTGCCTCTAATGTGAACAGCTCTCAAGCCAATTAAACTGTAGTATATGATAGGAAACATTTTGTTTATGGGCATATTTGCAGCGCTCAATAAACTTCTGTACATTCTCTAATGACATCACTGATGGACTTTTTCTGTTCACGGGACACACCCAGGTAATCGTTAAGCCTAATAATATTTGTTGTTGATCATTTTTATAAACATATTTTATCGTTTATTTGATTAGTTGTTGCAGCCCTAAAATACTGTCATGTCGCCTGGTATTTGATTGTGTTGTTTACTGTGTGGGTTTACAGATGCAAAATGCTGTTATTTGGCAATATTGGCAATATATTAAACAAGTTATAATATAATGGTTGATTTCACTGAAGCATGCATATTATATGTTTTGGGATCACTTTCAGTAAAAGAGTTGGATCCCTGAAAGTCACTGGTCAGAGACTGTCTGTTGGTCATCAGAACTTAAACAAATGCCTGCTAATGATTCACTGAAGTCAACAATACATTCAGGCTATCGGATTGGATCAAATCTTGAAAATGGGTTGTTCAAAAGAAAAAAAGCATTCTGAAATCAGATTAGATCAGAAAATCCAATTTTAGTTTTGATCTGGATCAAATTATCAGTTTGTGTTGTGTCCCTTTAGGGGCTCCGTAGAGCACTAGTAATCCAGATTTGGTAATCTGAAAAGGTGTGTATTTGGATCAGGGTGATCCAATCCAATTTTGCTTTGAAAAACAGGCACAAAAGTAAAATGGATTACCTGATCCTGGATAGCAAAACATGGGATTTCCAAATCCAGATCATTCTGATCCAGATTAAGCTTTTTGAACAACTGATCAGGTGTTTAAAGATGTCAATTCACTGCAAAATTGTTTTTTTTTTCTTCTAATTTTGTATACTTGTCTTGTTTTCCATTACAAATATCTAAACATTTTCAAATCAAGATACATTTACTTATATATTTTTTTCTCTTTTGATGTACTGTCAAAAAAATTGTCTTTAAACTCCAGCCCCAAATAAACACACCTGAACCTGCCAATCAAGGTCTTACCAGGCACAAACTTTCAGGCAGATGTCTTGAGGCAAGCTGGAGCTGAACTCCGCAGAATAGTGATACTCCAGGAGCAGGATTGGACACTCCTGATTTAGAATCTTTACTGAAATTATTTGTAGGGTAGAGCGGGGCATAACCTAATGCTTTTTGACTTTCTCAGTTTGTGTAAATCCACTTGGGGTTCAGAGTATTTCTTTTTTCCCACGTTAATTTCACACGTCTAGTACAATTATGTGGTTTTGTTTCATTAATACAGTGCATACTTTTTTCTTGATTTACCCCAAAAGAATGGAACTGAAATGTGACAACATGCCCCATAGGTGGGGTACATTGTAACATGTGAGGGGCACATTGTAACATGACCATATGACATCTTAAAATGTTCATGTGCAGTTTTTACCTAAGAAACTCATATTTACGATAATTCCGAGAGCATGTGAAAGCAGTATAAGTTCTCTCCTGTTTTGACAATTTGTTGGTAGCACTTGGTGACCTCTGCAATTTTCCATTTATGTTATACTATAGAAACTAGTTTATCACTGCTGTAAACTGATGTTACTAATGGACTGACTTTCTTAGTAATCCATTATTTTTATTATTGATTAGTTGTTGCAGTCCTAAAACTGTGGCTTGCCATCTGGGATATCATTGTGTTGTTTACTGTTATAGCAAGTGTGCCACACACTCCCTGAAAAGTGAAGCCAAAAATTTTGATCGTCCCCTGGTGGCTGGCTGCAGTATAGGTAGCATAATCCCCGCCCTCTCGACGTAATCAGAATGGATGCGAGCCAAACTAAAAAAATCTAAATACACTTCAAATAATTTTTTTCCAAAGATGGGTTCTGTAATTTTAGATAGTTCTTATCACGCTGACGTATGTTCAAGTTTTTAGTTTTTAGTAAGTTATTTGATGCTATAAAAATGGAGTGTAAACTCATGATTGACAGCTGTGCTTGTGATTGAGGATCTAGGATATTTTGGCTTCATTTTTCTACAGTGGAAAGAAGTGCTGACATGTTGTCAATCTTACAGTATTCTGGGGTTACGTCAGTGACTGACGGAATGGGGGTTCTGCTTAGAAGCCAATCGCCTTCGAGTTCTACAAAACGAGCCAATGGCATGACAATGCCATGGGTCTGCGGAATGTGCATAGCGCAACTCCGCCCCACCTCGTGGGTATATAAGGAGCTGCGCGTGCACTCTCGCATTATGTTTCTGCTTCGGAGCCAAGTGTTCACTTGCCTTCCTGAGCTATCTTCTCTTCAAGACGAGCAACTCTCCAGAGTGTCTGTGCTACGGCGCGTTCCAGCGAGTTCCGCATTCCTGTCTGATCTGTGCAGTGATCCAGCACAGCGTGTGTGTTCTCCCTGGGTGCTTCAGCATTTCTGCAGAGTAAAACTCCTCTCTAAAAGAGCTACATGTGGCACGTCTTTTTCAAGATGTCTCGCCCGTGTGTTTCTGGGTGCGGTCGGCTGGTTAGTCCGTCTGACGGGCATGATCGCTGTCTTGTGTGCTTGGGCCTTGTGCATGCTGAAAGAGCGTTCATGGATGAGTCATGTTCTCACTGCATGAGTCCCCTCTACCACACCCCAATCTATCTCCTCCACGAGAGGTGATACTTTGGCTGGTGGTCAGGGTGATCTGAGGGTCACGGTGTGGAATAATCCGACGAATCTTCCTCGGTCCACACCCCCTCTAGCACACTGCAACCCGTGGTGTTGCCGGGTGACATCACTGGTTCGTCCCGTGGAGGGCCCAGCGTCTCATTCGGAGTGCCGGCAGATGACACTATGTCGATCGCCGCATCACAGGGTGGGCTGGATTCCTCCGGAGATGAGGATTCGGCTGTGCTGCCTCCCTCGGGAGTCCCAGCATTGCACGAGTCTGATTGCCCGCTCTCAGTTCCCTCTCTCGCCAGACCCCTGTCAGAGCAGGCCGCCGCGGAACGCTGGTCCTTCCCTGGCTTCCTCTGTCAAGACGTGGAACATGACCCCGCCCACACCTCGTGACGCTCCAATGCCTCCCATGTCTGGGCCGGTCATTCCGCTTCGCTGCCCCATCGTGGGTACGCCTGTTGTTTGCATGACCCCGCTGGTTCAGTTTTTGGGAGCCTGGCTAGAGCTTCCAAATCTGTCCCGCTGGCTTGCTCGCACGATCAGGCTCGGCTATGCGATTCAGTTTGCACGGTTTCCTCTCCTTTCGGGGAGTCCGCTATACCATGGTGGGTGGCAATGACCTTGTCATGCGTGCGGAGATCGACACCCTACTGGCGAAGGGTGCGATCGAGACAGTCCCTCCAGCCGAGATGAAGTCCGGCTTCTACAGTCCCTACTTCATTGTACCCAAGAAGAGCGGTGGGTTATGACAAGTCCTGGACCTGCGGGTCTTGAACTGAACCCTTCACAGGCTTCCATTCAAGATGTTGACAGCCAAATGCATTTCAGTCCATCAGATTGGTTTGTAGCGATCGACTTTCATGTCTCCATTCTTCCTCGACACAGACCGTTTCTACGGTTTGCCTTCAAGGGGCAGGCATACCAATACACGGTTCTCCCATTCGGGTTAGCCCTGTCTCCTTGTGTCTTCACGAAAGTCGTCGAGGCAGCCCTTGTGCCACTCAGGCAACACGGGGTTCGCATCCTGAACTATCTCGAAGACTGGCTGATACTAGCTCACTCTCGAGTCCAGGTTTGTGAACACAGGGACCTGATGCTCTGGCACCTCATCTGTCTGGGCCTTTGGGTCAACTGGGAAAAGAGCAAACTCTCCCCCGTGCAGAGGATCTCTTTTCTCGGTATGGAAATCGACTCGGTCGCCATGTACGTGCAGCTTACGAGCGAGCACGCGCAGTCACTGCTGACTTGTCTTCGTCAATTCGAGTGCAAGAGTGTGGTTCCTCACTCTTGAGGAGAGTTATTTCAGAGGCTCCTGGGGCATATGGCATCCGCAACGGCAGTCACGCCGCTCGGATTGTTTCATATGAGACCGCTTCAGCACTGGCTTCGTGATCGAGTCCCGAGATGGGCATGGCAACAAGGCACGCTCCGGGTCATAGTCACTCGGGCCTGCCATCAAACCCTCACCCCATGGCCGAACCTCACCTTTCTACGGGCCAGAGTGCCCTTAGAACGAGTTTCCAGGCATGTTGTTGTATCAACAGATGCCTCTGACACAGGCTGGCGCGGGCTCCTGGAAAGGACCCAAGCGCCTATGGCATGTCAATTGCCACGAGTTGCTGGCCGTACGTCTAGCCCTGCACCGCTTTCGAGCCCTGCTGAAGGACAAACACGTACTGATCCGTTCAGACAACACGGTGACAGTAGCTTACATCAACCCCCAAGGTGGTCTATATATAATTATAATATAATGATTGTTGACTTAAACACATGCTTGCACTACAACATCATGGATAACTCTCAACAAAAAAAGTTGATCCCCTAGATATTTAATCAGACACTGTCTGTGAAGTTGATTGTGACCTACAAAACAAATGCCAGCTACTGATTCAAGACATCAGTATATTCCGGAGTGTGAATATGTGTGTTTACAAGGATAAAAAACATGATGCAGAAGCACTGCTAAAACATCTGTGAAATTTAAAGCAAATGCAATGAAAAACTGTTCTTTTATTTGACTTATTATTAAGCTTAAATCACTGTATGAAAATGTGAATAATATTTTCAAGGCGTTATTATTTAGAATCTTTACTGAAATGTTATATATGTTGTTTTCAAACAAAGGAAGCAATCACAAAGCAACTCTACTAGGTTTTAACCCTGAGGTTTTAAACATATTTGGCCTGTTTACAACACAGTTTCTGTTACAACATCAAACATACAAAATCAATCAACTCTGTTAAATTAGATATTTGTTGAACGATCACAGCTGATTAAGTTTAAACCTGTCATTTTTGTCTACTACATTTCAGTCTTTTTGTAGTGTTCACCTTGCTTCGTTTGTACAGTTCTTTTATGGATTGCATGACCTCCTCTGTCTTTAGAGTGTATATGATGGGATTCAGCATAGGTGGTATTGTCTGCGTCAGGGAATTGTTAATTAACCGGGTGTTCGGATGGATAGGTGTTGTTAAGGATGCAATATTATTGCATAAAAATGGGACATAACCGAATGCCACCAACATAAAATGTGAGGTGCAGGTTTTCATGGCTTTGATCCGTTCAGCACCATGAGCAATCTTAAGCAGAGCCAGAGCAATGCAGAAATATGAGATGATGATCAGTATCAGCGGTGTGCAAATCAGGAGACCAAAATTAATTTTTACCATCAGAATATTTATAGAATTATCATTACAAGCTATTCTATAGATAATGCCATGATCACAAAAATAACTATCAATCACGTTTGATCTACAGAAAGAGAGTCTATTCACCAAACCTACAAGTACAGAAAAATATGTCACAGAAAAAATCCACATTACACCCATGATCAGAAACATCGTTTTTTTTGTTACAATGGCATGATACCGTAAAGGAAAACAAATAGCAACCAGCCTGTCATAAGCCAAAACAAGTAGTGTTAAAGACTCCATGTTCATGAAATGATATACAAAAAATGAATTTTCCAAGCACTCTTCATATGAAATGTCATGGTGCTCAAATAAAAACATGTCTATGACTTTTGGAATCAAAGCCGAGCTTTCACACAGATCAGAAATGGCCAGATGGAAAACAGCAATGTATTTAGCTGTGTGAAGTCTGCGGGCCAAATAAATAATACACATAATAAATGAATTCCCAAAAACAGTCACAACATACACCAAAGACAAGAACACATAGTAGTATTTCACATGTGGAACATTAGAAAAGCCATTGATGAAAAATGTAGCAGGACGAACAAAGGTCACATTTGAAGAGGAGTTTGACTGCATGGAGCTCATGATAGCTGTTGTCTGGCTTTTTGTGACATGTGATGCAGAACTGTTATAAAAATGCACACAATAACAGAATATTCAAATAATGATATAATTTCCAGTCACAGTGCATTAATGAAAACAATATTTGGATGTTCTTTGATATATTCATATTGAACTAATAATAAAAAAACAGTTGCAGTAAATGCTTCAGAGATTAAGAGAAAAAACACATGGTTTATACTCTACCTTCTACTAAGCTGCCAGAATGTTATTTTTCTACCAGTAATCAGACATATTTATAATAGATCATTGTCTTGATCTTGGGACTTTAGTTGATGGAGCAACGGTTCTCCCTATAGACTTGAGCAGGAAGGGGTAGGAGTAAATCAATGCAAGCATGTGAGCTGTGCCACAGTCTAGAAAGCACCCTTTTTTTCAGTTTTCAAATTATTTGTGTGTGGGAGGGGTTAGAAAGCATATACAACAAATATTTAATTGTAACAATTTTTAAGTTAACATTATTTTGCTCCGTTCCTTGCCGCTTAGTTTGAACATGCACATGCTTGCTTAGTCAGCGAAGTTGCCTCTAATGTGAACAGCTCTCAAGCCAATTAAACTGCAGTATGTGATAGGAAACATTTTGTTCATGGGCATATTTGAAGCGCTCAATAAACTTCTGTTGTTGACCACTTGGGTCGTGTACTTTCTCTAGTGACATCACTGATGGACCTTTTCTGTTCACGGGACACACCCAGGTAATCGTTAGGCCTAATAATATTTGTTGTTGATCATTTTCATAACCATATTTTATCGTTTAATCGATTAGTTGTTGCAGCCCTAAAATACTGTCATGTCGCCTGGTATTTGATTGTGTTGTTTACTGTGTAGGTTTACAGATGTAAAATGCTGTTATATGGCAATATGTCTGTGAACTGTGTGATGGGTTTGTTGTTTGTTATGGTTACTGACTGTATTACTTTTATTAATTAAACAAGTTATAATATAATGGTTGATTTCACTGAAGCATGTATTATATGTTTTGGGATCACTTTCAGTAAAAGAGTTGGATCCCTGAAAGTCACTGGTCAGAGACTGTCTGTTGGTCATCAGAACTTAAACAAATGCCTGCTAATGATTCACTGAAGTCAACAATACATTCAGGCTATCGGGTTGGATAAAATCTTGAAAATGGGTTGTTCAAAAGAAAAAAGGATTCTGAAATCAGATTAGATCACAAAATCTAATCTTGGTTTTGATCTGGATCAAATCATCAGTTTGTGTTGTTCAAAACTTTTTAGTAAGATTGGATACCTTTGATCCAAAAAAAAATCAGGATTATACTGATCCCAGCAGAAGGGTTGATTTCAGGAACAAAAAATGAATAAAACTGGTCAAAAAATACAACATTTGTATCATGCAATATACACACACACATATTTTTTTATTTTGCTCTTGATTGGTTTAACTGTTAAAGTAATGTATATTTAGTGTTTTTTATCACTGTTTGTAAACTGCATTGACACAATCATAAGAGATGATCCAGTCAAAAGTTCTTTGCGAGCAAACGCAAAGTTTCTCGGGTGAACACTGCGCAAAACTTTTCTGAGAACAGAAAAGCATTTTTTCCCCCATCTCATATTTTTTTCTATCACCATGTCCCTTTAGGGGCTCCGTAGAGCACTAGTAGTCCAGATTTGGTAATCTGAAAAGGTGTGTGTTTGGATCAGGGTGATCCAATCCAATTTTGCTTTGAAAAACAGGCACAAAAGTAAGATGGATTACCTGATCCTGGATAGCAAAACATGGGATTTCCAAATCCAGATCATTCTGATCCAGATTAAATTTTTTGAACAACTGGCCCCAGGTGTTTAAAGATGTCAATTCACTGCAAAAAAATTTTTTTCTAATTTTGTATATTTGTCTTGTTTTCCATTACAAATATCTAAACATTTTCAAATCAAGATACATTTTCTTTTTTGATGTACTGTCAAAAAAATTGTCTTTAAGCTCTAACCCCAAATACGCACACCTGAACCTGCCAATCAAGGTCTTACCAGGCACAAACTTTCAGGCAGATGCCTTGAGGCAAGCTGGAGCTGAACTCCGCAGAACAGTGATACTCCAGGAGCAGGATTGGACACTCCTGATTTAGAATCTTTACTGAAATTATTTGTAGGGTAGAGCGGGGCATAACCTAATGCTTTTTGACTTTCTCAGTTTGTGTAAATCCACTTGGGGTTCAGAGTATTTCTTTTTTCCCACGTTAATTTCACACGTCTAGTACAATTATGTGGTTTTGTTTCATTAATACAGTGCATACTTTTTTCTTGATTTACCCCAAAAGAATGGAACTGAAATGTGACAACATGCCCCATAGGTGGGGTACATTGTAACATGCGAGGGGTGCATTGTAACATGACCATATGACATCTTAAAATGTTATCAGATCTAATAAAAAAAAAATATATACAAGACAAACTAAAATATTTTGTCAATAAAATACAATTATTAACTTTTTCAAATAAAATAATGACTTTTTTAATCATTAAAAATAAGCGATTTTTTGAGTTTGACAACAAACACACTGCAATACACAGCTATACAGCATAGTTAAAAACATAATAATAATTAATAACTTCTGAACATTTACTCTCAGTCATTATTCACCCCTTTCTCATGGTTTCTCAATAGAATTCATAAAAGTATATGCAACCGGGTGGTAAATACCCTTAAAGTCTGTTTCTCTCCTTGCATGTTTAAAACTGTTATTTCATTGTCCTTTACTGTGTTCAGTGAATTGTAAGGACAAGAAAAACTGTGGTTCTCTGTATGTCCCTGGAGTCGTCAGCAGGTGGCACTGTGTGCTGTGTTGCGTGCAAGGCAATGCGCATGCGTTCTCTCACCTCGATCACTTTGTCAGAAGTGCAGCGAGCAGTGTGAGAGAGACGCGCACTCTCGGGAAATTGTGGGGGTTTTTAGGTCATCCACAGGTAACTACAATGTTTTATGATTATATCCTTGATGAATATCATTTGTGGATGTATATTTTTCTGTGTTAATTCAGAGAACTGTCATATTTGAAAGGTTATGTCGTGTGTAATGTCCGTGATAATATCACGGCACACCATGTGGTGTAGGCCTGTTCATTTGGCATTAAGAAATGTTATACACTTAATTTTCCAAATGTTTCATGTAATTTTCATGTGATTTTAATTTGGTGTGATTGTTTACACAGTGTACAACATAATGTTGGTGATTTCAGCCCTTGTGAAGTGAATGTGGTGGTATGTAGGAGCTGATTGTTACGTGAGTGTTATTTTCTCTCATTTTACTTAAATGATGTTGAAGTGGGAAATATAAAAAGTGTACTTACGTTATTTTGTTCTGTTTGTACAGTATTCCCACTGCCGTATTGTAACGTGTTGCCTTACTCATATTTTTGATTTTCCATATTTCTGTACTGAGATTTTGTATTTTCCTATTTTTGCATTTTGAAACGGTCATATTCTTTTACTGCCGTGTGTAGCGTATAGTGTTTGTTACACACAAGTGGACTGTGATATTTAAGCGTACAGTGTATCACAGATAATTGCTCTGAGTAACGTAGAGCTGTGAGGAGGTTTAACTGTATCACCAGCTCTGTGTACATTTATTTGTTTATCAAGTTTGTTTTACTATTTTCTCTTTTCCGGTTCTGTTGTAAACGCTGAAAGCCGGAACTGTTTCTCTTTAAATAAATTTGAGACGTAACATTTGCGAATAAATTGTTTTATTTGAAATCAGTAACTAAATAAACATTACCTAATCTGAACCCCCTAATGTGTTCCTGGTGGTAAATCTAAATCCCCGGTCACACATTTTGGTACCCGGAGTGGGGTTGTTTATTCAATCTGATTAGTTTTTTTTCGTCAAGCAGTATAGTTGGGTTAGACAATACGGCAGTGGTGAATATTTTGCAGAGGACGTCCAGAGTGTGGAGGATTGCGGTTGCGGATGAGATGGCCAGCGCTGGACTGATCGGTTTCCAGTGTGTCGGGCGTAACAGCTGCTGAGGAGACTGGTCCGGCTTAACGGGGTTCCTGCTGTCAACGTGTTGGCTTCCAGGATTTCATGGCGGCATCCCAGGAACTGTGCATTAGTGTTAGGGTGTGTCTGAGGTACTGAAAAAGACTGAGAAAGCGGGACAAGTTTCGCACCACGGACATTAATCTTGGACTGAGTTGAGTTAATTCTGAGTTTATGCTTTTTGACCTACTTTTGTAGAAAATGTCTGACTCTGACGAACCACCTGAAGAGAGGGTACACATCCCTGTTGTTGGGGCTGTGGGAAATGATGTCATAGAGCAAATGAGGGGTCAAATTCGAGAGTTAAGTGATTGGAGGAACGATACTCTAGCCAGTAGGGCTGTCAGTGGGGGTTTCTCGACCCGCTCCTACATTTATGTTTCTCGTGAACGCCAGGTTCAACCTTTTAGCGGGGAGTATAACAAAGATGGAAGGTCCGTAGAGGAGTTTGAGGAGGTGGAAAGGGTTCTATGGGCCAGAGACCAGACACAAGAAGAACAGCTGGACTTTATCTCACTTTTGCGGGGGCCCGCACTAGAAGAGGTGCGTTTATGTGTGGGAAACCAGTCCAGACGGGCCAATGATTTGTTTACTTTCCTGCGGGAAGCGTTTGGGGAACGGCGTAGTGGGACTCAATTGTTGCAAATGTTTTACATTCGCAGACAATTGGACGGGGAAGATCTCCGAAACTACTCTCATGCTCTCTCTCGCCTGTTAAGTTCCGTTGTAAAACAATCCCCAGATGTTTGGCTAATGAGCAGGGGATTTTGCGCGATCAGTTCGTGGAGGGTGTGCGAGATGCCACATTGAGGCGAGAGCTGCGTAAGTTAATCAGGGAAAAGCCCTATTTGACCCTGCTTGAGATTCGTAATGAGACTATTCTTTGGTCCATGGAAGAGAGCAGGCCAACCAGAGTAGCGAATAGTCGACCGGTTTCCCAATTTCCTGGCAGGACAAGCGAATAAGTGAGCAAGAGCAGACTATTTCAGAGCTCACTAAGGTGGTCAAAGAGTTGACTGTGCAGCGGTCAGTGTTGGTTCTGCAGAATTTCACGCCTTTGTCAAAATCTCCTCCCAGGTTTACAGAAAAGGGGGAACCTATCTGTTTCAGGTGCAACGGGGTTGGGCATATTGCTACATGCTGCACTGTAAGACGGGGTGGGAGACCTAAGAGTGCTACCCAGACCACTGAAGGGCAAGAAACACAAGGTCCTTCTGTTGAGTCAGGCTGCACAAGGGGTAGTTTCTGGTTTACCGCCTGAGGGAACTAGTCGAGACCGCTTCCTGGAATGGGCAGTTGGAACGTGCCCAATGGTAGACCTGAAAATCAAGGGTGTTCCAGTGTCTTGCTTGCTTGACACTGGTAGTCAGGTCAGTACTATTATTGAAGAGTTTTTCCGAGAGCGTCTGTTTGGGGATGAGAGTGATGTATTGTCTACTTCTGGCTGGCTGAAGATCACGGCAGCCAGCGGTTTAGACATTCCCTATTTGGGTTACATGGAGCTGGATGTGGAGGTTATGGGGATGACCCTGCCAGAGTGTGGGTTCTTGATCGTGAAAGAAGCTCCTAGCCTATCATCTGTGGCTGTGCTCATAGGAATGAACATTATCAGTAAGTGCTGACAGATCGTTCACGCTGAATTTGACACCACGCTGGGTGGTCGGCTGGATTCTGACTGGAGGGCAGTCTTTCGGCAGGCCCAGTCAGTGGAGTTAGTTGAGCGAGTTTCATCTGCTCGGGTCGTGGGTAAGACTCCTGCTCATGTGCCAGCTTGGTCGGCAGCCACTGTCCTGATTAAGGGGATTGAATGCGGTAAAAAGGATGGTTCTGTGTGGTTGGTAAAACCAGCAAATTTGCCCTTACCAGAAGGTTTGGTTGTAGTACCTACCTTGGTCACGTTAGAGTTACCTGTGTGTCCAGTGAGAGTACTTAACCTGTCTCAGGAAGACCTTTGGCTTCAACCTAGGGCCTGTTTGGGTTTGTTGTCCCCAGTAGATGGTAACAGTGCGGGTTCGTCCTGCGAAGTAAGGTTTCAGCGAATCTCTGCAGACACAGAACAGGTCACTATGGGTGGAGGTCCTGGTTCTGAGCCTCAGGCCCAGTCAATCTTGGATTGTCAACATGGGAGGCACACCTGAGCAGCAGGTTCAGTTAAAAGCTCTGCTGAGCAAGTATTTAAGTGTGTTCGCCCTGGAGGACGATGATTTGGGTTATACAGATAAGGTTCAGCATGAGATATATCTGACTGATGACATACCATTGAATCAGCCTTACCGACGAATTCCCCCAAATCAGTACCAAGAGGTTAGAGAGCACATCACTAAGTTACTGAAGAAGGGTGTCATTCAAGGGAGTGTGAGTGCTTACGCCTCGCCTGTGGTTCTGGTGCGCAAAATGGGTCGCTACGGTTGTGCGTAGATTATCGCAAACTCAATGCCAAGACGAGGCGTGACGCATTTCCGCTACCCAGAATTGACGAAAGCTTTGATGCCCTCAGTGGAGTAAAGTTTTTCTCAACTGTGGACTTGGCCTCTGGGTATCATCAGATCGCAGTGAGTGACAGGGATAGGGCCAAGACGGCGTTCACCACGCCTTTTGGTTTGAGTACCAGAGGATGCCATTTGGGGTCTGTAATGGACCGTCGACCTTTCAGCGGCTGATGCAGGCTGTTATGAGTGATCTGATCTTTCAGGTGTTGATAGTGTACCTAGACGACATTTTTCTGTTTTCACAGACATTTGAGGAACACCTGGAAAGATTAGAGGTGGTGCTGAAACGGTTGGCAGAGACTGGTTTAAAGGTCAAGCTGGGGAAGTGCCGTTTTCTCCCAGACTCAGTGCGTTTCCTTGGTCACCAGGTGTCAGTGCAAGGGATTTCTCCTGACCCAGACAAGGTCACTGCGGTCAGTAATTGGAAGACCCCAGAAACCATCAAGGAGTTGAGGTCATTTCTGGGGTTTTGCAGCTATTATAGGAAGTTCGTCAAGGGCTTCTCGAAGATAGCTGCCGCTTTACATGACCTAGTAAATGCTTGCTTGAGTGAAGGCAGGTGTGTAAGGGGTGTCCGTCACTTTAGCACTCTGTGGTCTGCGGAATGTGACCATGCATTCAATCACTTGAAGAGGAAGCTGACGACAGCACCTGTTCTCGGTTTCACAGACTTCACTTTCATTCTTGAAACTGATGCAAGCCAGAATGGCTTAGGAGCTGTCCTGTACCAGAAACAGGGTGACGAGAAGAGGGTCATTGCGTACGCCAGCAGTAGGTTGCGTAACGCAGAGCGAAATGATCGAAATTACAGTAGCATGAAGCTCGAGCTACTGGCCCTTAAGTGGGCTGTAGTCGAGAAATTTCGCGGCTACTTACAAACCCGATTCCAAAAAAGTTGAGACACTGTACAAATTGTGAATAAAAAAGGAATGCAATAATTTACAAATCACTTTTATTTTATTCACAATAGAATATAGATAACATATCAAATGTTGAAAGTGAGACATTTTGAAATGTCATGCCAAATATTGGCTCATTTTGGATTTCATGAGAGCTACACATTCCAAAAAAGTTGGGTCAGGTAGCAATAAGAGGCCGGAAAAGTTAAATGTACATATAAGGAACAGCTGGAGGACCAATCTGCAACTTATTAGGTCAACTGGCAACATGATTGGGTATAAAAAGAGCCTCTCAGAGTGGCAGTGTCTCTCAGAAGTCAAGATGGGCAGAGGATCACCAATTCCCCCAATGCTGCGGCGAAAAATAGTGGAGCAATATCAGAAAGGAGTTTCTCAGAGAAAAATTGAAAAGAGTTTGAAGTTATCATCATCTACAGTGCATAATATCATCCAAGGATTCAGAGAATCTGGAACAATCTCTTTATTGTAAGGGTCAAGGCCGGAAAACCATACTGGATGCCCGTGATCTTCGGGCCCTTAGACGGCACTGCATCACATACAGGAATGCTACTGTAATGGAAATCACAACATGGGCTCAGGAATACTTCCAGAAAACATTGTCGGTGAACACAATCCACCGTGCCATTCACCGTTGCCGGCTAAAAATCTATAGGTCAAAAAAGAAGTCATATCTAAACATGATCCAGAAGCGCAGGCGTTTTCTCTGGGCCAAGGCTCATTTAAAATGGACTGTGGCAAAGTAGAAAACTGTTCTGTGGTCAGACGAATCAAAATTTGAAGTTCTTTTTGGAAAACTGGGACGCCATGTCATCCGGACTAAAGAGGACAAGGACAACCCAAGTTGTTATCAGCGCTCAGTTCAGAAGCCTGCATCTCTGATGGTATGGGGTTGCATGATTGCGTGTGGCATGGGCAGCTTACACATCTGGAAAGGCACCATCAATGCTGAAAGGTATATCCAAGTTCTAGAACAACATATGCTCCCATTCAGACGTCGTCTCTTTCAGGGAAGACCTTGCATTTTCCAACATGACAATGCCAGACCACATACTGCATCAATTACAACATCATGGCTGCGTAGAAGGATCCGGGTACTGAAATGGCCAGCCTGCAGTCCAGATCTTTCACCCATAGAAAACATTTGATGCATCATAAAGAGGAAGATGCGACAAAGAAGACCTAAGACAGTTGATTAGACAAGAATGGGACAACGTTCCTATTCCTAAACTTGAGCAACTTGTCTCCTCAGTCCCCAGACGTTTGCAGACTGTTATAAAAATAAGAGGGGATGCCACACAGTGGTAAACATGGCCTTGTCCCAACTTTTTTGAGACGTGTTGATGCCATGAAATTTAAAATCAACTTATTTTTCCCTTAAAATGATAAATTTTCTCAGTTTAAACATTTGATATGTCATCTATGTTGTATTCTGAATAAAATATTGAAATTTGAAACTTCCACATTATTGCATTCTGTTTTTATTCACAATTTGTACAGTGTCCCAACTTTTTTGGAATCGGGTTTGTACTTGGGTCTTGGTTCGAGGTGATTACGGATAATAAACCGCTCTGTCACTTGCAAACTGCCAAGTTAGGAGCGATCAAACAGAGGTGGGTAGCACAACTGTCAGTCTTTAATTTCGAGGTGAAGTACAGACCGGGGCAAGAGTAATGCAGCAGCTGATGCTCTGTCTAGGCAGGAGTTTGCAGGGGAGCCTGAACCTGATCCAGACGCTGACTGGGATGAGTGTGTAGCGATTTGCGGTGCGATAAGGCGAGGTACCACCTTGGAACCTGAACTTGCGTTGAAGGGTGTTGAATGCAGCAGGTTGAGGCAAATTCGTGCGTTGGAGGCTGGAGAAGAAGCTATCACTACTCTCCAACAATTATACACTTCCCAGTTACACCAGGGAACAGTTGGTTGAGTTTCAGAAAAGTGACCCTGTTCTACAAGTGTTTCGAGGGTTCTGGGATGAGAAAAAGAAACCAGTTCACCTGGAAAGAAAGTCTCTGTCCAGGTCTGCGAAATGCCTTCTGAAGCAGTGGAGCTTCATAAAGGAACAAAATGGGTTGCTGTATCGAGTAGTAGTTGACCCTTCTGAGGAGAGCTGCTGGCAACTGCTGTTGCCCGGGTGTTTAAAGGAACAAGTGCTGCGAAGTGTTCACGACGATCTGGGGTACCAGGGCATTGAACGGACGTTGGGGTTGTTGAAGCAGGTGTTTTTGGTCTGGTATGTATGAGGATGTGGAGGAATGGGTAAAGAAGTGTCAACGGTGTATTCTCACAAAGATGCCTCAGCCCAAAGTTTGTGCCCCTGTGAGAGCATTTTTGGCTTCCAGACCTCTGGAAGTGATTGCGGTGGACTTCACAGTCTTAGAGCCTGCTTCTGATGGGTGTGAAAATGTTTTGGTTGTTACCGACGTTTTCACAAAGTTTACACGGGCGTTTTTCACAAAAGATCAAAAGACCGATACCGTAGCAAAGGTCTTGTTAAAAGAGTGGTCTATGAAGTGCGGCGTCCCAGAGAGGTTGCACTCCAATCAAGGTCGAAACTTTGAAAGTGATGTAATCGCCGAACTGTGTAGACTCTATGGAGTGAAAAAGACCCGTACGACCCCTTATAGGCCGCAGGGAAATGCCTAATGTGAACGGTACAACCGAACACTTCACAACCTGTTACGTACATTACCGCTAGAACGTAAGCGGTGTTGGCCTGAGTACTTGTCGGAGTTAGTTCACGCGTACAATGTGACTCCGCATGCAACTACAGGGTTTTCCCCCTGTTATCTTCTTTTTGGGGTACAACCACATCTGCCCATTGATGCGTTGTTAGGTGGTGAGGAGGTATCTGAGGGGAAACGAGACTGGTTGTCTGTGCATCAAGAGAGGTTGAGATATGTTCATGAGAAGGCTAGGGAGTATTCAGAAGAGAAAGCTCTAGAGAGGGTGACTCGTCTGAATGAAAAGACATTTTGTCCCCAGGTCAGTGTGGGCGAGTTGGTATATCTGCACCAGCGGCCTCCAGGCAGGAACAAGATTCAAGATGCCTGGAGCCCGATTGTGTATCGAGTAGTGGAAGTAGTAGGCACAACTTACACTGTTGAACCTTTGGAGGGAGGGCCCTCAAAAAGGGTTCACAGGTCGGAGTTGCGTCCAGGTGCCGTGCCCACTCCCAGGCCTAGGAGTAAAGCGAAATCTCTGCCAGATGCACAGCCTGTCATCATAGACGGGAATGAGATTTCTGGACCAGATTTTGTGGTAGTAGAGAAGGTTGTGCAACCCTCTGCGAGGGTGGCTGCAAACACTCCAAGGAACCCGGAGACTCCAGGTACTTCGGAGTTGAGAGGGGACCGCTCTAAAGGTAACCAGGTACGAGTATCAGCGGATACTGGTAGAGATTCTGCAGAATCTAATGATGTGGTCCTGAATGCAGAGGCTCCAGAAGAGCTTGTCTAATCACAGGAGCTAGAGACTGGTGATGTGCGTAACCTAGTCGAGAGGGAAGTACCAGTACCAGCTGTGCGCAGGAGCAAGTGAGCAACTGCGGGTGTTCACACTAATCCTTTTCATGCACCCAGGTCTGCTTGTCATGCAGTGAGCGTCAGCACAGATATGGTGTCTCAAGTATTGGCCAGTATTGGCACTGCGTTGTTTGAGAAGGCATTACAGGGTGCCATAAACGCCGAAATCAGTGATTGAGTGAGTCATCGAGGACGCTGACTTATTGCAGGGGAAAATGTAACCGGGTGGTAAATACCCTTAAAGTCTGTTTCTCTCCTTACATGTTTAAAACTGTTATTTCATTGTCCTTTACTGTGTTCAGTGAATTGTAAGGACAAGAAAAACTGTGGTTCTCTGTATGTCCCTGGAGTCGTCAGCAGGTGGCACTGTGTATTGTGTTGCGTGCAAGGCAATGCACATGCGTTCTCTCATCTCAATCACTTTGTCAGACGTGCAGCGAGCAGTGTGAGAGACGTGCACTCTCGGGAAATTGTGGAGGTTTTTAGGTCATCCACGGGTAACAATGTTTTATGATTACATCCTTGATGAATATCATTTGTGGATGTATATTTTTCTGTGTTAATTCAGAGAACTGTCATATTTGAAAGTTTGTCATGTGTAATGTCCGTGATATGTCGGCACACCATGTGGTGTAGGCCTGTTCATTTGGCATTAAGAAATGTTATACACTTAATTTTCCAAATGTTTCATGTAATTTTCATGTGATTTTTAATTTGATGTGATTTTTAATTTGGTGTGATTGTTTACACAGTGTACAACATAATGTTGGTGATTTCAGCCCTTGTGAAGTGAATGTGTTGGTATGTAGGAGCTGATCGTTACGTGAGTGTTATTTTCTCTCGTTTTACTCAAATGATGTTGAATTGGGAAATAGGGATGGGTATCGAGAACCGGTTCCAAATTCCCCAGAACCGGTGATTCGATAAGAAACGCACATTTCGGTTCCACTTATGTGCGCAAAAGACTCGCGCGCTGTTTTCCGTGCTCTGCACACATCCAAAACGTGCGCACAGAAAATGTGATTTTAAACATTCTGTGCTGTGCACGCACAAGCAAACGCACACACACACACACACACACACACACAAACAAACGTGCGCACAGAACGGCTTTTCGCGATAATGAATGAGTTCTCGTCCTCATCTTTTTTTCACAGCACACGAACGGACAAATACACACAAAATATGTCACAATATTCTCGTAAACACAGTTGGTTATGTCTTAAGACAGAAGAAAAGATGAAAACGTATGTGTGATACGTGCAGCTCTTAAAGTGACGGCAGATTTTCCGGATGCCGTCTCTATAATAACATTAATCAAACAAAAGACAAGAAAACTCACTCGCTGTTCTAGACAGAATATAATTGAGCTATTTGTAATGTATAGCCTATATTTTATTAATAAAGTGCAGTGTTATTTTACATTTGATTATACAGTTTCTGTACCTGAAAATATTTATTTCTTTCTATATTTATATCTTTGCTCAATTGTATTTATCTGTGCAATTGATAATTTATTTGTTAGTTTTTAATTACTGAGTGTCTTTAATAATGCTTGAAATTTATATTAGTTAGGCTAGTTGTTTTTCCTCTGGTATTTTTAAACCATAGGCAAAAGTTCCTTGTGTAAGTGTTCTTAGCCTGTTGATTTTTGTTCATGGTATTCAGCTCCTATGAAATGTTTTACAATAAGACTTAGAATAAATGTGAATGATATCTAAGGTTTTTTTTATTTATTTATTTATTTTTTTTAACCTTATTGGAATCGAAATTAGGAATCGATAAGAATCGGAATCGATAAGCGGAATCGTTAAAATTCAAACGATACCCAATCCTAGTGGGAAATATAAAA
This sequence comes from Coreius guichenoti, assembly GCA_039654105.1. Taxonomy (NCBI): domain Eukaryota; kingdom Metazoa; phylum Chordata; class Actinopteri; order Cypriniformes; family Gobionidae; genus Coreius; species Coreius guichenoti. Next base: position 23,385,567 of record CM077190.1, read on the forward strand.
AGTGTACTTATGTTATTTTGTTCTGTTTGTACAGTATTCCCACTGCCGTATTGTAACGTTTTGGAATCGTGTTGCATTACTCTTATTTTTGATTTTCCATATTTCTGTACTGAGATTTTGTATTTTCCTATTTTTGCATTTTGAAACGGTCGTATTCTTTTACTGCCGTGTGTAGCGTATAGTGTTTGTTACACACAAGTGGACTGTGATATTTAAGCGTACAGTGTATCACAGATAATTGCTCTTTGAGTAATGTAGAGCTGTGAGGAGGTTTAACTGTATCACCAGCTCTGTGAACATTTATTTGTTTATCAAGTTTGTTTTACTATTTTCTCTTTTTTGGTTCTGTTGTAAACGCTGAAAGCCGGAATTGTTTCTCTTTAAATAAATTTGAGACATAACATTTGCGAATAAATTGTTTTATTTGAAATCAGTAATTAAATCGACATTACCTAATTTGAACCCCCTAATGTGTTCCTGGTGGTAAATCTAAATCCCTGGTCACATATATAGAATAGCATAGTTCTAATAGGGGCTCATTGTAACGCAGTGTTACAACATGCCCTACCTGCGCAACTGGGATTTAAACCCGATTCAAGTCTTCTGCTGGTTAGATCAGCATTAAAGAACTATCTCAACTGTTAAATAACAGATATAAGATTAAAATATCAGATTTGTCTTACTTTAAATAAACACAAAAAACAGAGATAAAAAAAATGAATTTAAGAAATTTACTTTTCCAATGTTTAAATAAATGTTCAATGATATCTTCCAAAGATTTTTTTAATTTTGGCGCAACTTTTTTCTCTAAATAGTGTTTACTGATAATCAATCACATTCGATCTACAAAAAGAGTCTATTCACCAAACCTACAAGTACAGAAAAATGTCACAGAAAAAAATCCACATTACACCTATGATCAGAAACATTGTTTTTTGTTTTTTTTTGTTACAATGGCATGATATCGTAAAGGAAAACAAATAGCAACCAGTCTGTCATAAGCCAAGACAAGTAGTGTTAAAGACTCCATGTTCATGAAATGATATACAAAAAATGAATTTTCCAAGCACTCTTTATATGAAATGTCATGGTGCTCAAATAAAAACATGTCTATGACTTTTGGAATCAAAGCCGAGCTTTCACACAGGTCAGAAAGGGCCAGATGGAAAACAGCAATCTATTTAGCTGTGTGAAGTCTGCGGGCCAAATAAATGATACACATAATAAATGAATTCCCAAAAACAGTCACAACATACACCAAAGACAAGAACACATAGTTGTATTTCACATGTGGAACATTAGAAAAGCCACTGATGAAAAATGTTGCAGGATGAACAAAGGTCTCGTGCTAGTCTCACGGCAGGGAGCTCAGGTCAGTGCAGGACGCTGGAAGACAGCTGTGACGAGATTAGATACGGACCCCCATTCCATCAGTCACTGACGTAACTCTGAGTGACTGACTGAAAGGGAACTTCTCGGTTACGTATGTAACCCTCGTTCCCTATGGTTATGTCCCTGTGCCACAACCGCTGTACCGCTGGTACGGCTGGGGCGCTCAGCCTCGGCTCCTCAGCAGGTAACATAATGCGAGATTGCATGCTCAGGTCAGCTCCTTATATACCCACGCTGGTGGGCGGAGTTCGCTATGCAAATTCCGCAGACCCATGGCATTGTTTTGCCATTGGCTCGTTTTGTAGAACTTGAAGGTGATAGGCTTCTAAGCGAAACCCCCATTCCATCAGTCACTGACGTAACGTCTCTGTTCCCTCCTTCAGGGAACGAGGGTTACATGCGTAACCGAGGCGTTACTTATGGACGAGTAATCGAGAATTTTCATTAACGATTGGTTGTTGCAGTCCTAAAATAGTATCTTGCTCTCTGGTATGTCATTGTGTTGTTTACTGTGTGGGTTTATAGATTCACGCTATTATATGGCATAATACTGCCTAATTAAGTAAGTTAAGTAAATGCCCATACTGAAGGTAAATGCCCATACTGCCCATACTTTTCTGTACTTGTAGGTTTAGTGAATAGACATTTTGTAGATCTAATGTGCTTGATTACTACTTTTGTGATCATGGCCCTATCTATAGAACAGCCTGTAATAATTCTATAAGTATTGTGATGGGTAAAATTAGCTTTGCTCTCCTGAATGGCACACCACTGATACTGATCTTCATCTCATATTTCTGCATTTTTCAGGCTTTGCTTAAGATTGCTCATGGTGCTGAACAGATCAAAGCCATAACCTGCATCTCACATCTCATGTTGATGGCAATCCTGTCTGTTAAAGGCAAATGGTATCTGCAGGTCAGAGTAATGGGAGTGCTGAAAGGTTTCGCAAAGGCTGCCTTTTAGGGTATGGGGTAGGGTTAATTGGAAACACTTCAGGAATTTCGAAGTCGTCATCTGGTTGGTTGAATTCTACAGGATGTCCGAGAGAAGTGTGTCGCGTTCTTTGGTGGTCCGCCTGGAAACAAATGGCGTGACGCCAAAACCCCCTTGTGGAAGAACGCTGTCGTATTTACAACTGTGACTGAGCGCTTACCAGTATCAACTAAACGCTGGGTTTTCAAAAGTATGTGAAGTTCGAGGCTCCATTGTTGCAGTGAACTTGCACAATGTTCTTGAATGAATAATTTATTAGATGCACGCCAGTCTGTTATTGTAGGGACATCGACTTTACATTTTCACGCCCCTAAACATGACGCGGAACAAAACAAACTATGATTGGTTGCATTACATGTCAGTCAACCCCCTTTTGGGCGGTCCTTGGCCAATGAAAGCTGCGATAGAGTCCAAACCTTCTGCCGTCATTCTGAAGGTCTGGCTACGCGAGACTAGCAAGGGAAAGGCATAAAAAATTTGACTTGAATGCAGCCTCGTCTCGTTAAATGGGCTATATGTAGAATTCAGAAACAGTTGTTATTAGTGACACCGGTGGCCATTAAGTGAACTGCCGTCAGCAACATGCTCGCACTTGTGCATACATAGACCAAACCTGATTAAATGCCCCAATATACTCATAGTGAAGTTCTTTTTTATTCTTTACTTAGAAGTAAAAAGCTGGAAATACCTTCCCATATGAAAAAAAAAAAAAAAAAAAACTATGGTTCATATACAGCAACCATATATCTTCCTTACTTAAATGAGCCAGAATTATCTGTATTAAGTCCAATACATGTCCTACACAAAATCAGACCATTTATGGCCACTTTCATACTAAAAAGCACACATAAAACTTGTAGGGGATTTTTGGATCATATATGAATACTGTAAAAAGTCTTATGAGTTTTACATGTCAACAGTATGCAGTGGTGTATGGTATTAGTAGAAAATACCTGATGTTCATATACAAATCATATAAAGTTCTTATACTGAATCATATGCTAGTCAAATTAAAGTCATATAGGATTTATTTACATTTTGTGTCATTTGTTTATATGTATTTTATACAGATTTCATATTTTTTTAATAGGGAAATGGTGTGCTTGCTCATTCCTCATATTACAGCAGTAATATTACTATATCTCTACATATAATTATCATATGTGATTTCAGTCAATATTACAATATCTCTGCATATACTAACCATGTATGATTTCAGTCAATGAGTTACACATATTTCAACACATTCAAAGTGAAACACTCATATTATACTCCAAATGAGTAATTTACAATTCCAACTTGATAGCAAACTAAACTTTGCTCAGGAAAAAACAAAACACAAAAAACAACGATAAAATATATTGAACACACTGTCATGGCCATCAATCATCAAAGAGAATTAAAGGAATAGTTCACCCCAAAATGATTTACTCACCCTCAAGCCATCCTAGGTGTATATGAGATTCTTCTTTCAGACAAATACAATCAGAATTATATTAAAAAATATCCTGGCTCTTCCAAGCTTTATAATGGGAGTGATCAGGGTTCATGATTTTGATGGCAAACCAACATTGAGTGGGGGCCTCAGGCAAAATGAATCAATGAGGCCCTTATAATTATTATTATTTATTATTTTTGTTAATATATCTTCGTTGTCTAGAGATATAATTTTACAACATACAAAAAGTAGTCAAAACACATCTAACAGAACCTAAATTGTTACATTTTTATAACATTAAAGTGCTTATTTTTTATATCTTTATAATAGAAGATACAATACAATATCTTCAAAATACAGTACAATCTTCATATTTATAACGAATTGTCACCTTTAAAACGGTGCTTTGTGTGGTGGTGACAGGAACAAGCAATTCTCCTACATATAGAAATAAATGGTTATTTTAATTTAATCTTTATTTTATTAGTTTAATCAACTAATTATGTTGCCTCAACTAATTAAATGTAGAAGAGCTGGATTTACTAATTAGCCTACTAATTAATGTCAACTAGGTAAATGTATTGATTAGGGCTGCCCCCGACTAAAGATTTTTCTAGTGGACTAGTCACTCATTTAAGCAATTAGTAGAGTAATCGCACATTTATATTAGGCTAATTTAATTAGGCTGCTCAAATATATACTGGGTGCATGGAAGTGGCGTGCACGCATAAAGCACCAGCAAAAGTAGGCTAATGATTATAAATGTGTCGGAAAAAATAACAAGGTGACATTTTATTTGTTTATTATTAAACAAGTATTTTCTGAGTCAGTGTCGGCTGCAAAGATGAAGTTGACGATGCTGCCTCTCCGCAGCATAGTGGACGCGCCTTTTGAAATGCACTTTTCATAACCAGAGAATATTTGTTTTAGATTTGAATTTGTTCGTTTAAAAGACATTAAAAAAAAAAAAATAGACATTTAAAGCTTTCTATAGGCTAGATATATTTCTCATATATGTGAGGCAAGTAGCCTGATACGCTTAGTTTCAGTTCATTTATGAGATGCGCTGCAGACTATAGGACGAAAAAAGCGCGCGTCCTGTTTGTTTTCTTTATTTTACAAAAGCACAACTATTTGTTGTTATTGTGAGTTTACACAAATACAAATAAATGATGTATTACTCTTATCTGTATGTCCATAAATTATGGAGTATTTTAAGTTTTTTTTCGCTGTTAGGAAAAAATGCCAGTGATCGCGCCTTCATGTCATGTAAGTGCGCTATACTTCAGCTTCCACACTCCACACAAACACTTGGATATGTGCCTAATAATAGCTCATATTTATCTAGGTTAACATTAGAGCGAGCGGCCAAGCCAGACGAATAAGTTCTCTTCATGCTTAACAAATCAAATCATGCATTTTCTACAGTTTGAAGAAGGCAGCTGAGGCGAGGGGGCGAAAGCATTACCAGCGTAACGAGAGAGGGGGGGCCCACTAAGGGGGATGCAGAGATGTCATTTCTGACAACATTTCTGATTGTTTAAATGATCAGCCCTCGGGGGCCCCCTTTAAAATGCGGGGCCCCAGGCAATTGCCTGCCTTGCCTGCCCTATTGCGACGCCTCTGGCCATAAAAGTGCATCCATCTGTCATAAGTAATCCATCCCTAGGGGGTTAATAAAGGCCTTCTGAAGCGAAGCTATGCGTTTGTGTAAGAAAAATATCCATATTTATGACTTTATAGACTAAAATAACTAGCTTCGGCAGGCGACTGTACACGCCGACTTACAGCCAAAAGAGTGACCTCTGACCCGATGCATGATGTATTGATGAACGCAGATACGCAGAGGATAGAGCAAAACAAAGGTAGTTGCGTAGACTGTCAATGGAGGAACAGAAAGCTCTCAGATTTAATCAAAAAGATCTTCAAGATGAAGATGAACGAACGTATTATAGGTTTGGAACGACATGAGGGTCATTTTAAGAACTTTCATTTTTGGGTGAACTAAACTTCTAACATTAACAAAGAATGAACAATAAATTAATACAGCATTTATTAATCTTAGTTCATGTTAATTTCCGCTTTTACTAATACATTATTAAAACAGGGTTCGTACAGGTGCTGGAAATCCTTGAAAATGCTGGAATTTTAATGTAACTGTTAGGATGTACCAGCAGACCGAGGTGTAAAATACATGACGGGACAAAAATGCACGGTCCAGAGTGGTTTTAATTCCCAAAGGTGAAAAAAAATATAATTATATACAGTAACAATAGTGAAAAGAAAGAAAAATACTCAAAAATATAATACAAAGGAAAATAAATTTGCAATACACGAATGTAAGTTGGCTATGCCAATGTACAGGCCCAAAAATACAAACGAGATTCAATCTCTCCACACTACCTCCTCTTCCCTAAAATGGCTGCCTCTTTTATAGGCTTTGGCTCCTCCTATTCTTGGAACATACCATTTTAGGGGAAAACCTATAGGTTACAAACAGGTGACAAGGCATAAACAAACAAACCTTCATGACATTTCAACTCTACAACATATATTATTCACATCTATTAACATGTACAGAGCTCAAAACAATAAAGACAAAACATATAAGAAAACACTTTGTAAGAATCGGTTTTACTGCTAAGACAAAAGCTGAAGATCCAACCCCCTGCAATAGAACAATAAAACTCACTAATCTGGAGAGAAGATCTCACAGAAAGAGTGTAGGACATCGGCCTGCCCAAACCTTCTCCCCCTCTCCCTCACCGACTCTCTTCCTCTGATTCAAGTCACAGAATGCAAATATACCACAGATGATGTATCTTGTTAATCTATTGTTTTTCCCCTTTTATGTATGGTATCTTTTTAAAGGTCTCAGTGTGATTGGTAAAATGGTCTCAACTTCACTGCTGTCACTGGTAGGAAGAGAAAGATTGAAACTTATGAGAATTCTGTTCTCCTTTTGAGTAGTCTCAGAAGATATCTGATCCTCTCCCCCGAAACCAGGTGTTTGTGTTGCAAATATTTACAACCCTTTGTTCTGGTCTGGGTATTTAAGAAAGGGTAGCAGAGCTGCCATTTGGGAACATTCTGTAGCCAGAGCCCCCATGCAGTGCTGTGTCAGTGTCCGAGAGGCACTCACACACACTGTATGTACAGTGCCAGATATAATGACTCTTTGAAACTATTTTCATGTTACTTTGTAATTGTATTTTATATTTTTATGCTGAAAGTTGTGTACCATGGATTCGTGTTTAATTATTTTTATGTAAGTTCTGTCTGGCCAAAATAAATGTTAATCTTGATTTATCTTGTATTATTCTGAAATCATTATTCTAGTATGGATCAATGTGGAGTCCTTTATTTCCGCAAATCTTTGGCCAGAATAGATCAAACCGAGGACCCCATGACTGAAGCATGGAGCGCAGCATGCGGGGTAATCCGATGTCTGACTATTACTGTATTAGCAAGTTGCAGCTCTCGTGTCTATTAATCAAATTACACTTTTTGTTGAGTAAGCAGGTGCGACCACATCAAGGTAAAATATTCACTCTGCAATCCGCTGACTAATATTAGAACTGGCCAGTTTGTGTTCGTGAACGCGCGACTCGCGACGCGTCTGTTTCTGTGCGATATCGGGTCCCTTGATGAACGAATATTTGAAAATAAGAGATACTAAGAAAAATCAACGATCCAAATTAAATCACAACGAATCATCAGCTGTCAAATTACGAACGTAACAAATTGAACGAAGTCACATAAAATTGGAGTCAGATCACTTTATTCATGGAGTCAGATTTAAAATGAGATGTTAATAAATTAAGTGAATTTAACAGAAATGCTGAAAAGGCTTACACGCAGAATCCTTCAACCAAGCCGTTAGATTCCGTTTTTGGGCTAATGGATGGACCTTACAAAGTGGTGACCCGGCCCTCCGTGATCTCCAGGTTGCGAGTGCCTTTTCAGCGAAATATTGGGATTGCAACAAGCAAGAGGTTTGATTTCCATCTCTTTCTTCAGCTGTTATGGTAAGTCCATTCTTATTTGCCTTTTAGAAATGTTGAGAGTATATACTGAATACCGCGACAGGGCTTGAGAATTAGACAACCACATTGCTTATCAGGGACATGAAAGCAGCAGTGTAGAGTAGAAATAATATCCCTTGCTTTAAATTTCTCCTTGGTTGCCTACGCAGCAAGAGAGGAAACCTAAACTGGAATAACATCATCCAAATTTTATTTTGGTACTCAAAAGAGGCCCGTAAATTAAAACCTAAAGTCTGAGGAAAAATGTCCAGTTACGTTTGTTTATTTGCGTTGCTTTAACAACGTTGCAACACGGAAAAAGAGCAAATGGTCACGCGAACTTGTTAATGAAATCTTGTGAGTAGATGAGCTAAAACATATCAATGAAAATATCTCACTGGAATCCTTTGTGTGTAAAATGTGAAGGAACCTTCTCCCCCTCTCCCTCACCGACTCTCTTCCTCTGATTCAAGTCACAGAATGCAAATATACCACAGATGATGTATCTTGTTAATCTATTGTTTTTCCCCTTTTATGTATGGTATCTTTTTAAAGGTCTCAGTGTGATTGGTAAAATGGTCTCAACTTCACTGCTGTCACTGGTAGGAAGAGAAAGATTGAAACTTATGAGAATTCTGTTCTCCTTTTGAGTAGTCTCAGAAGATATCTGATCCTCTCCCCCGAAACCAGGTGTTTGTGTTGCAAATATTTACAACCCTTTGTTCTGGTCTGGGTATTTAAGAAAGGGTAGCAGAGCTGCCATTTGGGAACATTCTGTAGCCAGAGCCCCCATGCAGTGCTGTGTCAGTGTCCGAGAGGCACTCACACACACTGTATGTACAGTGCCAGATATAATGACTCTTTGAAACTATTTTCATGTTACTTTGTAATTGTATTTTATATTTTTATGCTGAAAGTTGTGTACCATGGATTCGTGTTTAATTATTTTTATGTAAGTTCTGTCTGGCCAAAATAAATGTTAATCTTGATTTATCTTGTATTATTCTGAAATCATTATTCTAGTATGGATCAATGTGGAGTCCTTTATTTCCGCAAATCTTTGGCCAGAATAGATCAAACCGAGGACCCCATGACTGAAGCATGGAGCGCAGCATGCGGGGTAATCCGATGTCTGACTATTACTGTATTAGCAAGTTGCAGCTCTCGTGTCTATTAATCAAATTACACTTTTTGTTGAGTAAGCAGGTGCGACCACATCAAGGTAAAATATTCACTCTGCAATCCGCTGACTAATATTAGAACTGGCCAGTTTGTGTTCGTGAACGCGCGACTCGCGACGCGTCTGTTTCTGTGCGATATCGGGTCCCTTGATGAACGAATATTTGAAAATAAGAGATACTAAGAAAAATCAACGATCCAAATTAAATCACAACGAATCATCAGCTGTCAAATTACGAACGTAACAAATTGAACGAAGTCACATAAAATTGGAGTCAGATCACTTTATTCATGGAGTCAGATTTAAAATGAGATGTTAATAAATTAAGTGAATTTAACAGAAATGCTGAAAAGGCTTACACGCAGAATCCTTCAACCAAGCCGTTAGATTCCGTTTTTGGGCTAATGGATGGACCTTACAAAGTGGTGACCCGGCCCTCCGTGATCTCCAGGTTGCGAGTGCCTTTTCAGCGAAATATTGGGATTGCAACAAGCAAGAGGTTTGATTTCCATCTCTTTCTTCAGCTGTTATGGTAAGTCCATTCTTATTTGCCTTTTAGAAATGTTGAGAGTATATACTGAATACCGCGACAGGGCTTGAGAATTAGACAACCACATTGCTTATCAGGGACATGAAAGCAGCAGTGTAGAGTAGAAATAATATCCCTTGCTTTAAATTTCTCCTTGGTTGCCTACGCAGCAAGAGAGGAAACCTAAACTGGAATAACATCATCCAAATTTTATTTTGGTACTCAAAAGAGGCCCGTAAATTAAAACCTAAAGTCTGAGGAAAAATGTCCAGTTACGTTTGTTTATTTGCGTTGCTTTAACAACGTTGCAACACGGAAAAAGAGCAAATGGTCACGCGAACTTGTTAATGAAATCTTGTGAGTAGATGAGCTAAAACATATCAATGAAAATATCTCACTGGAATCCTTTGTGTGTAAAATGTGAAGGTGGACAAAATCGGTTCAGGGCTGATGTCACAATTATAAATGTCTTATAAAATATAGCGTTTTACCTTGATCTTATTTCAGACCTTGCAATCGCTACACTTTTGTGTGTTTATTAGTGTCTCAAAAGATACTGAGACAATTAACAGACCAAAAGTAAACTTTTGGCTCTCCCTCAGACCCGTGTTTGTCAAACCTTTCTTTTCATATGCAAATAGATTCTCTAAAGAATGCAATTGATAATATCTCAGCCCAAAACAAGAAAATTGTGCCTAATTCTATATTGTAGTCACAAAAATCTTTAAATTGAGTAATGATTTGACCCGTGCGCTCAGTGTTTGCAATTTATTGAATGTCCACAGCAACTAAGTTTATAACTGGTTTCCAGTTTGGTCTTGTTGCTGTGCACACAATGCACATGCCAGCACATCTGTAGCTTCAGGGCCAATCAAAGGTGTGCCTTCTAAAAGATCAGTCATTCTGGACAAATTACTCAGCAGAGACCCTCTTGAGACCAACAAATAAAATGTTTAATTTATACTATATTTATAGTATAGAATATGATTTATGTTATGATCACATTATAATGTAGATTATATCATAATGGCCACAAATGGCTTTTAATCTCATTATTATTAAGCATTATTTAGAAGGGGAAAGAATGTTGAAGAAGTAGAAAAAGGATCAGAAGGGAGAAAGATGGATGTGTGGGATGTGCAGGTAGGGAGAAGACGGCAAGAGCACTACTAGTGTTGAAATGAGGGGAAGGAGAATATAGATGGTTAGAAAAAAGAACAGTTAAGAAAGAAAACTGAAATGAAAAAACTAAAGAGTAAGAACTTCTTTACCTTCTATTTGTGCAAGAATCTTTAATGAGAAATATTACAATGCCCAGTTAAAATGATGAACCTGATTGCTGTAACTTGAGTAGGCCGAATTCATTCAAGGCCTAGTAATTTACATTTCAGTGATCTGGAACCCAGTGAGAACGGGGAGGTGCAAGTTTTCCATTGTAATAAAACCAAAAACAAAGGAGCGCAAGCGTTAGAAAACTCCTCTCTGGGAGCGTCAGATTACATGGGATCTGATCGGGGAAGTTATTCTACTGGAAATGTAATGAAAGTTGTGTGTTATGTTAACCTCAGGCATTAACTCCACAGGGTTTACAGACCACAGAGATCCAAATGGTCAAGTGTTTGAATGGTGCCGTAAATACCAAATCTTAAACAAACGGCACAGCACCACACCTGGTGATCTGATGCTCTAAACACAGATCTGGCTTGAGTAAACAGCATTATTTAAAGAGATTCCCCCCAGGGGACCTGGGTGTGATAATGCTATCAACAAAGCAGATTGTGTAAACTCAACTGCAACAGCAGCTTAAGGTGCAACATGTTTGACTGTGCTTACACACCAGTAGTCAGACCTGACCATTATAAATCAGTTTATTTGACCTTTTTCCTTTACAGAAACATGATCATGATGATGATCAATGTCTTTGTAAACTAAAACAAATTTTCTCATAATGGCATAAAACCTTAACAGGTTAAAGCCATCTACAACAACTGTCTGGCTAAGACCATTAAAGAAAAAATCAGATAGCACCATCTATCTTAAGGAAATTTGTGTAAAGGTTCAATATTAGACTGTGTTTCTCTCTCTGTGTTTGTTTTCCTTTCAGGCTGATGGCTGCCACTCTTCAGACCCAGATTCCACAGGGACTGGGCTGGCCTGCATCAGCTAGGACACACACACAACTTAACATGTAGGAGATGGGAGTGAAGAGACTTCAAGAGGCCATTCACACCCTACAGCACACATAGCTACATGGCTTCCCAGTTTAAAACTGGAACTAAATTATACAACACAGATTATGGTAGGATAGACACCACCCATCTCCTATACACAACATACACAACACACACCCTTAATTCTAAAACCGCACAACATCTCTACCTGGCATAGATCATAGGCCTATCCAGGCCAAAATCATTCACATAATGCAAATCTATCAAACATTATTTACCTTCATACATATAGGACAAGGGAAATTATTTTCATAATTCCTTTTCAATTATGTTGAACAATTTTACGGCTTACAGCCATGTCAACTTCCTGTATGTAAACACTGTAAGATGCATAAAACATGTGCATGGCTATAGTCACACATCAACTGATTGACAATTAATTGATCAGTGAATTGATGGACAAAATGTTTATTATGTCCAGTCCTTAGCAATGTTTCAAACTGGGAGGGCCCCCTAGTTTCCAACATATGACTAATGACAATAAAAATATATCTAAAGAGTTAGATCTGGAATGCAGGCATTTCTATCAATTAATTAAACAATTTCCAGTAAGACCGGCATCATTGAGTGTGACTTAGCCTGTACATCAAATGCACAGAAGATGAGTGCAAAAGCTAAACTAGAGATTTTAAATCTCTGTTTCTGTAAATCTCATTCTATAAGTGATCTGATTGAAACATTAGCTTTCAGTAATGATTTGCAATTAAAACAACTGATATAGACAATTTTATAATGGCAATTATTAAATTGTGTATTTCCATGTTTAATTATGTGATATATCTTAATTATGCATACTGCTGGTAAAGATACTAGTTATATTGATGTTTTGTTACCCTTCCTTTAATTCATCCAGACCACGTTTAAATTCCACTTCCATGTCACAGTGGTAGTGAAGAATCTGGTGATCAAATGAGACCTACCCACTAGATATAGGACACTGAGAAATGAGACCTTATTTACCACTCGCACTTCTGACATGAGATTATCATGTGTTGTTATTTTTATGTTCTTGTGTTTATCCAACAACCCTCTTTTCCCATCTCACAATAACCACAAATTCATCAGTGTTCAAATTATTGCATGGTTAATCAGAAGTTGTTCAGGTGTCTCACACACAATGGAGCATCATCAGTGAAACGATTCCTTCACCCATGGAGATCTGACCTGCCCGGCAAACCAAACCTTCTGCTGGAAGGTGACCGAGGACTTCTCAAAGGGTCAGCTATAGCTAAGCATCCTGGGGAGGACACAGATGTTTCCTCAAAGTGTAAAGACACTTTCCACTGACACTTTCTGCTCATGCTAACTAACACAACAGACTTGGGACAACAAGTCATTCTACAGACTGAGAACCATCACAATCAAGTGCAGGTGGAAGCAAACCTGACCAACAGGATCATGCACCATTGCTACAGCACCCAGTCAGCACAGTACGCCTACACCTAAAAGGACTGTCACAGAGGTTTATTTTGCAGTGTTTTCATCTTCATGTTCAGCCTGTCTTAATGTTGTTATTTCAGGTGACTATTTGATTCCTGCACCCATTGACTCGTGCTGTTAACTCAAGGATCAGCACCACGAACAGTCCGGAAACAACATCCAAAATATGGAAACAGGGAATGTCCAAATATGTCCCCTTGGGAACTAATTTGAATTTGTCCCAAGGGGCCAGGGGCCATCTGTAAGAATCGGTTTTACTGCTAAGACAAAAGCTGAAGATCCAACCCCCTGCAATAGAACAATAAAACTCACTAATCTGGAGAGAAGATCTCACAGAAAGAGTGTAGGACATCGGCCTGCCCAAACCTTCTCCCCCTCTCCCTCACCGACTCTCTTCCTCTGATTCAAGTCACAGAATGCAAATATACCACAGATGATGTATCTTGTTAATCTATTGTTTTTCCCCTTTTATGTATGGTATCTTTTTAAAGGCTTTTGAAACTTATGAGAATTCTGTTCTCCTTTTGAGTAGTCTCAGAAGATATCTGATTCTCTCCCCCGAAACCAGGTGTTTGTGTTGCAAATATTTACAACCCTTTGTTCTGGTCTGGGTATTTAAGAAAGGGTAGCAGAGCTGCCATTTGGGAACATTCTGTAGCCAGAGCCCCCATGCAGTGCTGTGTCAGTGTCCGAGAGGCACTCACACACACTGTATGTACAGTGCCAGATATAATGACTCTTTGAAACTATTTTCATGTTACTTTGTAATTGTATTTTATATTTTTATGCTGAAAGTTGTGTACCATGGATTCGTGTTTAATTATTTTTATGTAAGTTCTGTCTGGCCAAAATAAATGTTAATCTTGATTTATCTTGTATTATTCTGAAATCATTATTCTAGTATGGATCAATGTGGAGTCCTTTATTTCCGCAAATCTTTGGCCAGAATAGATCAAACCGAGGACCCCATGACTGAAGCATGGAGCGCAGCATGCGGGGTAATCCGATTTCTGACTATTACTGTATTAGCAAGTTGCAGCTCTCGTGTCTATTAATCAAATTACACTTGAGTAAGCAGGTGCGACCACATCAAGGTAAAATATTCACTCTGCAATCCGCTGACTAATATTAGAACTGGCCAGTTTGTGTTCGTGAACGCACGACTCGCGACGCGTCTGTTTCTGTGCGATATCGGGTCCCTTGATGAACGAATATTTGAAAATAAGAGATACTAAGAAAAATCAACGATCCAAATTAAATCACAACGAATCATCAGCTGTCAAATTACGAACGTAACAAATTGAACGAAGTCACATAAAATTGGAGTCAGATCACTTTATTCATGGAGTCAGATTTAAAATGAGATGTTAATAAATTAAGTGAATTTAACAGAAATGCTGAAAAGGCTTACACGCAGAATCCTTCAACCAAGCCGTTAGATTCCGTTTTTGGGCTAATGGATGGACCTTACACTTACATCCCAGGTTCTCTCCCTCCCCCATGAGGTCAGAACCAGATGAAGTAATCTTTGATGAGCAAATGCTAGTTTAAAAATGGCTACTTTCCATGTGTACTGGTTTGGCAAGTGAGAGGTGCACCAGAAGGTATGTGTAGCTGTTTGAAATGCGTTGAAGTTAACCTGATAACTGAATGAAATGAAATAAACTCTATTTTTGGTGTTCTTTTCTGTGTAATGATATTAGAACAGCATGCGTCATTGACCATTAAACATTTAAACAAATGCCAGCATTAAACAAACAAAACAATGAAACTAACAACTTGGGACGATTAATGGGATGTTACAACACCAACATCAGGGCTACAAACACACAACTACATAAGGATGGTATATTTTGCTGGCATTTAGTTTGTGTGTATGTGTAATGGTGGAAACAGTTTGTTGTGTGCACATACCCATGTTCAGTCCCTTCAAAATAAAAGTCCGGGGTCACAAAAGTCCGCGGAAGTGAAGCTGCTCTAGCTCAATTGCTCCTGTCTGCCTCCTGTTTGTCCTGCTGCCTGCTGTGCTGGCGTGTGCTTTGCTTGCTTTTGAATCTTTATTTGATATCATTCCCTGTTGTTTAAATTGCTAAATATAACTTACCCATCACCATATATTGTCTAATATTGCCTACCACATTAAATCTGACATCGCTAGCTTTTAATCTAAATCACTATCACGTGTTAGCATTTCGCTAGCCTGTTAGCTTGCCATCTCTGCACTCGGGTCTCTTGTTTTCTGAGTTCATTAAACAACTGTGGTGAGTTGGATTAGTAAATAGACTCCATCAAACAACTGTGGTAAGTTGGATTAATCAACAAATACGGTAAGCCATGTCTTCTCCTGTCATTGTCACTTGCACTGCATGTTTCATGTTTAGTATATCCTTCTCCGTTGACGAACAGGGCTTCACATGTGATAAATGTAAGGAGATAGTCAGGCTGACAGAGAAGATTTCAGAATTAGAGACACGCATCCAGACTTTATTTGAGAGTAGTGAGAATGTAATAGCTTTAGACACTGCTTTGGATGCGAATAGCTTAGTGAACTCTGTACATTGTTCGGTTCCGGCTGTAGAGCCCGTGCAGCAGGGCAACTGGGTGACGGTGAGACGGCATAGTCGCGGATCAAAAAACCACTCTTCCGTTCCGATTAGAACATCCAACAGGTTCTCCCCACTCAGTGATGCACCCACTGAGAATCCTGTTGAAAGTGCCCTAGTTATTGGCGATTCTATTACACGGAACGTGAAAATAGAGACACCAGCCACCATAGTCACATGTTTACCGGGAGCCAGAGCGCCTGACATCAAAGCAAATTTAAAAGTGCTGGCTAATGCTAATCGTAAATTCTCTAAGATTATTATTCACGTCGGCACAAATGATGTTCGACTTCGCCAGTCGGAGATCACCAAAATTAACATTAAAGAGGTGTGTAAACTCGCAAGTACGATGGCAGATGATGTTTTTTGCTCTGGTCCCCTCCCCGTTAAAAGGAGTGATGAGATACTTAGCAGACTATCATCACTCAATGGCTGGTTGTCTAAGTGGTGTCCGCAAAATAACATAGGGTTCATAGACAATTGGAAAAGCTTTTGGGGCAGACCTGACCTGTTGAAAAAAGATGGCATCCATCCTTCCTGGGATGGTGCCGCTCTTCTCTCTAGTAATTTGGCACATAGTCTAAGAGCTAAACCTTGACTAACTGGGGCCCAGGTCAGGAAGCAGACGGACTGGCTTACCCGACCGCCTGCTAGCTGTCTCACGTCACAGAAGTCAGATAAATCCCAGCACATAGAGACTCTTTCACCTAGATATTATCACATAGAGACTGTGTCTGTTCCACGAATTAGTAAATACAAAAAACAATTCAACGGTAAAAATTTAATTGATGTCCAACAAATAAACAACAGATATAATACTGATGATCAAATGATAAAGCTCGGGCTGCTGAATATTCGATCCCTTTCCTCAAAAGCGCTTATTGTTAATGATATGATTACAGATCATAACCTAGATGTGCTGTGTTTGACAGAAACCTGGCTAAAACCTGACGATTACATTACTTTAAATGAGTCCACCTCCCAAGATTATTGTTATAAACACGAGCCGCGTCTGAAAGGTAAAGGGGGAGGTGTTGCTGTAATTTATAATAATATCTTCGGTATTACTCAGAAGTCTAGTTTCAAATATAATTCCTTTGAAGTTTTGGTGCTTTATGTAACGTTATGTAGTGAAATTGATAAATCCCGTTTGACATTTGTGCTGGCTACTGTATACAGGCCACCAGGGCACCATACAGACTTTACCAGAGAATTTGCTGATTTTCTATCAGAGTTAGTACTGGCTGCAGTTAAAGTCCTAATTATTGGTGATTTTAATATCCATGTAGACAATGAAAAAGACGCATTGGGATTGGCATTTAGAGACATTCTAAACTCGATCTTAGCGCTGCATTCGATACTATCGACCACAACATTCTTTTAAACAGACTCGAAAATGATGTTGGCATTAGTGGAATTTCATTGGCATGGTTTAAATCATACTTATCTGACCGTTATCAGTTTGTAGCAGTAAATGAAGAGATGTCACACCGATCACAAGTTCAGTATGGAGTACCGCAGGGCTCAGTGCTAGGACCGTTGCTTTTCACCCTGTACATGCTACCACTGGGAGATATTATTAGGAAGCATGGCGTTAGTTTTCATTGTTATGCTGACGATACTCAGCTCTATATTTCTTCACGCCCTGACGAAACTTACCAATTCACAAGATTAACGGAATGCATAGCTGATATAAAAAATTGGATGACTAGTAATTTCCTGCAACTTAATTCAGAAAAAACTGAATTTTTAATCATTGGACAAAAAAACTCCACAAGTAGTAACCTAGCATACTGTCTAACACTCGATGGCTGCTTTGTCAAGTCCTCGTCGTCCATTAGCAACCTGGGTGTGCTCTTTGATACCAATCTCTCATTTGAAAGCCACTTTTCTAGCATCTGTAAAACTGCATTCTACCATCTTAAAAATATATCTAAATTACGGCACATGCTTTCAATGCAAAATGCTGAACAGTTAGTTCATGCGTTCATGACCTCAAGGCTAGATTATTGTAGTGCTCTACTGGGTGGTTGCCCTGCTCGCTTAATAAATAAACTGCAGCTTGTCCAAAATGCAGCAGCTAGAGTTCTTACTAGAACCAGGAAGTATGACCATATTAGCCCGGTTCTGGCAACACTGCATTGGCTCCCTATTAAACATTGTATACATTTTAAAATCTTGCTGATTACTTAAAAAGCACTAAATGGTTTAGCTCCCCAGTACTTGAGCGAGCTTTTAAGGCATTATACTCCATCACGTCTATTGCGGTCTCAAAATTCTGGCCAGTTGATAATACCTAGAATATCAGAATCAACTGCAGGCGGTCGATCCTTTTCCTATTTAGCACCTAAACTCTGGAACAGTCTTCCTAGCATTGTTCGGGCCGTATCCGGACCAGATGGTGGACCTTAGCCTGGACATGACGAACGCATCCCTGAAGTGTCTGTAGAGACCGTGTCAGTTAAACTCCCCCCTGTAAATGCTGCATCGACACGACATCCTTATTAAACCCGTCCCCGGCGTGACGACTCCAATCTTTCGAATAATCCTACGAATATATTAGATCAATAGATGACTTCTGACCTGTAATGTTGCCAGAATCATAATCATACACTATTTGTTTGTCGGCCAGAGGAGAACTGGCACCCCGACTGAGCCTGGTTTCTCCCAAGGTTTTTTTTCTCCATTCTGGCCCTGAAGGAGTTTTGGTTCCTTGCCACCGTCGCCTTTGGCTTTTGGCTTGCTCAGTTGGGGACACTTAAATTTCAACTATATTACTGATCTGCCCGTATTGACACTATATGATAATTGAAATGAGCTGGATGACATCACTGTTTTCACCAGAGCGGCTGTACAGCCGAATCAAATTCTGTTGCATTATTTTCCTGTTACCACTGTGAAGCTGCTTTAAAACAACTGGCATTGTAAAAAGCGCTATATAAATAAAGGTGATTTGATTTGATTTGATTTGACGGTCAGTCTGTGACAGTAACGTTTTCAAGGTTTGAAAAGTGCTTGAAATTGTAATTGCATTGCTTTCATAACTTGCTATGTTACTGAAAAGTTTACTATTCCGATAAAATAAGACTAATTTCTTATGTCTTTTGCCTAAAATGAAAACAACTCCGCTGGAGTTTGTGCGTGTGGCTATAGTGTGTGATAAACCAGTCTTTTGTTAATTGCGCCCTCTGATGGAACAAGAGTATGAGATGACAACATGCCAGGAGGTTGCGTCTTCAATGTATGTAAGCTTGATAACAAAAAATACAAATTATGGTTAAAGCAAATCTACTTACAGGCATTTGATACATATATTGTGATATATATCGTAATTGTTGTTTTAATGATGTGCGATCTGACATTATTAAGTACAGGGCTCTAGACTCATTCTTCCCACTGGTTGCTCTGGTGCGACTAACTTTCTCAGTTGGTCGCACCGACTTACAATTTGGTCGCACCTTTTTTTATATTAATCATAATGACCTTGCATGTTGATGAATCGTCCTCTTGATTTCTATATGCTGGTTTTGCATTGATGTAAAGATTGACGTGACTAAAAGCTTGATATTTGCAAAATATTTTAATCTGGACATTGCATCCTACAAGCATAAATTTAAAAGAAAACATTGCTAAAATATTGTCACGTATAACAAAAGTATTATTACCATGGGTGATATTATTTTATTAAAGTAATGTTTCCATGATGCGTCACGTCACGTCATTTCCGTTTTCCTTTTTTATTCAAAATATTCACAAACTTGCTGGCTATATCATGAACTACCTGATATTCTGATTCTCAAATACATGTGAGTAAACGTGTTTTGTTTGGTAAACCCGGTATCACCGGCGGGGGCTTTTAAATCGCTAATTCTAAACCGAAAGTAAAATGCGCACGGCCGCTCGGGCATTCATAACGGAGCGGAGCATAGCAAAGTTGAGCTTCCTTAGTAATGAACTGAAAACACGCCAGTGGACACACACCGTGAATGACTGCACGGCCGTGAATGAATGACACTGCGGCCGTGCGCATTTTACTTTCGGTTTAGAATTAGCGCCAGTTCAGGGGCGGGTTGCTTGAATGATGGGCTCATTATTCTTAATGAAAAACACAACAACAAAGCAGTACAATGTCAGTAAGAGTAACAAACTCACTTAAATAGGCACTTTTACATTTTGCTTTGAAACCAAATCTTCCGCCATCATCTTATCATCAGCTCTTAACTCTCATGATGAATGAGATCTGACTCCTGCTGCTGATGTGCTGCGACTCTCGTTCAGCTCACGCTTTATTAAGCAGACACGTTCAGTTTTTAATTGTAGTGTCTGTTCTCTCACGGAATTAAATGATTTTATTACTAAATCTAAAATTGATAAAATAAAAATAAAATAAAATAAATCTGCATTGTTTATCCTTTTGATCTTTTATTAAAAAAATTCACAAAAATCTAAACTTTCATTGAAGTAAAAGAATTGAAAGTGGGGGGTAAATCACATTATGAAATAAATGCTTTTCTCCAAAACACGTTGGCCACAATTATTGGCACCCTTTTATTAAATACTTTTTGCAACCTCCTTTTGCCAAGATAACAGCTCTGAGTCTTCTTCTATAATGCCTGATGAGTTTGGAGAACACCTGACAAGAGATCAGAGACCATTCCTCCATACAGAATCTCTCCAGATCCTTCAGATTCCCAGATCCATGTTGGTGCTTCTTCTCTTCAGTTCACCCCACTCATTTTCTATAGGGTTCAGGTCAGGGGACTGGGATGGTCATGGCAGAAGCTTCATTTTATAGTTTCATCTGATCATAGAACCAGGTCCCTTTTGAATTTCCAGTCGTGTCTGACAACTGAGTATGCTGGATTTTGTTTCTGGATGAGCAAGAAGGATTTTTCTTGAATCCCTCCCAAACAACAAGAGGTGATGTAGGGGTTGTTTGAATTTTTTTTATTTATTTTTTTTTTTTTTGGCTTTCTGACCCCAAGACTCAGCTAATCTCTGCGATTCTCCATCTGTGATCCTTGGAGAGTCTTTGGCCACTCAAACTTTCCTCCTCGCCGTGCATTAAGACAATATAGACACACGTCCTCTTTCAGGCAGATTTGTAACATCTTTAGTTGATTGGAACTTCTTAATTATTGCCCTGATGGTGGAAATGGGAATTTTCAATGCTTTAGCTATTTTCCTACAGCCACTTTCTATTTTGTGAAGCTCAACAATCTTTTGCTGCACATCAGAACTATATTCTGTGGTTTTACTCATTGTGATGAATGATTAAGGGAATTTGGCCTTTGTGTTTCCTCATATTTATACTCCTGTGGAACAAGACATCATAGCTGGACAATTTCATGTTCCTAGTCACCCTGGTCTGCTAAAAAATGTAAATATTAATGGGAATATACTTCAGAGATATTTTACTCATAAAAAATTCTAGGGGTGCCAATAATTGTGGCCAACGTGTTTTGGAGAAAAGCATTTATTTCATAATGTGATTTACCCCCCACTTTCAATTCTTTTACTTCATTGAAAGGTTAGATTTTTGTGAATTTTTTGAATAAAAGATCAAAAGGATAAACAATGCAGATTTATTTTTTACAGCCATATTTGATCATATTTACCAGGGGTGCCAATAATTCTGACCACCACTGTACATCAGGGAGGTATTAATTTAACTACATGTTTATTATTGAGTTTGTAGTTTGCAGTGGTGCAGAACTGGACTGCATTATATTAACCCTTAAACAGGCACGACTGGAAAATGATCAGCAAAAAATCATTTCATGTCACTTCTTATTTCATCTGGACTTAAGTAAAACATATCCAAAGGAATTTTTTAATTGAAGTATTTGATGTAGTTTTGATTTTATGAGTTGTAACTCCCATTGACAATGAATGGTGTTTCAAGGTAAACTGGGCTTCCTGTACTGGTCATTGCATTATTGCGAATTCCGGGGTGACGAGTGAGGGGTCGGTTGTGGGTGGTGGGAGGGCCCGTAGAAATCTCGTTCCAGGACCGGGGCCCTTAGGGAAGACCCTTATAGGCCCTCCAGGCCTCTGGGCCCACCGTACACAGTCCCCCTTCTCAATCTATGTATTTTGAGTTAAAGAAAAATGTGCAAATGTTAATATTCACATGTAAAACTGATATTATTACTTTTTGTTGACTACATCTTTGCATTTTTAACTACTTGCAGAGAATTTTTTTATTTTATTTTTATTTTCTTGCAACTCTGCAGGAAGGTAGCCCTTCAGGAGCAGGGTTGGACACCCATGTTCTACCATAAAATGAGTGTGTGAAACTCTGCAAGAAAATATCTAGTTAAAAATGCAAAGCTGTAGTCAACAAAAAGTAATATAAGTTTTACATGTGAATATTAACATTTGCAAAAAAATTTAACTCTAACTACATAGATTGAGAAGGGTAGATTGTGTATATATATATATATATATATACAGTGTTGGGGAGTAACTAGTTAAATGTAACGTTGTTAAGTAATTTTATAATAAAATAAAAGTAACTGTAATCCGTTACAGTTACTGAGAAAAAATGTGTAATTAAATTAGTTACTTATGAAAATGTTAATGATTACAAAGGGGGTTACATCTGAATAATATATAATTATATATATATATTATTTATGTAAATAATTACAAAATATAAGAAATGTTATATATTTCTTTATATGTTTGTGTATATACTGCATGAGTAAATAATGTTCAATATATTTTGCAGTACCATATCTTATCACGTACATCTATATGTTATGAAGTGTATTACTGAATATAAAATTACAAACATTATGATATATAAGTAAATATATTGTCACATATTTTTCAATATATGAAAAGCGGCAATTCCTCATGTAATATTCAACATATTGTAATATACACTCACCTAAAGGATTATTAGGAACACCTGTTCAATTTCTCATTAATGCAATTATCTAATCAACCAATCACGTGGCAGTTGCTTCAATGCATTTAGGGGTGTGGTCCTGGTCAAGACAATCTCCTGAACTCCAAACTGAATGTCAGAATGGGAAAGAAAGGTGATTTAAGCAATTTTGAGCGTGGCATGGTTGTTGGTGCCAGTATTTCACAATCTGCTCAGTTACTGGGATTTTCACGCACAACCATTTCTAGAGTTTACAAAGAATGGTGTGAAAAGGGAAAAACATCCAGTATGCGGCAGTCCTGTGGGCGAAAATGCCTTGTTGATGCTAGAGGTCAGAGGAGAATGGGCCGACTGATTCAAGCTGATAGAAGAGCAACTTTGACTGAAATAACCACTCGTTACAACCGAGGTATGCAGCAAAGCATTTGTGAAGCCACAACACGCACAACCTTGAGGCGGATGGGCTACAACAGCAGAAGACCCCACCGGGTACCACTCATCTCCACTACAAATAGGAAAAAGAGGCTACAATTTGCACGAGCTCACCAAAATTGGACAGTTGAAGACTGGAAAAATGTTGCCTGGTCTGATGAGTCTCGATTTCTGTTGAGACATTCAGATGGTAGAGTCAGAATTTGGCGTAAACAGAATGAGAACATGGATCCATCATGCCTTGTTACCACTGTGCAGGCTGGTGGTGGTGGTGTAATGGTGTGGGGGATGTTTTCTTGGCACACTTTAGGCCCCTTAGTGCCAATTGGGCATCGTTTAAATGCCACGGCCTACCTGAGCATTGTTTCTGACCATGTCCATCCCTTTATGACCACCATGTACCCATCCTCTGATGGCTACTTCCAGCAGGATAATGCACCATGTCACAAAGCTCCAATCATTTCAAATTGGTTTCTTGAACATGACAATGAGTTCACTGTACTAAAATGGCCCCCACAGTCACCAGATCTCAACCCAATAGAGCATCTTTGGGATGTGGTGGAACGGGAGCTTCGTGCCCTGGATGTGCATCCCACAAATCTCCATCAACTGCAAGATGCTATCCTATCAATATGGGCCAACATTTCTAAAGAATGCTTTCAGCACCTTGTTGAATCAATGCCACATAGAATTAAGGCAGTTCTGAAGGCGAAAGGGGGTCAAACACAGTATTAGTATGGTGTTCCTAATAATCCTTTAGGTGAGTGTATTTATTCTATATATTTTCAATATACTGTTAAATCATTTAATATATTGATCATTTATATAAGGAAATATATTTTCTGTACCCATTTTATATATTTTACTTACTAGTATACTAAAGTAAAATCTAACTGATTTGCAGAGGTTGTATTTAACACCCTCCAGCATATTATTTTTACAGTGTAGGACATATATGATTAAAAATATATTTATATTGTGCAATTTGTATATGTGGTTTTTGCAGCATATATGATCCTTACAGTATTCTGTTGGAACATATAAGAACCACAGATGTTTTTAACAAAACTTTTCCATATAGGTTTGCAGGGATATGCTGTTAACAAACATCCTGACACCATCCTGAGAGCAACATTTAGATATGTAAATATGTGATGTGTGCTTTCCCCTCAATAACAAAATAAACAGCAAATATACCAGCGGTGAGAAAGTAAAATTACACTGTTATGATAGTTTGATTATAAAGTATATTTTAGAGTAGACTATAGACTATATACTGTAGCTATGTGAAACTGTACACTGTAAAATCCAACAGTGATTGTAACCAACTCTTTTTAGTTAACTTTACTTAATGTCTTTACTAGATTTTTACAATTAAGTTATCTTTACTATTCACATACTATGCCTTGTTTACTCAAAAAAACCCAAGTTAAGATTAATTGATTGGTTTATTAACTATATTAACTTGCTAACTATATTATATTATAGTAGATTATATTATATTAGTAATATTCTTTCATAACAATTTTTTTTTCTGTCCATGGTGTGGGGTGTTTTTACAGGGTGGAATGTCTGTGTATGCCATTGTGTTGTTTACTGTGTGGGCAGAACACTGCTATTTGGCATTATACTGTGGACTGTGTGATGGGTTTTGTAATTGCTTGTAGTTATTTACTGCATTACTTTTGATAAATGCACAAGGCCTAATATAATGATTTTTGTTAATTGAAGAACATGCCTATATTACATGGTCTGGGATCTCAAGAAAAAATGTGATAACCTGTCAGTATTTAATTCACAAACTGTCTGAAGGTCACAATTATTAAATTAAATATTTTCAGGTGGGTGATTTTCAGATGTCTGTTCATAAAGATAACAAACATGATGCAGAAGACTTTATTTAAACATTTGTTATATTGAAAGCAAATGTAATGCAAATGTTTTTTTTGTTTGTTTGTTTTTTCATTTGACAATGTTAAATTAATGTTAATGTTAAATTAAAAACACTGAATAAAAATTGTGAATATTTATTTTTAGACTGAAATTATTTTTACAGTTTTGAATAAAGGAAGCAATCACAAAGCAACGTTACTAGGTTTCAGCCCAGAGGCTTTAAACATATTTGGCCTGTTTATGACACAATTTATGTTACTTACAACATCTACATACAGAATCAATCAACTCTAGATATTTATTAAAAGATCACAGCTGATGAAACTAGTCAAATATTTGTAGTCAACATACAAGTAAATCTTTCTTTCAGGCAGGTAATGAAAGTCAACTAACACCAGTATTGTGGAAAGCAAAATGCATCGTTTCTTAGTCACACACTGATCAGATCCTGTAATTATTTTTAATTTATCCTACTGCATTTCATTTCTCTTTAATGTTCACCCTACTTCGTTTGTACAGTTCCTTTATAGATTGCATGACCTCCTCTGTCTTTAGAGTGTATATGATGGGATTCAGCATAGGTGGTATCGTCTGTGTCAGGGAATTGTTAATTATTTGAACATTTGGATGCAAAGGTGTTGTTACAGCTGCGATGTTATTGCTTAAAACGGGGAGATAAAAAATTGCCACCAATATGAGATGTGAAGTGCAGGTTTTTATGGCTTTGATCCGCTCAGAACCATGAGCAATCTTAAGCAGAGCCAAAGAAATGCAGAAATATGAGATGACGATCAGTATCAGCGGTGTGCAAATCAAGAGACCATAGGAAATTTTACCCATCAGAATATTTATCGTATTATCATTACAAGCTAGTCTACAGATTGGGGCATAGTCACAAAAATAACTATTAAGTACATTTGACCTACAAAAAGAGATTCTATTCACTAAACCTACAAGTACAGAAAAAAATGTTACAGACACAATCCACATAACGCCTATGATCAGAAACATGGCTGTTTTGGTTACAATGGCATGATACTGTAGAGGAAAACAAATAGCAACCAGTCTGTCATAAGCCAAAGCAAGTAGTGTCAAAGACTGCAGATTCATGAAATGATATACAAAAAACATATTTGTTAAGCACGCTTCATATGAAATGTCCTGGTGGTCAAATAAAAACATGTCTATAATTTTTGGAATCAAAGCCGAGCTTCCACACAGATCAGAAAGGGCCAGATGGAAAACAGCAATGTATTTGGCTGTGTGAAGTCTGCGGGCCAAATAAATGATACACATGATAAATGAATTCCCCAAAACAGTCACAACATACACCAAAGACAAGAACACATAGTAGTATTTTGCATGTGGGATATTAGAAAAGTCACTAATGAAAAATGTTGCAGGACGAACAAAGGTCACATTTGCAGAGGAGTCTGAATGCATGGAGCTCATGATAGCTGTTGTCTGGCTTTTTGTGACGTGATGAAGAACTGTAATAAAAATGCACACAATAACAGAATATTCAAATTATGATTTAATTCCCATTCACATGCATAAACAGTCTTAAATGTTCTTTGACAATAATATTCTAATAATAAAATTGTTTAGTCTTTGCAGTAAATTCATTAAATAAGAAACAGAAGAAAGCACATGGTTTATACTCTACCTTCTCCAAAGCTGCCCGAATGACATTATTCTACCAGTAATCACACATATTTATATCAGATCATTCTCTTGCGCTTGGGACTTTCATGGATCAACCCTTCTCCCTATAGACTTGAAGAAGCGAGGGGAGGAGTAAATCTATGAAAATATAGCAAAATGTCGAATTAAAGTTCAAAAAGTAATATTTATACTGTGTATATACTGTTAGTAATGTGAGTATATTATTACTGTCAACTTAATTCATTTGAGTCCTCAAAACAAAATATTTGTTAAAATAAGTTAAACTAATCACTGCTCAAATACTTTGTGCATCTAAAACTCATCTAGGTGAAATAATTAAACCTAAATACTTAAATCAAACCTTTTGGCTTTAACCGTTAGCAATAGCACACATGCATGAACTAATGCACTATAGACATCACTGCATTGGCAACTACACAGTTACCGCCTTTAAATAAAGCATGTAGCATAATATCAAGATGTTTGGGTCCGTCCTCAACCTAAACACAGGCTCTACTCTTCAGCACAATGATGACCCCCAAAACACAGACAGCAAAAACCCTTTAAATCCCAATAGAACATTAAACACTTACAGATCTTTCTCATATTCAACAAAAAACACTTAATTTCAACATTTATTCTCTATTGAGTTCAACTATTTGAACTATTTGAACTATAACTGCAATGAACTTTCACTAATAGTTTAGTAAAATTCTCGTTACATTTAGTAAATTTGACTGTTAGGTTTAACAGTAAATTACTGTATTTTCTGGAATTTGATAGTACTTTTCTGGTTTTCAATAGACATTCTCTGGGAACTCTGCTGCCAGACAAATTAGGTTTTTCTTTCTTTTTTTTTTTTTCTTTTTTTACAGATCTATAAACTTAATTTACAGTTCATTACTGTTACTTCATGGTGTGTCTTTTTATCTTCACACCATCAAAATCCTTAGTGTTAAATGAAGACTGTTAAAGTAACACTGAAGCATTGTTGAAGTTAATGAGACTATTAAGCGATTAATTAAACTACTGATCATCAGTGATGAACACCTGCTGTTAACAAGCAGAATCACTAAAGGGAAGAGAAACAAGAATTAGCAGAAAATGAGCAGAAACACAAGAACTACAACTGACTTCCAGCTACAGCCTTAGATTAAATCAACTGAAGATAAAAGAAATCTCTCAAGATCTCAGCAGAAGATGATTAAACAACTCCACAAACAGCATTACCAGCTTACTAACCAGTTTGATTTTATTTCTGTCATAAGTTTGCAGAAGTTTATTGAGAATTAATAGAGGTTTAGATGTTTTATTGAAAAGTTTGAAGTCACCATTATAGTGATCAGTGTTTTTGGGTTCTTAACCTTTAACCTTATAACATTAGTTTTCTATGGCTGCTGAAACTGTGGGTTTAAAAGACACTTTTGGCTTAAAAAGGCCAAAATGTGAGATTCTGTGTTGATGTCTGCTTATTGATTATGTAATCATCATTTAGTGGTCTGATTCACTAATCTTTTCCAGAGTTTAATCTCTTATTATATGTGTGATGTGTTATTAATCTCACATCATTGATTATAGCAGCCGTGTGATGCTGCAGCATATCCAGCAGTGTTGTAACAATTAGATCATTTAAATGAATTTAAAAACACTGTGCACATGAAGTTTTGAACATCTGTTCTATTTAGTCACACACAGACATCAAGAATCAGTTAAATATCAGATAAATGAATAATCAGATAAATTATGCAGCTGAATTCCCTGGTGAAAAAAAGTATACTTTATTGTATTTCAAATATATTCCCTTTTCAATAGTATATTGCAAATATACTAACAAAAAATTGTACCATCTATAAATATATAAAAAGTATATTAGCATCATATTTTTACAATACAACGTGTAACACTTTAAAATAATTGTATTTTAGTATATTTTAGAAAAATATACTTAAAATGAAAGTTCTGTGTACTTTTTTAAGTGTACTTATTTGAACATTAAAATATTTTTTTTGTATATTTTAAACTGTATGCTCAACATTGTCATTGTAACAATGCACTGAAAGTATATTTTAAAAATACATATTTAATATCCTGAAGTTGTAGTATATTTAAAGTTAAATTTGACTATAATTTTAAAGTTTACTTATTCATGCTTGGAATTCACTTCATTACTTTATTGCATATTACTTTCAGAAAGTGTTCAAATGTATAATGCATTAAAAGCCCATTTTTAAATATATGCTGTGTACAATTGGCTACTGTAGTTGTGATTTAAGTGTAATATGTTTAATAAGTTTACACTGGCAGAGAAGAATCGTGTTACAATCGCATACACTATATTAAATCAACAGCACAGAGCACACTTAAAATACAACGCAAGAAAATATGAGTTGAGTGGTTGAGTCTTATCGGAATTCAAATGTCTCTTCAACTTAGTCTGTGACCAATCAGATTTTGTTGCTCACTGCCTGCAGCCAATCAGAGGCAGAGTTGCTGACGGTATTCGTTTGACTCTCCCTCGCTCACTCGCGGGAGGTTTGCAGGTGAAGTACAATGTCGCCATACATTATTTATTTAATAAAACATTGAAAGCGGAAAGTACATCGCTCATTCTTGGAAATTCGGACCAGTTCAATCAAGTGACATCGCAGCCTGACCTTGATGGCGACGATAAACTGGATCGGAATAAATGGCCTATGCGATCCCGAAAAGAACTTAAGAAAAAGTAGTGCTATTTAGAGGTAAGAAATAAGTAAGACTAATGTAACTTGAATACAAAGTTGTATGAACATGCAGTCTGACCCTCTCTTGTATATTCACGAGTTTCAGCAGTCAGCTGTCTTTGATGTGTAAGCGGCCATTAGACACAAGTGTAATAATGAGCAACTCATCAGAAAATGGATTATAATGTGTAATTTGTATTTATGTGTAGAGGGTCAGTATGGCATTGGTCCAATAATATATACTTTTTTAATCTTCCAGTGTTCTTTTAATGAAAAACATGGTAAGTTCATTTTGTTCAGTTCTGCTGAAACCATGTGAAGTTTAAATAAAAAACGTTCAGGCTTGTTAATGAAATATGTGTCTTCATTAGTTATGTTGTTAAATTTAATTTATTTTAATGGCCTTGAAAACAAATGCATTCAACATTGGGAAAATAAGTCGGTAAGTAATTCATTAAAATGGAGTTGATAGCACATTTAAAATACTGTATTGTGTGACATTATGTAATTCAAAGTACATTGTACAAAGTATAGCTAAGTAATAACAAAGTATATTGTTATTGACTACAAAGTGCGTATTTTTAAAGTATTTGGAATAAGCCAATGGTAAATAAATAAATAAATAAAATAAATAAACCTGAAAAAATAATATATTCATAGTATATTGCTTGTGTGTTCTGAAGACAATGGTAATTAATTTATAATGTACTCAAAACACAAATAAAGTATACTTACAACACAAATAAAGTATACTTATAACACAAATGAAATATACTAAGTATACTTATAATACAAATAAAGTATACTTATAATACAAATAATGTACACATTATTATCACTAATCAAGCGTGTAATTAGTCCCTATACTTAAAGTGTACTAAGTATACTTGAAGTTGTTCCAATTTAGTACATAAAAGTACACTTAATACACTTAAAGCTATGCTTTAACTTAATTACAACTACAACTATACTTAGTACAAAATTAGTTGTTCCAAAATAGCAGATTTTCTTTATTCTTATTATTTGCTTTAATTTGCTGTTGTTTGGTTGCCTTTAGCTCGTTTTATGAGTTGATCTCGTTATCTGAAATTGTTGATTGTCACCGTTGTTGAGATTCATATGCTGATTTTTGATGTCTGTGTGTGTCTAAATGATTTAAACTTTTTGTGCACAGTGTGTTTAAAAATCATTGCTGGATCTCTTGCTTTAGTGTTACAGGGTTACCATAGTCAACATCACGTGATCACCTTTGATTTTAGATTGCTTTGCAACAAATAATGTTTTTTGTAACATACTGTTACAAAAAGAAGAAAGTCAAGGGTCAAGAGCCCAACTAAAACAAAACACTGATCACCATAATGGTGACTTCAAATGAAACATTTTTTTAAATAGAACATCTAAACCACTGTTAATTCTCAATAATAACTTTTGTAGACGTATGAAAGAAATATAGTCAATCTGGTTATAAATAAGTGAAGCTGGTAATGTTGTATTTTTTTATATTCTGTTGAATTCATCTAAGGCTGTGTCTGGACGTCAGTTTGTTCCTATTCAGTAAGTCACGTTCAATGTATAAATACGGTATAAACAGGACCGGCATTACTCACTTCATTCATATTTTGCTTAGGAGCCGAGCAGTTGTAACTGTGCGTTCAAAATTCGCTCTGGCCGCCCTGCCAACGACGCTGTAGAAAGATTTGTGGACGTGCTGACGTAGATCGAATGTTTGGTCTTTTTTTAAACTTTATTTAAAGGGGCCAAAGCAAACAATCATGTTGATCGGCATTTGTGCTGACTGACCACAAGTAGGGTATAACCGTATAAGTTAACCTCATGAAATCACTTAAGTGTGAAAGTAAAAAAAAAAAAAAACAGATCAATGGAAAGAACTTAATTATAGTTACATGTTTGCTAACAAAATAAACCAATTAAAAGCCATTTGTGTGGTGTGGCTTTTGTGTTCATGGTTAAGTGATAGTCTAATTTCAACATGCAGTTTACAGGAGACGTTTCCTAGCCTTGGTCTTTAACATTAACATTAATTTGTGTGCAGCCTACATTGCAATAACTGTCCTGGTTGAAGTGCAGCATGAAGTGCAGCACTTCTACATTCCGATTGGTTGCCGCCTGGGTGCCGCCGCAACGCGTCATAGCTCATTACCATAAAGTTGACCTGATTTCAACTCTCCTCGACGCCCAAATCGTCCAAGACGCGCTGCGCCGCGCCGCTCTCGCCGGAGCTTGCCGCCAGCTCCCATTGAAAATGAATGACTTCCGGCCACTTTGACGCTCTTGCCGCCGGCGGTGTGAACGCACAGTAAGCGATCGCTCATTTCCAGATCACCTTTTGCAAAAGAGAGTACAATTTCTCTAAAGAGAGCAAAAATCCATTTTCATTGCTATTATAGGAGTATCACCTCCGAAAACAGCAATTATTATTGCTTCTTTTTGTTTTTTTTCACAGCTTGTGGCGGGTTCTACTTAACCGGTGTGAAGGTGCATTCCAGCAGTGTGCTGTGCACAGACAGTGCTGCATTCATCCCTGGGCGTTTCGGCTGAAAGAGCAGTTCTCTAAAAGAGTAGCACAGGCAATCAGCGTCTTTTTCAAGATGTCTTTTCGCCCGTGTGTTTCTGGATGCGGTCGTTTCCTGACCTCACCTGACGGCCATGATCGCTGTCTCACTTGCCTGGGCAAACAGCATGCTAAGAGAGTGTTTGTGGATGGTGCATGCCCTCACTGCAAGGCCATGTCCATGTTGGTGTTGCGGTCGCAATTCTCTTTTAATACGGAGGCACGAGTCCCCTCTGCTGCTGCCCAGCCCCCTGCTGCTTTTCAGAGTAGAGCCACGGGTCGGGATAGCACTCTGGGAGACCTGAGGGTTACAGTGGGAGACTGCCCCCACGAACATCCCACTCCTCTAGCGCGCCATGTTTTGTCGAGTTGCCGAATGTTGGTGTGGGTCCCTCACGTCAGGAACCCTGTATCTCATTCAGCTCTCCGGATGAGAATCGGATGTCGATCGCTGCATCGGAGAGTGGTCTTTTGTCCTCTGAAGATGAAGAGGAAACTGAGTTGCTCCCCTCCGGGGTGGTTGCTGGTGCTGAATCGGATCCAGAGTTGACGGCCATGTTTTCCTGGGCCGCCGCGGGCATCGGGCTCCCGAGTGCGGGCTCTCCACCGTGTCCCGAGCCATCGCAGCTGAATGATTGGTTTCTGGGTGCGGTGCACGGTTCACAGCCCCGTGCTGCCTCAGTGCCTTTCTTCCTGGAGATACATGAGGAGATTCAGAAATCATGGAAGGCACCTTTTACTGCCCAAAGCCGTTCTTCTGCCTCCTCCACTCTCACTACCCTTGAAGGTGGGGCCGCAAAGGGTTACGTGGACATCCCACAGGTGGAGCGTGCAATTGCGGTGCACTTGTGCCCTCAAAGTGCTGCCACCTGGCGGAATAGTCTGCGTCTCCCTTCTAAGGCGAGTAAGAAGACAGCAGGTCCATCAAGGCAAAAGCTCTCAAAGAGCTGCAAGAGGGTAGTTCTGAGCCTGGGTTGTTGCAGGAACTATGCACGGCAACTGACCTCGCCATCTGGGCAACAAAAAAAGTCACGGTGCTGGCTAGGGCTGTCATGATTCCTCAATTAAATTTGAGTACTCGATTTAAAAAATTTCTCAATTGCAATTTGTCGGTGTTGAGTAACCGGAAAAATATCGGAAGTGGCGCATTCCACAGACGAGAATCCTTGAACCGCATTATTAGAACTTTTTCTAAGTCTGCACGATGTATTAAAACCATTAAAAATCATAACATAGCATAGTGCTAGTGTGAATTAACAAAGACTGCAATTAAATGAAACATGCGCTCCAGGTTTAATAGCCTATATCCAGTGGGGAGAACAAGTATTTGATACACTGCCGATTTTGCAGGTTTGCCCACTTACAAAACATGTAGAAGTCTGTAATTTTTATCATAGGTACACTTCCAACTGTGAGAGACGGAATCTAAAACAAAAATCCAGAAAATCACATTGTATGATTTTTAAATAATTAATTAGCATTTTATTGCATGACATAAGTATTTGATCACCTACCAACCAGTAAGAATTCCGGCTCTCACAGACCAAAACATAGACCAAAAAGCTTCTTAAAGTTTTTCTTTAAGAAGCCCTCCTGTTCTCCACTCATTACCTGTATTAACTGCACCTGTTTGAACTCGTTACCTGTATAAAAGACACCTGTCCACACACTCAATCAAACAGGCTCCAACCTCTCCACAATGGCCAAGACCAGAGAGCTGTGTAAGGACATCAGGGATAAAATTGTAGACCTGCACAAGGCTGGGATGGGCTACAGGACAATAGGCAAGCAGCTTGGTGAGAAGGCAACAACTGTTGGCGCAATTATTAGAAAATGGAAGAAGTTCAAGATGACGGTCAATCTCCCTCGGTCTGGGGCACCATGCAAGATCTCACCTCGTGGGGCATCAATGATCATGAGGAAGGTGAGGGATCAGCCCAGAACTACACGGCAGGACCTGGTCAATGACCTGAAGAGAGCTGGGACCACAGTCTTGTGGAGAAGGTCATGTGGTCTGATGAGACAAAAATAGAGCTTTTTGGTCTAAACTCCACTCGCCGTGTTTGGAGGAAGAAGAACAACCCCAAGAACACCATCCCAACCGTGAAGCATGGAGGTGGAAACATCATTCTTTGGGGATGCTTTTCTGCAAAGGGGACAGGACGACTGCACCGTATTGAGGGGAGGATGGATGGGGTCATGTATCGCGAGATCTTGGCCAACAACCTCCTTCCCTCAGTAAGAGCATTGAAGATGGGTCGTGGCTGGGTCTTCCAGCATGACAACGACCCGAAACACACAGCCAGGGCAACTAAGGAGTGGCTCTGTAAGAAGCATCTCAAGGTCCTGGAGTGGCCTAGCCAGTCTCCAGACCTGAACCCAATAGAACATTTTTGGAGGGAGCTGAAAGTCTGTATAGCCCAGCGACGGCCCCGAAACCTGAAGGATCTGGAGAAGGTCTGTATGGAGGAGTGGGCAAAAAATCCCTGCTGCAGTGTGTGCAAACCTGGTCAAGAACTACAGGAAACGTATGATCTCTGTAATTGCAAACAAAGGTTTCTGTACCAAATATTAAGTTCTGCTTTTCTGATGTATCAAATACTTATGTCATGCAATAAAATGCAAATGAATTACTTAAAAATCATACAATGTGATTTTCTGGATTTTTGTTTTAGATTCCGTCACTCACAGTTGAAGAGTACCTATGATAAAAATTACAGACTTCTAAATGCTTTGTAAGTGGGCAAACCTGCAAAATCGGCAGTGTATCAAATACTTGTTCTCCCCACTGTATGCACTTTAATTAATGCGTGCAGGTTACGTGCTTCTTAGAGCGGCTCTGTTCACACACAGTAAATGCTTCTCCACACGAAATCAGTGTCTATAGTATTGGGGTTTTTCGGGTTTCCAATAACGTGGATTTGGTAAAGCGTATAAAGTCTGACAATGCGCTTTGAGTTTCATAGCATTTCGTGTTGCACTGTTATCATTTACATGCGTGTAGCGCGTCTCATCTCTTCATTTGCTGTGAGTTTGGGTTGCTTATAACGTTCATCTGGGAAAGCAATGTGCACCATTTCATCAGATTTGTAAGGTAAATCATTTATAAACCTACGCCAACACTGGAGAATACATCAATATGTTTCTAAATATGCAAACTGTTCATCGCAATTTCAAAATAAATTTAAACCCTCGTTCAAGAAATTACATTTCGTAAAGAAGTGGCTCAATATTAAATATTAAGCAGAAATTTGAATGAAATGTTGTTTAGGCAATATTAAACAAGGATTTGATCGTAAAGTGTGACAACAACAACAATCAGCAGGCTTTTGCACCGGCTCCAGGAAGACCGGAGGCATCCCGTCAGCCCCGAGCCACCCACAGAAAAGCGACACTATTAGACACTATCACTTCAGCTAAAGTTGCGAGGCGCGTTGAAATGCCCAGTCGGCTCTGTGCTTTCCTTCCTTCAAGATGGCTTGGAGCAGAAGCTGTCCCCCTCCACCTTGAAGGTCTATGTTGCCGTCATCGCAGCACATAACCATACTGTTGATGGCAGGTCAATGGGAAGGCACGACCTGATCATCAGGTTCCTGAGAGGTGCCAGGAGGCTAAATCCTCCCAAGCCACGTCTCATCCCCTCCTGGGACCTCTCTGTCGTTCTTTCGGGCTTACAGAGAGCTCCCTTCGAGCCTCTAAAGTCAGTTGAGCTTAAAATCCTGTCTTAAAAGACAGCGCTCCTGACTGCGCTCGCTTCCTTCAAGAGGGTGGGGGACCTGGAAGCATTTTCCATCAGTGAATCGTGCCTGGAATTTGGGTTGGCCTTGTCTCACATCATCCTGGGACCCGGCTTGGATACGTGCCCAAAGTTCCCACCGCTTCCTTTCGGGACCAGGTGGCTTTACGTGAACCGCATGCAGAGCTTCAGAAGCTCAGAGCAGCACTTTGTCTGCTTTGGAGGTCAGCAGAAGGGGAAGGCTGTCTCCAAACAGAGGTTGGCCCACTGGATTGTGGATGCCAACACCTTGGCGTACCAGTCACAAGGTGAGCCGTGGCCCTAAGAGGTGAGAGCTCACTCCACTCGGGGTGTTGCTTCCTCCTGGGCATTGGTGTGCGGTGCCTCTTTGGCAGACATCTGCAGAGCTGCGGGCTGGGCGACACCTAACACATTACAAGGTAGGGTAGTCCCACTTTCCTCGAAGCACCATTTTTAGCAAACATTTATGTATTGAGTAATCCTAATGGGATTCATTGGTGACACCCGTTCTCACTCCCAAAGCGTCCAATACTGCTGTAAATCCAAGAGAAATCTTCTTCAGACCAAAAGCACCTTTTAGTGTCTTTAGCGTGTAGATTTTTTGAGCACCTTAAAGGCTTGAAAACACAAAACTGTTAGAATACATCTCTTTGTGGGAGACTATGAGCTTTGTAACTTTGCAGATAATATACATGCACAGGCGAAGAAGAAGTAGAAAAATGTAATAATATTGTAAGAATCGTTTTTACTGCTAAGACAAAAGCTGAAGATCCAACCCCCTGCAATAGAACAATAAAACTCATTAATCTGGAGAGAAGATCTCACAGAAAGAGTGTAGGACATCGGCCTGCCCAAACCTTCTCCCCCTCTCCCTCACCGACTCCCTTCCCTCTGATTCAAGTCACAGAATGCAAATATACCACAGATGATGTATCTTGTTAATCTATTGTTTTTCCCCTTTCATGTATGGTATCTTTTTAAAGGTCTCAGTGTGATTGGTAAAATGGTCTCAACTTCACTGCTGTCACTGGTAGGATGAGAAAGATTGAAACTTATGAGAATTCTGTTCTCCTTTTGAGTAGTCTCAGAAGATATCTGATCCTCTCCCCCGAAACCAGGTGTTTGTGTTGCAGATATTTACAACCCTTTCGTTCTGGTCTGGGTATTTAAGGAAGGGTGGCAGAGCTGCCATTCTGTAGCCAGAGCCCCCATGCAGTGCTGTGTCAGTGTCTTAGAGGCCCTTACGCACACTGTATGTACAGTGCCAGATATAATGACTCTTTGAAACTATTTTCATATTACTTTGTAATTGTATTTTATATTTTTATGCTGAAAGTTGTTTACCATGGATTCGTGTTTAATTATTTTTATGTAAGTTCTGTCTGGCCAAAATAAATGTTAATCTTGATTTATCTTGTATTATTCTGAAATCATTATTCTAGTATGGATCAATGTGGAGTCCTTTATTTCCTCAAATCTTTTGCCAGAATAGATCAAACCAAGGACCCCATGACTGAAGCATGGAGCGCAGCATGCGGGATAATCCGATTTCTGACTATTACTGTATTAGCAAATTGCAGCTCTCGTGTCTATTAATCAAATTACACTTTTTGTTGAGTAAGCAGGTGCGACCACTTCAAGGTAAAATATTCACTCTGCAATCCTCTGACTAATATCAGAACTGGCCAGTTTGTGTTCGTGAACGCGCGAATCGCGACGCGTCTGTTTCTGTGCGATATCGGGTCCCTTGATGAACGAATATTTGAAAATAAGAGATACTAAGAAAAACCAACGATCCAAATTAAATCACAACGAATCATCAGCTGTTTAATTACAAACGTAACAAATTGAACGAAGTCACATAAAATTGGAGTCAGATCACTTTATTCATGGAGTCAGATTTAAAATTAGATGTTAATAAATTAAGTGAATTTAACAGAAATGCTGAAAAGGCTTACACGCAGAATCCTTCAACCAAGCTGTTAGATTCC
This sequence comes from Coreius guichenoti, assembly GCA_039654105.1. Lineage (NCBI taxonomy): Eukaryota > Metazoa > Chordata > Actinopteri > Cypriniformes > Gobionidae > Coreius > Coreius guichenoti. The sequence continues at coordinate 23,423,326 of CM077190.1, forward strand.
GTTTTTGGGCTAACGGATGGACCTTACAATATGCATATGTAAAATAACGCAATCATCAACATCTTTACTGAATGATTTTTATTATTTATTTATTTTTGTATGGGACCCATTCAATATGAATATACAATATAATAATAGTTGTTATTATAACAATATTATTTTTAGTTTATTAAAGTATAAAAATAATAAACCCATAAAGAAATATATAATAAACCCATAATAAATACATAGACTATAGCCACTAATATTAAATGAGCAGTACATATATTTGTGGCTCTTTGACGGTCTTGTGGGGTTGTAATTCTGAACAATGCCACAGCTATGCATGTATATGAAAAGATAATAAAGGTACTGGGAAACCAAGGATGAGCGCCAGGAACAAACTGGCAATCACAGAGCTTGGTAAATTATTATTACATGCAGAACGATATATAGGCCCATGATCACAGTAGAAACTGTTAACGGTGACAATAACTTTGCAGAAAGAAAGTCGGCTCATGAAAATTGCTCCAGTGATTGTTAGCAGCAGTGCCAGAGTCCATGAAGCACCAATTATAGCAAGCATTGATCTATGGGTCACAATCATATGATACCTCAGTGGTAAACAAATAGCTGCTAATCTGTCAAAAGACAGAACAGCAAGAATTAGTGACTGCACTGTAAAAAATTTAAATATTGGACATGCATAATCCATATGGGATCAACTGATTCGCAAACCTGTATCTGAGTGTGAAGATTTCGCTCCATAATGATAATCATGAGGCAGGAGTTTCCAAGCAAAGTTATAAAGTAGACAAAAAACAGAAATATGTAATAGTATCTCATTTGAGGTATACCAGAAAAACCACTGATGTAGAAATAAGATGGGATAGAAATATTCATGTTTTCAGAGAAATCTTGATTCATGGTCAGTTCACTCAGTGATCCTTTATTCATCCTGTCTGGGCAGGTATAAGTGTGTTTATTCAGTGTGATAAGAAATCATTTTAAATGACATGGCATTGCTGTACAACAATATTGCAAAGCGAGGAACAGATATATTGACATAGACAGAAAATGATTCTAATAATTTTCATAAAGGTTAACGCACATCTTTAAAAACTTGTACTCACAGAAAGGAGAAGATAAGATAAGATCCCTACGGCTCTTATGTATACAGGCTCACTGCGCTGTAAAAAAGACATTCAGCCTTCTTTCAGTCGATCAGTTTTACTACAAATGCCAGGCCTCACTGGACTTGTGTAAGGTCCATCCGTCAGCCCAAAAACGGAATCTAACGGCTTGGTTGAAGGAATTCTGCGTGTAAGCCTTTTCAGCATTTCTGTGAAGTTCACTTAATTTATTGATATCTAATTTTAACTCTGACTCCATGAATAATTTGATCTGACTCCAATTTTATGTGACTTCGTTAAATTTGTTACGTTTGTAACTTAACAGCTGATCATAAGATTAGTTGTGATTTCATTTATATCGTTGATTTTTCTTAGTATGTCTTATTTTCAAATATTCGTTCATCAAGGGACCCGATATCACACAGAAACTAAGCGTCACGATTCACTAGCTCACGGACACAAACTAGCCAGTTCTAAAATTAGTCAGAGGATTGCAGAGTGAATATTTTACCGTGTCAGACCGCCCATGCTTGTACATGACACGTGTAATTTTTAGTAATAGACACGAAAGCTGCAACTTGCTAATACAGTGATAGTCAGAAATCGGTTTGCCCCTAATGGTGTGCCCCATGCTCCATCCATTGGGTCCTCGGTATGATCTATCCTGACAGAGATTTGCGGAAATAAAGGACTCCACATCGATCTATACTAGAATAATAATTTCAGAATAATACAAGATAAATCAAGATTAACATTTATTGTGGCCAGACAGAGCTTAAATAAAAAATAATTAAACAAGAATCCATGGTACACAACTTTCAGCATAAAATATAAAACACAATTACAAAGTAATATGAAAATAGTTTCAAAGAGTCATCATATCTGGCACAGTACACACAGTGTGTGTGTGTGAGTGTCTCTAAGACACTGACACAGCACTGCATGAGGGTTTCTGGCTACAGAATTTTTCCCAAATGGCAGCTCTGCTACCCTTCCTTAAATACCCAGACCAGAACAAAAGGGTTGTAAATATTTGCTACACAAACACCTGGTTTCGGGGGAGAGGATCAGATACCTTGAAGAGACCACTCAAAAAGGAGAACAGAATTCTCATAAGTTTCAATCTTTCTCATCCTACCAGTGATTGCAGTGAAGTTGAGACCATTTTACCAATCGCACTGAGACATTTAAAAAGATACCAAACATGAAAGGGAAAACACAATAGATTCACAAGATACATCATCTGTGGTATATAGGCATTCTGTGACTTGAATCAGGGGGAAGGGAGGGGAGGAGGGAGAGGGGGAGAAGATTTGGGCAGGGCGATGTCCTACACTCTTTCTGTGAGATCTTCTCTCCAGATTAGTAAATTTTATTGTTTTGTTGCAGGGTGTTGGATCTCATCTTTTGTCTTAGCAGTAAAACCAATCCTTACACTTGTCAGCTGACCAATCACAGCACAGAACTGGCGTTATCACTGATAATAATCCATAGAGAGGAAAAACGTCTCGGTTACGTATGTAACCCTCGTTCCCTGAAGGAGGGAACGGAGACGTACGTCGGACGTCACCGACGAATTGGGATCATTTCTGGGAGCCCCTATCAGCTTTGAGTGTATACAGAACGGGCCAATGGCCATTGGCGTGCGATATTTGCATCTCGCGCTCCGCCCCGCACCGCGGGTATAAACAGGAAGCGGATGCAGAGCACATTTGTTTTTCACTGAGGAGCCGAACTAGTGACTCGGTCATGCAGTGATGGTACAGCAACTGTGGCGACGGGACATACGTCTCCGTTCCCTCCTTTAGGAAACAAGGGTTACATACGTAACCGAGACGTTCCCTTTCAGTCGAATTGGGATCCCTATGGAAAACGCCACAGTTACTACCACTTCCAGCACCCAGCGAAAGCCCCTCAGACCCCCGTCTGTTTGGGGCGGGGAACTCGCGCAGGGAGAGTCACTGCTGCTGTTCCGCAAGACCCACTCAGCAGAGTATTGGATAACGCTGGGAAAGCGTTCCCAGGGGGGGTGCTGCGGAAGCCACATCCTACCCGTAGGGAGATATCATGTGGAATATACACGTATGGATTGGCCGTGGGCAGTACAACATACGGAAGTCCCAGGCGGGGGACTACACCGCACAGAGACGGCAGAGCGAGCTCTGCCAAGGGAAAGACACGGGCTCGCCATAGGGAGCCGTACTGTGGAAGAATACACATATGGGAGCCCGCAGCTTTACATATATCTGTCACCGAGGCGCCATGCGCCAGCACCCAGGAAGAGGCCACACTCCTAGTGGAGTGGGCCCTCAACCTGAGCTGGCAAGGCACGCCTTGGGTTCATACATCAAGGCGATGCGATGCCATCCACTATCCAGTGGGCCATCCTCTGCTTGGAGACAGCCTTCCCCTTCTGCTGGCCTCCGTAACAGATGAAGAGCTGTTCTGAGGTTCTGAAGCTTTGCGTTCTGTCCACGTAAGTCCGCAGGGCACGAACGGGACAGAGAAAAGACAGGGCTGGGTCTGCCTCCTCCGAGGGCAGCGGTTGCAGGTTCACCACCTGGTCCTGAAAGGGAGTGGTGGGAACCTTGGGCACATATCCGGGCCGGGGTCTCAGGATTACATGAGAGTTACCCGCCCTGAATTCCAGGCACGATTCGTCGACCGAAAATGCCTGCAGGTCCCCTACCCTCTTGATGGAAGCCAATGCAGTCAGGAGTACTGTCTTCTAAGACAGGATTTTTAACTCCGCTGACTGCAAAGGTTCAAGGGGCGCTCTCTGAGTGTGGTTAGCACCAGAGATAAGTCCCAAGAGGGTATAGAGTGAGAGTGAGGCGGATTTAGTCTCCTCGCCCTCCTCAGGAACCTGACGATCAGATCGTGCTTCCCCACAGACTTACCTTCAACTACCTCATGATGTGCGGCAATGGCGGCAACAACACTTTGAGGGTGGAGGAGACAGCCTTCGCTCCAACCCTTCTTGCAGGACGGAAAGCACAGAGCCGATCAAACATCTTCGGGGGTCTTCTCGACGAGAAGAACACCATTCGACGAACAGGTTACACTTACAAGCATAGAGGCGCCTCGTAGAGGGGGCTCTAACAGAAGTGATGGTGTCTATCACAGCCTGTGGTAGGGCACCTAGAACCTCCGATTCCCATCCAGGGACCAGACATGGAGTTTCCAGAGGTCCAGACGTGGGTGCCATAGGGTGCCCCGTCTCTGAGTCACTCAGAGGAATGGGCCAAGGAGGGGCTGTCGCGAGGAGCACTAGTTCCAGGAACCAGGTCCGGTTGGGCCCTGTTTGTTGATGTACGCAACGGTAGCAGTGTTTTCACACAGACCAGGACGTGCTTGCCACGTAGCGGCCCCTTGAGGCAGCCCGGCGCAATACGTACTGCTAGCAACTCGAGGCAGTTGATGTGCCAATGCAGTTGGGGCCCCGTCCACAGACCCGAACTGCATGCCCGTTGTACGTAGCCCCCCAGCCGGAGGCAGAGGCATCCGTGGAGACACAGCATGCCTGGACACCTGTTCTAGGGGAACTCCTGCCCGTAGAAATGAAGGGTCCACCCACGGGCTGAAGGTTTGGCGGCAATTCGGTGTGATTGGAACACGGAATGAACCACTCTGCCACGCCCATCTCAGGACTCGGTCGTGTAGCCAGTGTTGAAGCGGCCTCATATGAAGCAATCCGAGCGGCGTTACTGCGGCGCGAATGCCATATGCCCCAGGAGCCTCTGAAAATGTTTCAGTGGGACTGCTGTTCTGCGTTTGAATGAATTCATGCAGTTCAACACCGACTGGACGCGCTCCTCTGTGAGGCGCGCTGTCAGGTTGACCGAATCCAACTCCCCACCGAGAAAAGAGATCCTCTGCCTGGGGCAGAGTCTGCTCTTCTCCCAGTTGACCCGAAGTCCCAACAGGTTGAGGTGACTGAGCACCTTGGGAACAGCCTGAAGGGAAGAACTTCAAGTCGATCACTGCAAACCAGTCTTGGGGACGGATGCACTTTCAAATGCGTCTCTGTGTCAACATCCTGAACATGCAGCTTGTGAAGGGTCCAGTTTAGGACTCGCAGGTCCAAGACTGGTCATAACCCACCGCCTTTCCTGGGCACAATAAAGTAGTGGCTGTAAAACCCCATCTTCATATCGGCTGGAGGGACCGGCTCCAATCGTGTCCTTCGTCAGTAGGACTTCGATCTCTTCCCACAAGACAGGGGCATTGCAGCTCCACACAGAAGTGAAGTGGACGCCTCACGAACTTGGAGGACGCCGTGCGAACTGAATCGCGTAGCCGAGCCTAATGGTGCAGGTGAGCCAGCGGGACGGCCCCGGAAATGCTAGCTAGGCTGCCAGAAACCGTACCAACAGACCCACCTGCACCACAGACGTACCCGCGGTAGAGCAGCGAAGTGGAGGGCAGGGACCCCGACCCAAGAGACATAGCGTCCTGAGGTGGGGTCTGAGTGCGTAGCAGCACCTACCTGCCCCCACGGTTGGACAGAGGGTACGAGAGAAGGCATGGTAGCATTCTCGAGCCGTACACTGCTGTCATCTGGCGACTGAAGGAGAGGCTGAGAGTGGCAAGGCTTTGTGGCGTCGCACACTGTCTACCTTACCTCCTTCTTCAGCGGGGAACGAGAGTGGCGAGGCATAGCGTCGCGCACTGTCGTCCTCGCACCGCTGAGAAGAGGGGAATGAGAGTGGCGAGGCTTTGTAGCATCACACGCTGCCATTCCTGGGCTCCCGAGACCCAGAGGTATCGGAACTGTTCTTAGAATTTGGGTACCACTGGTTATAACACCAGAGGCAGAACAGAATTTTTCTGCACCCAGCCTTCCTCCGGGGAAGAGCAGCTCCGACAAAGTCCAGGTCACCCATCTCAGCTGACTGGCAGCTGAGACGGGTGGCATCGTGGAACCGATGCCCATGGCGACAAGCGTACTTTGGCGACGTCCGCACCCCTTCAAGGTTAGCCCAAGGGTGTTTCTGGACCAGGGTGGACATCGTCTGGCCGAGGGCCAGCGCTGTGACTTTAAATGTGATCAGTCACTGTGCGCAGCTCAACCTCGGCTCAGAACTACCCTCGTCTCTTTTTAAGAGTGCAGGGCAGAGGTGGCCTGCCAGTGGCACTGCCACCCCACCGATGAGGGTAGTGAGCGAGGGGAAAACTTTATACAGAATTATGGCCCCTTTGGTGTTCCATATTTTGGCACCAAAAAGTTCCACACTGCCAAAGCTTTCCAATGCACATCCGGGGAAAAGGCAAGGGGGCGGGCAAGGCGATTTACGCGTTGCACTACGCCTCAGCCACCCGGGAAAGCATGGCTGTCAAGTCTGAATCTGATTCAGCATCAGCACACACTATTATAGTGGGAATCTCAGCCTCATCTTCATTTCCAGCACATAACAGCCCTCTCTCCGATGTAGCGATTGACATCTGTTCTCTGCTAGAGCCCCAAATGAAACGCTAGGTCCCTTTTTTAAAGACCAGCAATTCCATCTGAAAGCTACCAGCAGGCATGTGAGACAGTGAGCGTGGCTGTCAGACGGCACACAGCGCGCTGGACACTCAAGCCCCTATGAAAAAGGCAAGGTGAACAACGCGCTGACGTGGCCATGCTCTCATGAGAGAACATGACCACCCACGAACACAGTCTCAACATGCTCGCGATGCGATAGAGGAGTGGGGGCCCACGGAGATGTACTCGGCAGGGAAGCCCCACTGTAATCCTCAGGTCACCCAGGCTTATTAGCCGAAGTAGCCCTTTTCTGGTGCACCAGAAGAGAAACTAGATTGGGAATAGGCCGACGTGATCACATTCTCCTGAGAGAACATGGATCACCCACGAACACAATCTCAACATGCTTATGTGAGAGAGGTCGTGGCCGTCAATAAGGACAGGAAACAACCACATCCAGAAACGCACGGGTGGAATGACGTCTTGAAAAAGATGCAGTGTCACACCCGAGTACTCTTTTAGGGGAAAAGCTCTTTTAACGTGCTGAAGCACCCAGGGAGATAGCCGCGGCAAAAACACAGGGAATAGTGCAGCCTGTGTTTTGCACTCAGAGTAATGTGAACACCCACCGAACTGACAGAGTTGCTGTAATAACAGCAGTTTTTGCTTTCAGTGAGCTTGCGGTCCTCACTGCTGTGCCTTCACACCAACACTCAGAGCTTCTCCTGTCTCGTTCTGATTATCTCTGTATAATACAGGAACACTCTTCAGCAGCACACAGTCGGCTCCGAAGTGAATGACAAATGTGCGCTGCATCCGCTTCCTGTTTATACCCGTGGTGCGGGGCGGAGCAAAATCTCGCATGCCAATGGCCATTGGCCCGTTCTGTATACACTCGAAGCTGATAAGGGCTCCCAGAAGTGATCCCAATTCGTCGGTGACGTCTGATGTACGTCGAACGTGACCGACTGAAAGGGAACTTTTATTCTGCTAATCAATTGCTGCTCCATAATGACTAAGGTTAAATCTTCTAAAATTCTTAAATTTTAGAATTTAAGAGAATATGGGGTGATATTGGTCAGTTTTTGATGACAATCATCATTTAGTGACCTGATTCACTGATAGCACCTAGAGTCAAATATCTGAATATATTAGCTGTTAATTTCACATTATTAATTATAGTATCATTATGCAGATAATGTTTAGAGCTACTGTATCATTTAAACACACAGACATCATTTATAATACAGCATGCTTGTTATAACAAGCGAGCCAAGAGAAAATGTGATCAGGTGGTGTTGGCTAACTATTGATGATTACATAATCACCATGTAGTGGTCCGATTCACTGATCTCATCCAGAGTCTAATCACGTATTATATTAGTTATTAATTTTACATTATTGTGTATTGTAGCCCTAGAGTACTGCCACGTGACATCCTGCAATGGTGTAATATTTTTAAAGATATTTTTAGCTCAATATGCAGTTTTGACCTGTTGTATCATCCAGACACACACAGACATCAAGAATCAGAGTATGAATCTCAACAATGATGAGTCAACAAATAATTCAGATACAAAGATGAACTTTAAACATCAGAAAACAAGCTACTAAAAAGCCACAAAAAAGCTTTTTGTTGATTGTCACCATTGTTGAGATTCATATGCTGATTCTTGATGCCTATGTGTCTAAATGTAGTAACGCTAAACATTTTCTGCATAAATCTTTTAGAAAATCTGATTGTCATAACACTCATGAAACAATAACAATAACACAGGGCTACTATAATTAATAATGTGAAATTAACTGGTAATATTCAGAGATTTGACTCTTGATTTTATGAATCAGGCATAATAATTGCCATCAACAAGTGGCAAACATCACCTAGTTTCTCGAGAAAACACTAATCACGATAACGGTGACTTTAAACAAAACTATTAGATGTGATCGAAGATGGGCCAAAAATACTGATGTTGTGTTGCATGTTGCTTTGTGTAAAAGGCACTAACAGTGTAGTTGCCAATGCAGTGATGTCTATTGTTACGTTAGTTCATGCGCATGTTTTTGAAAGCTAATGGTTAAATGCAAGAGATTTACATTTTACAGTGAAGGTGTTTAATCATAATAATTCAGGAAAAGTCTGTAAAATAAGGGCTACACTTTATTTTAAGGTGTCATTGTTACAGTGTAATTATATATTTAAGTTCTGAGTAATATTAATTAACTACATGTACTTACTATAGGGTTAGGGTAGGATTAGGGTTTGGTTGAGGGTTAGTTGCATGTAATAATGCATAATTTACTGTTATTACTATAAGTACATGTATGTAACAAGGACACTGTAAAATAAAGTGTTACCAATAAGTGTTTTCCTGTTAAACGTTTAATGAAAATTTCTATAAAAATATTTGCACTTTATTTCAATTTAGGATATTTTACCTTATGTTTTTGTTTGGCAGCCGTTGCTGCCAGTCATTTGACCGCTCTTATTTAATATTCTTTGTAATTACTGAAAGTAAGTACATTTATTATATAACTAATACTGGTTAAATAAAATTAAATTCTTTTATTGTCTCTTGTTTTTGCAACTTGGCCACAGTGCCCCTTATATTCCTGTATGTCAGATGGAATGATCAGGGGTACATTTTATGTAAGGAACAAAAGAAATACACACTAAAGGAACAGTGATATTACTTTCCCATTATTTGTTTTATTTATATATATTTATATATATATATATATATATATATATATAATGTAAGTTATAGCTTTTGTTTAAATACATTACAGTAGTTTGTTAGTGATTGCAAAATTTGTTGTGGGTTTATGAGGTCATGATACCTGTTGTCTGGTTTTTATAGAACCTGTGATATTATAGAAGCATAAATTAAACATCCACAGGAAAAAAATCAACAATAAAAACCACCAAAGTGTCTAATAATGCAATTACAATGTGGAAAAAGAGGTTTATTTTGGAGATGGAAATATGATTCTCCGTTTAAGAAGCCTCTTCACAGACACCATGAACTCCTCCGTCTTGAATGTGTAGATTATAGGGTTAAGCATTGGAGGAAGTGCAGAGGTCAAAGAGAGATTAATGATCCTTGTGTTAGTGTTTATAAAGGACGAAAGTGCATATGTAAACGTGATGGGTACATAAAATACAGCCACTAATATTAAATGAGCAGTACATGTCTTTGTGGCTCTTTGGCGGTCTTGTGGGGTTGTAATTCTGAACAATGTCACAGCTATACATGTATACGAAAAGATGATAAAAAATACTGGAAACCCAAGAATCATTATCGGGTACAAACTACCTATCACAGAATTTGGAAAATTATTGCTACAGGCAGAACGATATATAGGTCCATGATCACAGTAGAAACTGTTTATGATGACAATAGCTCTGCAGAAAGAAAGTCTACTGATGAAAATTGTAGCAGCAGTTACCATAAGCAGTGCCACTACCCATGTTGCTCCAATTATACCAAGCATTGATCTATGAGTCACAATCATATGATACCTCAGTGGTAAACAAATGGCTATGAATCTGTCAAAAGACAGAACAGCAAGAGTTAGTGACTGTGTTGAAACAGATACAAAGACAGAGAACATATTGTACAAACACAATCCATACGGGATCAACTGATTCCCAAACAAAAATGTGTCCAGTAGCTGAGGGATTACAGCGGTACTCTCACAAATGTCTGTCAGTGATAAATTAAAGACAGCGATATATTTAGGAGTGTGAAGATTTCGGTCTATAATGATAACAAGCATGAGGCAGGAGTTTCCAAGCACAGTAATAATGTAGACAAAAAATAGAAATATATAATAGTATCTTGTGTGAGGTATACCAGAAAAACCACTGATATAGAAATAAGATGGAATAGAAATATTCCTGTTTTGAGCGAAATCTTGATTCATGGTCAGTTCACTCACTGGTCCTGTATTCATCCTGTCTGGGCAGAAATACAGTACATTATTCAGAGTTGTAAGAAATTATGGTTACACTTTATTTTAAGATGTCCTTGTTACAGTGTAATTATACATTTAAGTACTGAGTAATATTAATTAACTATGTGTACTTACTGTAGGGTTATGATTAGGTTTGTTGTAGGGTTAGTTGCATGTAATTATGCATACTTTATAGTTATTACTATAGTAACTACATATAATGTGTAACAAGGACACTGTAAAATAAAGTGTAACTGAAATAATTTCATTATGCTATTTTCATCTAGAACAAATATTGCAACTTGGGAATCTAAGATAGATATTTTTACTCCAATTGGACCTTAATCAATTATAATATATATATATATTTTTTTTTTTTTTTAATTGTACTTAAGACTCTTAATTTGATCCCAGAAAAACAAGACCAAAAATATGAGCATATTAGATATTTCAAGCAACCTTTAAATTATAATTGCCTTTAATTGCCTAATTAAACTAACATTTTTGTGTATAATATGCAAGATTTCAGGATCGGTAGCTATGGTATACTCACAGAAAGGTGAACAGCAGCACAATACAGTAAAGCTAATACAGGCACACAGTACTGCAAAAAGACTTCCCCTGACCTCGTACATACTGGACTATATATCCCTCAGATACAAAAGGCAGGCCTCTCCAGACTTGTCAGTTGACCAATCATAGCACAGAACTGGCATGATCATTTGCATCAGAATCAGATACAGTGATCCACAAAGATGCTGCAAGTAATTGCAAAGAGAGCAAAGTTACAGGCACCTACAAAAAAAGCATGGGAGTTACAAGTACCTGCAGAATCGCTGAAGGAAAGAGGAAAAACAATGAAAAAAAAAGAAGAGAAACACAACTACAACCATCTCATGGCAATTGTACATTTTGGCTAATTGGTGGCTAAATCATATGAATTTGTAAAAACCTAACAGTTAAATTTACAAAATGAAACAAGTTAATTTTACTGAAATATTAGGCTACTTAAAGTTTGTACTTAACAGATTTTTTTTAATTTAAACTCAACTGATTACATTACACTCAAAAAATAACTCTTTATGGTTAGATCTTATTACATAGGTCCTTAAATAGGTAAACTAAGTAAAACCATTGCCTGCTTGCAGTAAAAAGCTAACAAAATATGGTTAAGAAAATGGTTAAGATTGTGCAGAACACACATAAAGCTTTCAATGCTTGAAGACCCATACGGAAATGTAATATATGTGTATATATGAAATATCAATATATGCGATATATGCTCATATAAAGTAAAAACATATATGAAACCTATTAGAAATTGGAACAATTCCATATATTGACATAAATTTATCCCATATATTATGTATGTTTATGTATGTATAATACATATTTTGACATATATGTCTCATATATGAAATATCCTAATATGCTCATATAGAGTAAAAACATAAATGCACATACACTCACCTAAAGGATTATTAGGAACACCATACTAATACTGTGTTTGACCCCCTTTCGCCTTCAGAACTGCCTTAATTCTACGTGGCATTGATTCAGCAAGGTGCTGAAAGCATTCTTTAGAAATGTTGGCCCATATTGATAGGATAGCATCTTGCAGTTGATGGAGATTTGTGGGATGCACATCCAGGGCACGAAGCTCCCGTTCCACCACATCCCAAAGATGCTCTATTGGGTTGAGATCTGGTGACTGTGGGGGCCATTTTAGTACAGTGAACTTATTGTCATGTTCAAGAAACCAATTTGAAATGATTCGAGCTTTGTGACATGGTGCATTATCCTGCTGGAAGTTGCCATCAGAGGATGGGTACATGGTGGTCATAAAGGGATGGACATGGTCAGAAACAATGCTCAGGTAGGCCATGGCATTTAAACGATGCCCAATTGGCACTAAGGGGCCTAAAGTGTGCCAAGAAAACATCCCCTACACCATTACACCACCACCACCAGCCTGCACAGTGGTAACAAGGCATGATGGATCCATGTTCTCATTCTGTTTACGCCAAATTCTGACTCTACCATCTGAATGTCTCAACAGAAATCGAGACTCATCAGACCAGGCAACATTTTTCCAGTCTTCAACTGTCCAATTTTGGTGAGCTCGTGCAAATTGTAGCCTCTTTTTCCTATTTGTAGTGGAGATGAGTGGTACCCGGTGGGGTCTTCTGCTGTTGTAGCCCATCCGCCTCAAGGTTGTGCGTGTTGTGGCTTCACAAATGCTTTGCTGCATACCTCGGTTGTAACGAGTGGTTATTTCAGTCAAAGTTGCTCTTCTATCAGCTTGAATCAGTCGGCCCGTTCTCCTCTGACCTCTAGCATCAACAAGGCATTTTCGCCCACAGGACTGCCGCATACTGGATGTTTTTCCCTTTTCACACTATTCTTTGTAAACTCTAGAAATGGTTGTGCGTGAAAATCCCAGTAACTGAGCAGATTGTGAAATACTCAGACCGGCCCGTCTGGCACCAACAACCATGCCACGCTCAAAATTGCTTAAATCACCTTTCTTTCCCATTCTGACATTCAGTTTGGAGTTCAGGAGATTGTCTTGACCAGGACCACACCCCTAAATGCATTGAAGCAACTGCCATGTGATTGGTTGATTAGATAATTGCATTAATGAGAAATTGAACAGGTGTTCCTAATAATCCTTTAGGTGAGTGTACATGCACAGCTATGAAACCTATTAAATTCCATATATTGACATATAACTCTATTCCACATATTATATATGTTCAAATTATATATGTGACAAATTACTGTCACTGACGTCACTGATAAATGTTGTAGAGTCTTAGTATAGATTTTATGTATAAAACAAATGAAATTTAAAATATATATTTTTAATGTTACTTATTGTCAGGTGAGGCAAGGGATGAAGGACTCAAGAATGCAGAGGTTAATGGGCTTTTTATTAGACTTCAAAAATAAACAATCAAAACAAACAAACCCCTTCATGCTTGTAACTGGCTCGCCTTAGTTTTTTTTTATACAATAAGAAAGCCACATAAAAGGGGAATTCACTTTTGCCAATAGTTCGTGTTCAAAATAACTGTAAGAGTCTCAATGAGGGAGTAAAAATAAATTGTATCTATTGAATCACTGAATAATTACATAGTAACAATTTGCACATGGACGGAAATCCAAGACAGCATTGTGAATAACAAAGCTCAATACTGAAAGTAAACAAATAAACAGTAAATCAAACTCAAACCCAAAATACTAAAGTGATACACAAATAAACAAAAACCAGCAAAACAAAATAATAATATATATATATTAGGTGTACCAAACAATTCAAAATGCCGTAGAGGGAAAAGGATATACAGTCTGCAATGCAAGTCTTTTATCCGAGTGTTGTAGAAGCCCCAGTCCCAGCAGGCAATGAAGATATACAATCCTAAATCCTAGATAAGGCACTGGCACAATCCAACACAGGTAAGAAGTAGGTATCAGCGCACTCAAGCCCCATAACAGAGTCCTCTGTGAGCTTCTCTGCAAACTTCCAAACACAATGTATTATAGTTTAATACATTTATACAATTCACTTAACTCCTCAAACACAATGTGATTTCAGGTATTTTCAGCCATACTCCATCGCCATGCCTCTCCTCTATGCTACTCACAATCGCAACCTTAAAACCACTTCCTCTCTTTGTTGCCCTCTAGAGGACAGGATGAAAAATGTCACCCCTGTAACAGGGTAACCGTTACATGCTACACAGAACGTCTCGGTTACGTATGTAACCCTCGTTCCCTGAAGGAGGGAACGGAGACGCCACGTCGGAGACGCCACGTCGGAGACCGACGAATAGGAATCTCGCTCGTGAGAGCCAATCTACTTCGAGTGTAACTAAACGAGCCAATGCACATTGGCATGCAATGATTGCACCAGGTGCTCATGCCACGCAGCGCGGATATAAATGAGACACAGGTGCTTGCATCAAATTAGCTTCTTTTGCTGAGGAGCCGAGTAGGTAACTGGCACCCCAGCAGGGTACAGCGGACATGGCGACGGGACGTGGTGTCTCTGTTCCCTCCTTCAGGGAACGAGGGTTACATACGTAACCGAGACGTTCCCATTCAGTCGGTCACTTCTGACGCCACGTCAGAGACCGACGAATAGGAATCCCTACCAAAGCGCCATGGCCTCTGCCCCCTTCCAGTGCCCTGTGTGAGCCTCCTGAGCTCTCTTACCTGATGAGACGGGGCTCACACAGAGAAGTCCATCACTGCTGTTCCGCATGACCCGCTCAGTGACTATTGGATAACACTGGGAAAGTGTGCCCTCTAGTGGAAGGGAACTCTGCGGAACCCACATCGTACCCGAAGGAGTTATGTGGAGTACAATGCTGAGCCGTAGCCAACAGAGAGGGGGCTCCAGCCCCACTGAAGGGGGGGCTCTCCCAAGGGAAAGACACAGGCTTCCGTAGGAGCGGCCGTGGAAAAATATATGGGATCCCCGCAGGGTCACTCATATAACCCCAGCCCAGTACCGGTTCTCAAGGATTCAGCGGCAAAGGGCCTGATGCCAGACGCTCCGCCACATCCGGCACCGAGGGTGATGGAGGACTCAACAGAGTTTGCTTCTGGAGAAAATAAGCGCCGTAATGCAGCAAGCCGACAAGAGCCAGGGCCTCTCAGTGCTTCTACCTGTTTGAGGTGAGAACACAGGAGAAAACCGGCTCTACACGCAGGCTATAGAATCTAGCGAACGTGTTGGGTGTCGCTCAGCCCGCAGCTCTACAGATGTCTGACAGCGAGGCGCCACGTGCCACGTGCCAGCGCCCAGGAGGATGCAACACTTCTAGTAGAGTGTGCTCGCACCCTGAGCGGACAGGGCACACCTTGTGCTTGGTAAGCCAAGGTGATGGCATCCACTATCCAGTGGGCCATCCTCTGCTTGGAGACAGCCTTTCCCTTCTGCTGGCCTCCGTGACAGACAAAGAGCTGATCTGAGGTCCTGAAGCTTTGCATTCTATCCACGTAGATCCGCAGAGCGCGGACGGGACAGAACAAAGCTAGGGCTAGGTCTACCTCCTCCAAGGGCAGCGCTTGCAGGTTCACCACCTGATCCCTGAAGGGAGTGGTAGGAACCTTGGGCACATAGCCAGGCCGGGGTCTCAGTACCATGTGGGTGTCACCCGGCCCGAACTCTAGGCACGATTCGTCGACCGAAAATGCCTGCAGGTCCCCTACCCTCTTGATGGAGGCCAGTGCAGCCAACAGCAAAGTCTTCATAGACAGAATCTTTAGCTCTGCCGACTGCAAAGGCTCAAATGGGGCATTCTGAAGTGCTCGGAGCACCAGAGCAAGATCCCAAGAGGGTATGGAGGGAGGTCGAGGAGGATTTAACCGTCTCGCCCCCCGAGGAACCTGACGACCAGGTCGTGCTTCCCAACCGACTTACCTTCTACGTGATCGTGATAAGCAGATATTGCAGCAACATGGACTTTGAGGGTGGAGGGCGACAGCCTACGCTCCAACCCCTGTTGCAGGAAGGAAAGCACAGACGCGATCGAACATCTTCGGGGGTCTTCTTGGCGAGAAGAACACCACTCGACGAACAGTTTCCACTTCGAGGCATAAGCCTGTCTCGTAGACGGTGCTCGTGCCGAAGTGATGGTGTTAACTACCTCTTGGGGTAAGTCACCTAGAACCTCCGCGTCCCGTCCAGGGACCAGACATGAAGTTTCCAGAGGTCTGGACGCGGGTGCCAAAGGGTGCCCCGTCTCTGAGTCAGAAGGTCCTTCCTCAGAGGAATGGGCCAGGGAGGGGCTGTCGCGAGGAGCATAAGCTCCGGGAACCAAGTCCGGTTGGGCCAGTATGGCGCCACCAACAGGACCTGCTCCTCGTCCTCCCTGACCTTGCACAGTGTCTGTGCAAGTAGGCTCACTGGGGGAAACGCATATTTGCGCAGGCCCCGGGGCCAGCTGTGCGCGAGTGCATCCGTGCCGAGTGTGCCCTCGGTCAGCGAATAAAACCACTGGCAGTGGGACATTTCTGGGGAAGCAAACAGGTCGACCTGTGCCACCCCGAACTGTCTCCAGTCGCCATTCTCCCGGGAGCGCAGCTCGTGACAGCTCGTCGGCCACACGGTTGCGCACACCAGGGACATGAATGGCCCGAAGCGACCTCAGACACTTCTGACTCCAGAGGAGGAGATGGCGGGCGAGTTGCGACATGCGACGGGAGCGCAGACCACCTTGTCGGTTGATGTACGCAACGGTCGCAGTGTTGTCCGTACGGACCAATACATCTTTGCCCCGTAACAGCCTTTTGAGGCGGCTCAGTGCAAGATGTACTGCTAGCAACTCGAGGCAGTTGATGTGCCAATGCAGGTGCGGGCCCGTCCAAACCCCTGACACTGCATGCCCATTGTACGTGGCCCCCCAGCCCATGGCAGAGGCATCTGTGAAAACCACAACATGCCTGGACACCTGTTCCAAGGGCACCCCGGCTGAAGGTTTGGCGGCAGGCCGGTGTGATACTCACTCACGGTGTGAGTGCCGCGTTGCCACACCCATCTCGGGACCTGGCCGTGAAGCCAATGCTGAAGCGGTCTCATATGAAGCAGGCCGAGCGGTGTTACTGCCGCCGCGGCCGCCATATGCCCCAGGAGCCTCTGAAATTGTTTCAGTGGGACCGCCGTCCTGCCTTGAAACGTGTTCAGGCAGTTCAGCATCGACTGGACGCGCTCCTCTGTGAGGCATGCCGTCCGTTTGACCGAATCCAACTCCATACCGAGAAAAGAGATCCTCTGCACGGGGGCGAGTTTGCTCTTTTCCCAGTTGACCCGAAGACCCAGCTGGCTGAGGTGTCTGAGCACCAGGTCCCTGTGTTCGCACAACTGATCCCTGGACTGTGCTAGAATGAAGCAGACGCCCATGAACCTGGGGTGATGCCGGGCACACTGAATCGCATAGCCAAGCCTGATGGTACGAATGAGCCAGCGAGACGGACTGGGGAGCGCTAGCCAGGCTCGCAGAGACCGTACAAGTGGGACCAAAGGAACGACCGGCGTACCCACCGTGGGGCAGCAAGGTGGAATGCAGGTACCGGGCTGGGGCGGCTGTCTCGTGGAGGCGGCCCGCAACGAGGTGAGAGTGTGCTGTGCAACACTTACCTGATTCCACGAGTGGGCAGGGGGTACGTGAGAAGGCTTGGTTGTGTCCTCGAGCCGTCCACTGCTGCCCGCTGGCGAAGGGGGAGGATGAGTGTGGTCCGGCATTTGACTGGCCACAGTTCTCCGAGCCCCCTGAGGACCCGGAGATAGAGGAAACTGCTCTTTTATTGAAAATTTGTAACACAAAGAAAACGGAACCAAAGATTCTCCGCCCGGCCCTCCTCGGGGGGATGGAGCGGTGCGATCACCGTCTCCTGAAGAGCAGTCCTCCCCATCTCCGGGTCGTCCGTCTCAGGGCCGCTTGCCCTTGGCCTTGCCACCCCTTTTGGCGGGGGCCTGGATGGGCGGGGTGGCCTGCTTGCGCCCGGCACCTCGACGTCGCTTGGGCGGAGGCTGCTGCTGCGACGCGGGAGCGGAGGCAGACGCAGGCGGCTGTTCTTGGCGACGAGCAGGCTGAGGCGCTGCCGGCGGCGGGGTGGACACAGCAGCTGACCACCGTGGCAGGATGATTCTGTGCGGCCGAGAACTGCTGGGCGAAGTTCTGGACCGCGTCGCCGAAGAGGCCGGTCTGGGACACGGGGGAATTAAGGAACCTGATCTTGTCGGTTTCCCTCATGTTCCTGGACCACCATCGTGGACATCGCACAAACCACTGCCCGCGCCGTAACCTTCGCCGAACGAAGCGCGAGGTCCGTTGCGGTTCTTAGTTCGTGCAGAACTGCGGGATCGTGACCACCCTCGTGCAAGGTCTTCAGTGCCTGGGCCTGATGGATCTGCAACAATGCCATGGCGTGTAAGGCGGACCCAGCATCTCCACAAGCCTAGTAGGCCTTTCCGATCAGATCGGACGAGTACCTACAGGCCCGGGAGGGTAGACACGGGTTCCCCCTGGATGTGGAGTTAGGGCACAGTTGCATAGCAATGGCCTGTTCCACGGGAGGAACCTGCGTGTAACCCTTTGCAGGAGGAGGATCCACCAGGCCGGTTTCGGGCAGTAAAAGGTGCCCTCCACAACTTGGTGAGCTCCTCGTGCACCTCCGGAAAGAAAGGAACTGGGGTGAGGCGCTGAGAACCAGCACGGGCCACCCCGAGAAACCAATCGTCCAGCCTCGATGGTTCGGGACACGGTGGAGGGTTCCACGCGAGCCCGACTCTCTCAGCGGCCCGGGAAAGCATGGCCGTCATTTCTGGATCCGTATCGGGCACAGCGGATCTTCTCGAAGGAGCCCCCAGCGCCGACACGTCATCTCCCGAAAATTCTGACCCTCCCTCCGATGCAGCGATGGACATCTGATCATCAAGAGGAGCCCCGAAGGATACGGATGGTACACACCTCGTGGGTGGCCCATCGCGTTCCGACGGCAGCTCTACTGGCTGCGAAGTGCGGGAGGGGTGAGGGTTCCCCGGCGGTTGGGTCCCTGGGGGAAGCGCGCTCACCGTAACCCTCAAATCACCCGTGCTACTGCCTGAAGTAACCCTCTGTGGAGGGTTAGATCGAGGCAGAGGCACGGGGACTCCACCCCTTGCGAGATGGAGTCTCGACCGCAACTCCGAGTTGGTCATGTTCCCGCAGTGAGAACATGAGTCATCCACCAGCGCTGCCTCAGCGTGCTGAACACCCAAACACGAGATACAGCGCTGGTGACCATCCCTCGGTGACAGGTAACCACCGCATCGAGAAACACACAGATAGAATGTCATCTTGAAAAAGACGCAAGCTCTTTTAGAAGGACGCTCTCCTTGGTGCTGAAGCACGCAGGGGGAAGGGTCGCGGCGACACAGTCAGGGAATAGTGCAGCCTGACGTGCGCGCTCTCTCTCACGAAGGCGCTCTCTTACCAGCCGTAAGAACGGCTTTTCAGCGCTCTCCACCTAGCGCACCGAACCAGCTGTGAGAACAGCCTTTGTGTTTGCTCTATCAAACAAAAAAGAGAGATGATCAAAGAACCACACGACCCGCTGCAGCGCTGTCACACCAACACCGACTGAAGAGATCACTTCAAAAAGGCAGGCTTCAGTCAGTTCCACTGCGTAGAAGAGAGTGATATCTGGACGAACCATTTACCACTCGGCTCCGAAGCAAAAAGCTAATTTGATGCAAGCACCTGTGTCTCATTTATACCCGCGCTGCGTGGCATGAGCACCTGGTGCAATCATTGCATGCCATTGTGCATTGGCTCGTTTAGTTACACTCGAAGTAGATTGGCTCTCGCGAGCGAGATTCCTATTCGTCGGTCTCCGACGTGGCGTCGGAAGTGACCGACTGAATGGGAACAAAACATGACTAACTAAACTAAGACTAACTATGACCAAACTAGAATGAAATGCCAGGATCCAAACACCACACAAAGCAATTCACACAGACAGAAGAGCGCATTATCTGAGCGAACTCAAACCCGCAAGACAATAGGAGTGTCAGAGCTGTCACCAAACCAAGAATAAAACCTTATCCAAGTAACAGAACCCTGACAAAATTTATATGTAAAATACATGTTTATAATGTCTGTCTCATATTATTTTGTATTATGTATATGAATTGCATAATTATACAAATATACTTTATTAAACATGGCTTCATATATTTGTTAGCCTACATATTATTACATATTTTAATACAAGTTATGAACATTTGCCGTCAACAAATGAGAGATTTTGAAACAGAAGATTTTGATTAGTTGAAGGTTTTGTCCGTGTTACGAGAAAGGACATTGGGTGCACATTGAAAGGAATGGTAAAGATGGATTTTATTATTTTTATTAATGATTAGCTTGCTAAACTAACAGAGATGTCTATGTTTTGACAAAAAAAAGCATGTTTTCTTTATGAATCAAGAGTGATTGATTATATTAAATCCTAGTGAATTTAAATAACCTGATGTATGGATTGAGAAAAGTATAAACTCTCAAAAATTTTTGTGTGATTATATGTAATCAGAGAAGGGAGTGTAAGGGAAATTTTGAACATAAACTATATCAAACCATATAAGGCGTTTTTAATTATATTAAACTTATATAAGATGTTTTTGTTAAATATAAGGGGAATTCTAGTTTTCTGTAGTAAACACATTCTTGTTTGATAAAACGTTTATACTCTTCTCAATAGAACTAGTGTGTTCGTTGTCTGTAGCCTTGAACAAGCTCTCGGAAAGTTGTGTTTCATTCAAGGTGGGACAGCTGCAGATAACACCAACTAGGGAGTTTGTTATTGTGTTTTTGTGTTATTGGCCCTCACCCATTAAAATGAGAGTATAAAAGAACGAGTGAGGGGCTTTGGTTTTTGTCTTTTCTGACTGCACAACTCTGCATGTCCGAATTGACCTTCTTGGCAAAAATAAAAGCTTTTAAAGACACTTAGCTTGTGTTTTTCAATTCCAGCTTCACCATGATAATTATTAAAGTTTCTTTTTTCCACGACAGTGTCTAGGCGCAGGTCCACCATCTGATCTGGATACGGCCTGGATCTGGCTGACTACAGTAAACCTCGGGATAAACAGAGAGACTAACATTAGCGTAGATGCCATTCTTCTTATGATGTAAACGAGTACATCGGGTGTTATAGGAAGTGTTCCCGGTTCCGGCTGACCTAGTTAATGCTGCCTAACAATCATTTAACTGATTTGAATAATAGAAATTTATAATGTTCTATGTGTATGCCATAGTAAAGAGATGTGTTTTTAGTCTAGATTTAAACTGACAGAGTGTGTCTGCTTTCCAAACAATGCTAGGAAGACTGTTTCAGAGTTTAGGTGCTAAATAGGAAAAGGATCAACCGCCTGCAGTTGATTTTAATATTCTAGGTATTATCAACTGGCCAGAATTTTGAGACCGCAATAGACGTGAAGGACTATAATGCGTTAAGAGTAAATCACATTATGAAATAAATTATTTTCTCCAAAACACGTTGGCCACAATTATTGGCACCCTTTTATTAAATACTTTTTGCAACCTCCTTTTGCCAAGATAACAGCTCTTCTTCTATACCGCCTGATGAGTTTGGAGAACACCTGACAAGAGATCAGAGACCATTCCTCCATACAGAATCTCTCCAGATCCTTCAGATTCCCAGATCCATGTTGGTGCTTTTTCTCTTCAGTTCACCCCACTCATTTTCTATAGGGTTCAGGTCAGGGGACTGGGATGGTCATGGCAGAAGCTTCATTTTGTGTTCAGTGACACATTTGTGTGTTGATTTTGATGTTTGTTTTGGATCGTTGTCCTGATGGAAGATCCAACCACGGCCCATTAGATTTCTAGCAGAGGCCGTCAGGTTTTGATTTTTTATCTGTTGGTATTTGCTAGAATCCATTATACCATGTATCTGAACAAGATGTCCACGACCTCCAGCAAAAAAATAGGCCCACAACATTAAAGATCCAGCAGTATTTTTAACCGTGGGCATGGGGTACTTTTTATCCCTGTTTGCACCAAACCCATCTGGTGGATTTGCTGCCAAAAAGCTCTTTTTATAGTTTCATCTGATCATAGAACCAGGTCTCTTTTGAATTTCCAGTCGTGTTTGACAACTGAATATGCTGGAGTTTGTTTCTGGATGAGCAAGAAGGATTTTTCTTGAATCCCTCCCAAACAACATGAGGTGATGTAGGGGTTGTCATAAAAAAATTCTAGGGGTGCCAATAATTGTGGCCAACGTGTTTTGGAGAAAAGCATTTATTTCATAATGTGATTTACCCCCCACTTTCAATTCTTTTACTTCAATGAAAGGTTAGATTTTTGTGAATTTTTTGAATTAAAGATCAAAAGGATAAACAATGCAGATTTATTTTTTACAGCCATATTTAATCATACCAGGGGTGCCAATAATTCTGACCACCACTATATATATATATATATATATATATATATATATATATATATATATTAGTTAACAATAACACAAGTCAAACACACCTGCACGTTCCTAAGTATTTAGCAAAGAGACTATTATTGTACTGAAAAGTGCACAGCCATTATTTTTTAATAAAAGTAACATAGTTTTAATGGTGTTTGGCCAATCGTCAACCTCACCACAGGCTCTACTCTTCAGCACAATGGTAACCCCAAAAACTCAGGCATACCAGGCAGAAACCCTTTAAATTACAAAATAATAGAACATTAAACACTAACAGATCTCCCCTTATATTAATATTGAGCAAAAACACATGAAATAACATTTAACTTGAACATTTACCCTCCTTTAACAGTCAGAAGCAAAGCAGATTGGGAACTAGAAATTTGTTGTTGTCAGGAACACAAGGGAAATAACAGGCGGCAGGCAGAGATGCAGGATCCAAATGCAGGGAGAATTTAATCAAAATGAAAAAAAAAAACAATCAAAACAGGACTCAGGAACAAAACAAATTAGCAAAAACACAGAGAACAGGGAACATCATTCATCTGCAACACCAAACATTAAACAACGACCGACAGAGAACCAGAGAAAACAAGGGCAATATATACACATGGAAGACAAGCTTAACGAGATAACAAGGGGAGTGGTAAATGGGAAACACCTGGGGAGACTAATCAACATGAAAACTACAAAGAACTACAAAAACTCCACAGGAAACAGGACACAGAAAAGAACACAGAGAAACTACAACATAAAAGTCCCACAGAACGCAAGACACAGAAGCAGATATAACATAACCCCTCCTCAAAGGAGCGGCTTCCAGACGCTCCAGAACCAGTCCCGGAGGGAGGTGAAGTGGCGGCGGAACAGGGGGAGGGATGGAGGGTCAGGAGCGGAAAATGGAAGCAGGATGGGGCCTGGGGCGGATCGGGTGGCCAGGACAGAGCTGGCAAATCAAGTGACCAGTAAGAGCCAGGCCGGTCAGGT
This sequence comes from Coreius guichenoti, assembly GCA_039654105.1. NCBI lineage: Eukaryota > Metazoa > Chordata > Actinopteri > Cypriniformes > Gobionidae > Coreius > Coreius guichenoti. The sequence goes on from CM077190.1 coordinate 23,446,843, forward strand.
GGCTTTGGTGGCACAGGCTGGTCAGGTGGCTTGGGTGGCACAGGCTGGTCAGGTGGCCAGTGTGACACGTGGCACAGGCTGTTCAGGTGGCTTGGGTGGCACAGGCTGTTCAGGAGTCTGTGCAGACAACAGGCCACTGGGCTGGGACACAGACTGGTAGTTGGCTTGTGCTGACAGCAGGCCACTGGGCTGGAATACAGACTGGTAGCTGGCTTGTGCTAACTGCAGAGCACTGGGTTGGGATACCGTCTGGTCCGGAGCCCTCTCTGGACTCTGTATAGAGGACGGAGTCCTCTCTGGACTCGGTGCAGGGGACGGAGTCCTCTCTGGGCTCTTGACAGGGGACGGAGTCTTCTCTGGGCTCGGTGCAGGGGACGGAGTCTTCTCTGGACTCTTGACAGGGGACGGAGTCCTCTCTGGGCTCGGTGCAGGGGACGGAGTCCTCTCTGCAGGGGAACATAAAAGTCCCACAGAGCGCAAGACACAGAAGCAGATATAACAGTTGTAACTCATTCTGTGAAAGTGTGTATATATGTGTGTACGTACATTCACATTAATAAGGGAACATGCAATATACAGTATATGTATAGGCTATGTAAGAATCGGTTTTACTGCTAAGACAAAAGCTGAAGATCCAACCCCCTGCAATAGAACAATAAAACTCACTAATCTGGAGAGAAGATCTCACAGAAAGAGTGTAGGACATCGCCCTGCCCAAACCTTCTCCCCCTCTCCCTCACCGACTCCCTTCCCTCTGATTCAAGTCACAGAATGTATATATACCACAGATGATGTATCTTGTGAATCTATTGTTCTTCCCTTTTCATGTGTGGTATCTTTTTAAAGGTCTCAGTGTGATTGGTAAAATGGTCTCAACTTCACTGCTGTCACTGGTAGGATGAGAAAGATTGAAACTTATGAGAATTCTGTTCTCCTTTTGAGTAGTCTCAGAAGATATCTGATCCTCTCCCCCGAAACCAGGTGTTTGTGTTGCAGATATTTACAACCCTTTTGTTCTGGTCTGGGTATTTAAGGAAGGGTGGCAGAGCTGCCATTTGGGAACATTCTGTAGCCAGAGCCCCCATGCAGTGCTGTGTCAGTGTCCGAGAGGCACTCACACACACTGTGTGTACAGTGCCAGATATAATGACTCTTTGAAACTATTTTCATGTTACTTTGTAATTGTATTTTATATTTTTATGCTGAAAGTTGTGTACCATGGATTCGTGTTTAATTATTTTTATGTAAGTTCTGTCTGGCCAAAATAAATGTTAATCTTGATTTATCTTGTATTATTCTGAAAAGCATTATTCTAGTATGGATCAATGCGGAGTCCTTTATTTCCGCAAATCTTTTGCCAGAATAGATCAAACCGAGGACCCCATGACTGAAGCATGGAGCGCAGCATGCGGGATAATCCGATTTCTGACTATTACTGTATTAGCAAGTTGCAGTGTCTATTAATCAAATTACACTTTTTGTTGAGTAAGCAGGTGCGACCACTTCAAGGTAAAATATTCACTCTGTAATCCTCTGACTAATATCAGAACTGGCCAGTTTGTGTTCGTGAACGCGCGACTCGCGACGCGTCTGTTTCTGTGCGATATCGGGTCCCTTGATGAACGAATATTTGAAAATAAGAGATACTAAGAAAAACCAACGATCCAAATTAAATCACAACAAATCATCAGCTGTTAAATTACGAACGTAACAAATTGAACGAAGTCACATAAAACTGGAGTCAAATCACTTTATTCATGGAGTCAGATTTAAAATTAGAGTGAATTTAACAGAAACGCTGAAAAGGCTTACACGCAGAATCCTTCAACCAAGCCGTTAGATTCCGTTTTTGGGCTAACGGATGGACCTTACAGCTACACAATAAAGGATAAAACTTTATTAATATTACATGTAATGCTATTTATATCTTAATTTCTAAATATTTTTATTTGTATTAATATATAGCAATACATGGTCAATGCATATATTGCAGAATATTGAAAAATATAAGCACTAGTTTCCCATATATGGAAATGTATTATGTAATTGTAACGCTGGAGGTACCAGGAACAGGATGAAGACTCAGGAGATAATAATCAAGCATAAACTTTAATCAAAACTTCTCAAAGAACTCAAAACAGGCAACGGGAATCCAACTTAACATAACAGTGACTAGACAAAGACTGAAGCTGAGGGTGTAACTTAAGTAGTGAACAGAAACAAGATGATTAACAAGACACAGCTGGGACAAATGAACTAATGAAGGTAACCATGGTAACAAACAAGTGGCGGAACACGTGACAGGATCAAAACAACTGAAAGATCAACTAAACAGTAATACATCACATTATATTTTGCAAGTATATTCCCATATATTTTTGTTTCGTAAGGGCATATACCTACACGACATATGTTAACAGTAATATATCCGCAACATTAAAAAATAATTAAACACCCACAAATATCAGTTCTGTCATCGCAAATTGCGCATGCGTCAACGCACCCAGGCAGAAATCAATCGCGGGGTTCATCGTCTTCCAGCGGGACCGCGAAGTGTCGATCTCCAGGTAAGATTTGTGTTTGTCATGTCATTCTCAATGCAAATGTTAACTTATTTAATGATAAGATTTGCCAAAAGATTTGTAATTTGCTCGCTTCTGTTATCTTGTCAGCACCACAACCTAAGTGGTAACTTTAGGTTAGCTGACAGGTAACGTTAAGCCTAATACAGTGCCAGATATAATGACTCTTTGAAACTATTTTCATGTTACTTTGTAATTGTATTTTATATTTTTATGCTGAAAGTTGTGTACCATGGATTCGTGTTTAATTATTTTTATGTAAGTTCTGTCTGGCCAAAATAAATGTTAATCTTGATTTATCTTGTATTATTCTGAAAAGCATTATTCTAGTATGGATCAATGCGGAGTCCTTTATTTCCGCAAATCTTTTGCCAGAATAGATCAAACCGAGGACCCCATGACTGAAGCATGGAGCGCAGCATGCGGGATAATCCGATTTCTGACTATTACTGTATTAGCAAGTTGCAGTGTCTATTAATCAAATTACACTTTTTGTTGAGTAAGCAGGTGCGACCACTTCAAGGTAAAATATTCACTCTGTAATCCTCTGACTAATATCAGAACTGGCCAGTTTGTGTTCGTGAACGCGCGACTCGCGACGCGTCTGTTTCTGTGCGATATCGGGTCCCTTGATGAACGAATATTTGAAAATAAGAGATACTAAGAAAAACCAACGATCCAAATTAAATCACAACAAATCATCAGCTGTTAAATTACGAACGTAACAAATTGAACGAAGTCACATAAAACTGGAGTCAAATCACTTTATTCATGGAGTCAGATTTAAAATTAGAGTGAATTTAACAGAAACGCTGAAAAGGCTTACACGCAGAATCCTTCAACCAAGCCGTTAGATTCCGTTTTTGGGCTAACGGATGGACCTTACAGCTACACAATAAAGGATAAAACTTTATTAATATTACATGTAATGCTATTTATATCTTAATTTCTAAATATTTTTATTTGTATTAATATATAGCAATACATGGTCAATGCATATATTGCAGAATATTGAAAAATATAAGCACTAGTTTCCCATATATGGAAATGTATTATGTAATTGTAACGCTGGAGGTACCAGGAACAGGATGAAGACTCAGGAGATAATAATCAAGCATAAACTTTAATCAAAACTTCTCAAAGAACTCAAAACAGGCAACGGGAATCCAACTTAACATAACAGTGACTAGACAAAGACTGAAGCTGAGGGTGTAACTTAAGTAGTGAACAGAAACAAGATGATTAACAAGACACAGCTGGGACAAATGAACTAATGAAGGTAACCATGGTAACAAACAAGTGGCGGAACACGTGACAGGATCAAAACAACTGAAAGATCAACTAAACAGTAATACATCACATTATATTTTGCAAGTATATTCCCATATATTTTTGTTTCGTAAGGGCATATACCTACACGACATATGTTAACAGTAATATATCCGCAACATTAAAAAATAATTAAACACCCACAAATATCAGTTCTGTCATCGCAAATTGCGCATGCGTCAACGCACCCAGGCAGAAATCAATCGCGGGGTTCATCGTCTTCCAGCGGGACCGCGAAGTGTCGATCTCCAGGTAAGATTTGTGTTTGTCATGTCATTCTCAATGCAAATGTTAACTTATTTAATGATAAGATTTGCCAAAAGATTTGTAATTTGCTCGCTTCTGTTATCTTGTCAGCACCACAACCTAAGTGGTAACTTTAGGTTAGCTGACAGGTAACGTTAAGCCTAATAAAGCTGCGCACGCGTGAAATTTAAAGAATTACAATTATTTAACGTGCAAAATCATCGTTCACAACAAGTTAAAAACTATTATATTTTTATTAAAGTTATTAAACTATACTATTGCTCTCCTCATTTGTTAGTCCCTTTGGATAACAGCGTCTGCTAAATTATTAAATGTAAATGTAAAAACAAGACTATTCTTGTTGTTTAACTATGTAATTTGGTATTAAGAAAGCCCTTGAGCACATGGTTAGCATAAATGTACAGCGATTTGCTGTGGTGACACTGACAAAAAGCAAAAAATAGAATATATGTAATGTGATGTATGTTTATGTTCCTTTTGTGATCATTAATAGTCTATTTTGTGCCAGTTCACTTTAAATGAGCTATGTTTTAGTAAACTTGGGTTTGCAGATTGCACAAGTGTAGTTATTTCCCAAAATATATGTTGAACTTTAAGGAAAATCTAAACTTCTATAATTTGCATTCATTTAAATGCAACATATATGAATATAAATTATGTACAGTATTAAAATCAGAATATAATACATTATTCAATAGAAAGTACTGTATAAGAATAGATTGTTATACTGGAATACATTATATTGAAAAGTGTTTCTAATATTCATGTATGTAAATGGAGTGGTCAAGATATTAGAAAGCCTCTTAATATTATGCAGTCCAGTTCTGCACCACTGCAGACTACAACCTCAATAATAAACATGTAGTTAAATTAATGCCTCCCTGATGAAAGTGTACATACATAAAAGGGGAAAATAAACCAAAAATAAATTTATTTCTCCTAGCTTTAGCTGTTGCTCTCCTCTTTTAAGTTTTAGATTTTGCATCATCATGCAGACATAATTATGCATCATGCAATAGCAGTGCGCTGTTTTTGTTTTTTTTATCAAGATGCAGCTTACATTGATTTAAGCCAAAATGGATTCGAAAATGGTAAAACTCAACTGTTTAACTCTAAGGGAGTTTAAAAATGGGCCTATTTTCAAAAAAAGTGGAGTGTTCCTTTAAGGAAGGGATGTAGAATAAGGTCATGCAGAATAAAGCATCAATATGTGTACTATAATTACTGTGTAATATAAGTACTAATAAACAGTTAATATCCTATATTGATAATATAGATATCCATATTTATAACTTTATAGACTAAAATAACTAGCTCCTGGCGGACGACTTGCGCCAAAAGAGTGACCTGTGACGCAATGTATGATGTAGGAGTAGCGTAAGCTTCGAAATCTCTCTGGGCAACAAAATCAAGCTCTTCTTCTCTTATATCCTTATATCCTTAATCTTCTTTAAAATTCTCATTTTAGACGTCTAATTCGTGGCTTCGCTTCAGAACGCCTTTATTAACCCCCTGGGGATGGATTACTTTTATGACGGATAGATGCATTTTTATGGCCATCAAAATCTTGAACCCTGATCACTCCCATTAAAAAGCCTGGAAGAGCCAGGACATTTTTTAATATAACTCCCATTGTATTCGTCTGAAAGAAGAATGTCATATACAGCTAGGATGGCTTGAGGGTGAGTAAATCATGGGCTAATTTTCATTTTGGGGTGAACTAACCCTTTAATTCTCTTTGATGATTGATGGCCATGACAGTGTGTTCAATGTATTTTGTTGTTGTTTTTTGTGTGTTTTGTTTTTTCCTGAGCAAAGTTCAGTTTGATATCAAGTTGGAATTGTAAATTACTCATGTGCAGAATAATTTGAGTGTTTCATTTTGTGTTGAAATAAAAGTGTTTCCATGGCAAATTTGTGTTAGTCATTGACTGAAATCATATATGGTTAGTATATGCAGAGATATTGTAATATTGACTGAAATCATGTATGATAATTATATGTAGAGATATATTCATATTACTGCTGTAATATGAGGAATTATGTGGAAACATGAAGCTTGAAGAGCAAGCACACCATTTCCCTATTAAAAAAAATTGAAATCTGTATGAAATACATATAAACAAATGACACAAAATGTAAATAAATCCTATATGATTTTAATTTGACTAGCATATGATTCAGTATAAGAACTTTATATGATTTATATATGAATATCAGGTATTTTCTACTAATACTATACACCATTGCATACTGTTGACATGTAAAACTCATATAAGATTTTTACAGTATTCATATATGACCCAAAAATCCCCTACAAGTTTTATGTGTGCTTTTGGTAACGCTTTAGATTACAGCCCGGAAAGTACTGCGTAAGTAAAGCGAATTTACAGCGTAACTTTCGGTAATTATAGTGTAACTATAAAGTAAGTGCGTGTAGTTATAAGGGAACAATATGTAATATTTGGGGAATAAAGGGGTAACTATCAGGAAAATTAACAAATTATTTATACTGTAAGTATTTTTTAATTAAGGGGTAATTATCCATGTAGTTACAGGGTAAGTGTGAATCTGCGGGCTGCAAATTAAAGTGGTGTTTGTTCCCCTCTTTTTTCATGTAGTTACAGGGTAAGTATGAACCTGCGGGCTGTAAATTAAAGTGGTGTTTGTTCCCTTCTTTTTTCATGTAGTTACAGGGTAAGTATGAATCTGCGGGCTGTAAATTAAAGTGGTTTTTGTTCCCCTCTTTTTTCATGTAGTTACAGGGTAAGTATGAATCTGCGGGCTTTAAATTAAAGTGGTGCTTGTTCCCCTCTTGTTTCATGTAGTTACAGGGTAAGTATGAATCTACGGGCTGTAAATTAAAGTGGTGCTTGTTCCCCTCTTGTTTCATGTAGTTACAGGGTAAGTACAATAAAAACACGTACACAATCTGATATCACTCGGAAATCTTTATTTGAAAAACAACTTTTTTAAAACAGATTTACTACAATTATTTGTTTCTCTTGCTCCTCTTGTTCCTCTTCTTATTCTTTCTTGCCACAGATGAATCTTAAGAAGGAATCCTATGTCTCTAGCTATTCTGTAGTTATATTATGTATTTAAAGAAAATACAGTGCACACAGAAATGTCCTCACCGTTTACTCATCTTTTACCCTCATGCCATCCGAGATGTATACTACTTTCTTTCTTCAGATGAACACAGAAAAATAAATAATCTCTGATAACTCATTTGGGTTCCTAAAAGTTGAAGCATCAAACAGCACATACAGCAATCCATACGATCCCAATTGATGAATCAATGTCTTCTGAAGTGAAACGTTAAGTGTTTGTAAGAAAAATACCAATATTTAAAATAAATAAAATAAACGGTAAACTATCGCTTCCGACCAGCAGTCGTCTGCGTGAATGAGAGGGTCGAGTTTACGCTTGACGTAACTTGAAACGTGAAGCGTCACGCGGATGTCGGATGCCGTCTGTTTTTATTTTCATTTTTTTTTAATTAATGCTCACAACAGTAAACAAACAATAACATAATATATGATAATAGCAATGAGAAACAAACAAGACTAGAAGACAGAGACGCCAGAGAGTCGCGCGAGAACGTCATGAAAGCTTGAAGCTTCTTTACGCGCTGGTAACAGTTGGTGTGAAAAGATTAGTAAATTATGAGATAATTTCTGGATGTACTTTTTCTTTTAATAAATAATAATACAAAATATCAAAAGACATGGGATTGCTCTTAAGATCCATCAGTGGAAATAACGAAAAAGAAAAGAGGAACAAGAGGAGGAGAAGCCAATCAAGAGAAACAAAAAAGGGACAAAACGTGCCACTTTCTGTCAGGACGTTATTATTTGAAATGAAAAGTTTATTTTAAAAAAATAAATAAGAAGTATCATAAATCTGTTTTGAAGTAAGTTGTTTTTCAATAAATGTTTCCGAGTGATAACATTTTTTGTACGTGTTTTTTATTGTAACTACATGAAACTATTAACAGCCCACAGATTCATACTTACCCTGTAACTACATGAAATAACAAGCACCACTTACTCTGTAACTACATGGATAATTACCCCTTAATTAAAAAATACTTTCAGTAAATCATTTGTTAATTTTCCTGATAGTTACCCCTTTATTCCCCAAATATTACATATTGTTCCCTTATAACTACACGTACTTACTTTACACTATAATTACTGAAAGTTATACAGTACTTTCACAGTACTAGTTACACAGTACTTTCCGGGCTGTAATCTAAAGCGTTACTGTGCTTTTTAGTATGAAAGGGGCCATAAACGGTCTGATTTTGTGTAGGACATATATTGGACTTACATGAAACACATAAGATAATTCTGGGTGATTTACGTAAGGAAGATATATGGTTGCTGTATATCAACCATACAGGTTTTTTTCATATGGGATGTTTAATAGGGAGTCAGTGCAGTGTCGACAGAACCGGGCTAATATGGTCATACTTCCTGGTTCTAGTAAGAACTCTAGCTGCTGTGTTTTGGACCAGCTGGAGTTTGTTTATTAAGCATGCAGGGCAACCACCCAGTAGAGCATTACAATAATCTAGCCTTGAGGTCATGAACGCATGAGCTAACTGTTCAGCATTTTGTATTGAGAGCATATGTCATAATTTAGATATATTTTTAAGATGGAAGTATGCGGTTTTACAGATGCTAGAAACGTGGCTTTCAAGTGAAAGACTCTGTTTTTTCAGAATTAAGTAGTAGGAAATTACTAGTCATCCAATTTTTTATATCAGCTATGCATTACGTTAATCTTGTGTATTGGTAAGTTTCGTCGGGGCGCAAAGAAATATAGAGCTGAGTATCATCAGTGCAACAGTGCTAAAGCTAACGCCATGCTTCCTAATGATATCTCCCAAGGGTAGCATGTACAGGGTGAAAAGCAATGGTCCTAGTACTGAGCCTTGCAGTACTCCATACTTAACTTGTGATCAGTATGACATGTCTTCATTTACTGCTACAAACTGATAACGGTCAGATAAGTATGATTTAAACCATGCCAATGCAATTCCACTAATGCCAAAATGTCGTGGCCGATGGTATCAAATGCAGCACTAAGATCCAGTAACACTGAGAGATACAACCACGATCGGATGTGTATTGAACAATAGACATGATGGCACCCGAGGTGCCTCTTCACAACAGGAGTTCCTTTGTCCCACTGTGATTAAGAAGACAGAAGGATGTGATAGGACCCTCATGCTAACTAAAAGGACTATGGTAATCAGGACTGCCAGAATGAGGACATCAACGTCCCATTGATCAATGGGCTAATCTCATCACCAGTTTCCCATTGTTCAACTCTGCCCTCCATGCCTGAAATCAAGGTGTGAACGATGGACTGCCTAGGGCCACCAAACCGGTTCTGGCTAGAGCACAGCAAGAACAAAGAAATGCTCCAAGAGAAAGACAGTCTCTACACACACACATTGGCTTGAAACCACAAAAATGGACAGGAAACTGCAAGGAACATGTCCTATACGCCTCCTTATTCATCCAGGAAACTGTGCACACCCAGTGGAAACCGCACCTGGAATAAGAGCCAATGTAATCTCACCCACTGACACGGAAATGGACATCTGGATGATACCTCAACCAATGTACATCAAGTTTGGACTCTACGAGTTCAGAACACTGCCACAAGGACTTTGAGAAAGGTTTGGAAAGGAAACAAAGTATTTCCAAAGTTCTAAAGACACTGTTTTATTTAGCTGTGTATTTTGGGACAATGCAGCAAGCCCTACAGGATGGAAAGGTGTGACGTGATCGGCGGACACTTGAAAGGCTACTACCCAATCACAACACTACAATAGGAAGGCGGGAATTAGTAATCCCCTCCCCAACTGGAAGGAATAAAAGCTTTCCTAAGCAAACACACCCTTGTTCTGAGTTTCTGACCTGATGAGGGAAGGAACAACAGCATGACCAAGGTTATACTCTTGTGAGTAAACCTTCACCCGCACGGACCTTCAAGCTGCTGAGGACTTCGGCTCCAGAAATCAACGCTTGACCTGCTTGACTCTTGCCGTTCTAACCTTCAGTCTACAAAGGATCCTGTGGATTGACCACCACCTGACCTACAGTTCTCCGGATTACACAAGGACCAGCAGTGAACCCGCAGCACTCGGTGAAGCTCTGCAACTGTTGGAAAGCAAGCCTGTTTACTCCCACTGTGAGCGGAAAGATACCAGTGGAAGACGTACCCCATTGCCGGACTGATCGCCTGACCACGTGGAACGTAAATATAAGCTAACCAAACCTCTTCCAAAGGCCTTGGCATTAGGTTGTTGCTATATGAGATTGCTATTTGTGTAGAGACTGTTTATCTAGGGACAGCGTATACAGATAGATACATTAGACATGTCATTTGTATTCATAGTAAATGCTTATTTAGTATTTCATACCAGCATCCAGAAAGACCACAATTGACTCCCCCAAAGACTGCTAATTACCCATTCATTGCTTCGTCCAATCTGTTGCTCATCTACTTGCTATTTACTTAACATCCATTTGTGTAGTAGTTTGTAGTTTCTGTTTGATTATTGATTCAATTTTCTTAGTAGTTTAGTCATTCTTTCTTAGTAGTTTAGTCATTTTCCTTAGTAGTATTTAGTGAGTGTGATATTTTACTCTTGTATATCTTTTTGTGAATAAATTCATTTTATTGCAAACTGTGTCATTCTTGTGTTGGGAATCAGAGGCTCTACAAGCTCGCCAGAATCTCACTAAATCCTTCAGATTGGTCAGATATAATATAAATATAATATAAAGTTATATTCCTATAATTTATATAATTATAATTCAATCAATAATCTTCCATGATTGTTCTTTATTGTCAAGGTGAAATTCCTTGGCTGGTGCCCTGTAATGTAGGAACGAATCATCTGACACTCTCAACTCACCTTAGGTGACGTGTGACTAAAAACTCAATATTAATATTAATACTAAATATTAATATTTAAGACCATAAATCACTACAGATGATAAAAGCAAATCATTTGTAACTCTAATGAGAGCAGTCTCAGTACTATGATATGGTCTAAATCCTTGAAAATCCTCGCAAATACCAAAAAAATTCCTTTTTTTAAAAAGGAACATAGTTGTGAGGATACTGCCTTTTCTAGTATTTTTGACAGAAAGGCTAGATTTGAGATCAGCCTGTAATTAACTAATTCTCTAGGATCAAGTTGCGTTTTTTTAATAAGAGGTTTAATAATAGCCAGCTTAAAATTTTTTGGTACATATTCTAATGACAAAGATGAATGAATGATTTTAAGAAGAGGATCTATGACCTCTGGAAGCTTCTCTTTCAGTAGCTTAGTTGGTATAGGGTCTAATGCTGCCTTCACATGCTCTCGGAATTATCGTAAATACAAGTTTCCTAGGTAAAATTGCACATGAATGCCCTCCCATTTCGAATGCAATGAGCTCGTAATCACGACTTTAGAAGTGGGAATTATCAAATTTCCGATAGCACATGAAGGCAGCATTACATACATGTTGATTTAGATGATTTAACGAGTTTAACAACTCTTCTTCTCCTATTGCATGAATGAATGGAATTTTTCCGCAGGGACACTACAATGCACTCTCTGGTGCGATACTGTAGTAGATGGTTGCATAGTTATAATTTTCTCCCTAATTTTATCAATTTTGCAAATAAAGAAGTTCATAAAGTCAATACTGATGTGCTGTTTGGAAACGCCAGAAGTTGAAGCTTTATTTCTTGTTAATTTAGCTGTATCAAATAAATACTTAGGGTTATGTTTGTTTTCTTCTAAGAGAGTTGAAAAATAAGCAGATCTAGCCATTTTTAAGGCCTTTCTGTACGCAATCGTGCTCTCTTTCCACGAAATACGAAAAACCTCTAGTTTTGTTTTCTTCCTGCTGCTCTCCATTTTTCTGGCTGCTTTCTTTTGAGGGGCCCGAGTGTGCTCATTGTACCGCGCCGTTGGACTATTTTCTTTAATTTTCTTTAAGTGCAAAGGAGCAACTGTGTCTAAAGTGCTGGAAAAGAGAGAGTGAATAGTTTCTGTTGCAACATCGAGTTCTTCTAAGCTATCTGGTATTATGGTATTAGGTATTATGATTTATTCATGTGCCGCTTGAACTCCCTTACAAAAAATAAGTATACTTCAAGTTAATTTTATTAAGTGTCCTTAATTAAAGTATATTCTTAATTATACTTTATGTAATAAGTATACTAATATCAATGTACTAAATATTTGTGTAACCGAATGAATGAGTTAAGTGGTGGTATCAAGCTCGTAAATACAAGATCCAAGAGCGAATGCAATAACAGTCATTTATTTAACAAGTTCAAATAAGCAAGGAAGAATGGACAGATCTGATGTAAAGCAGGAATCAGGCCTTTGTAGCGAGCAGACTGCAATGGGCTGTATCCGCTGATCCACGCAGAGCAGGTCCTCAGTAAACCAGAACAGAGAATAATCCAAACTCGAACAGGAAAACATAAACGGGAGACTGGAGATGAGAGAGATGACTGGCGGGAACAAACGACAAGGCATGAACACAAAAACGATCTGACAAGGAACACAGCAAACACAAGACTATAGGACACATGATGATCCGATGATCCAAACTGATCAGCGCAATCAGTGCTGCAACACGCTGATAGGCGCCCATACACTGGCTGCGTTCGAAACCGCATACTCATTGAGTAGGTACTTAATTTCAATAAGTACTTACTTAACGTGCACTAAAAGAGTAGGTACTATATAGACTGATCCCATTAAGTATAAATGCAATCCGCACTTTATGCGCCATGTTGACGTTATCATGTGACCTACGACGTTATCACAAGCGCAACAACCTAAGAGATATGTGACAGGTTTAATTCATCTATCTATAAATATCTTAATATTGATTAAACTTGCTCATTTTGTGGTCTTGTTGAAGAAACAGCTGCCCATTTATTTTGTGATTGTAGTATAAGCAATACATTTTTAACCCTACTAATCTGACCCACAGTTTTATCCTTAAGATATTATTTTTTATTGCGAAAACCCAAAATCGTGATCTCTTGAGTATGTTGTTAATTTCTTTATTTTATATGCAAAAAATTTCCTCCACAAGCAAAAGTGGCCTAAATCTCCTTTATATTTTCCTCTTTTTCTTGTAAAATTTAACTCGTTTCATCCCTCAGGCTTATGAAATAACAAAAAAAAAAATAATAATAATGATAAAATGATTGCATTATAATGAATTATTCAAATATATTTAACCTTGTTATTGTGCTTTTTTCTGTGTATATAATGTATGCAAACCCATGATATATATATATATTTTTTTTATCATTATGATTGTTCATTGTTAAAGATACAACCATGTAGATTACAGCCCAGAAAGTACTGTGTAACTAAAGCGAATTTACAGTGTAACTTTCAGTAATTATAGTGTAACTATAAAGTAAGTACGTGTAGTTATAAGGGAACAATATGTAATATTTGGGGAATAAAGGGGTAACTATCAGGAAAATTAACAAATGATTTACTGAAAGTATTTTTTAATTAAGGGGTAACTATCCATATAGTTACAGGGTAAGTGGTGCTTGTTATTTCATGTAGTTACAGGGTAAGTATGTATCTGCGGGCTGTTAATAGTTTCATGTAGTTACAATAAAAAACACGTACAAAATCTGATATCACTCGGAAACATTTATTGAAAAACAACTTAATTCAAAACAGATTTATTACACTTCTTATTCATTTTTTTTTAAATAAACTTTTCATTTCAAATAATAACGTCCTGACAGAAAGTGGCACGTTTTGTCCCTTTTTTGTTTCTCTTGATTGGCTTCTCCTCCTCTTGTTCCTCTTTTTCTTTTTCGTTATTTCCACTGATGGATTTTAAGAGCAATCCCATGTCTTTTGATATTCTGTATTATTATTTATTAAAAGAAAAAGTACATCCAGAAATTATCTCATAATTTACTAATCTTTTCACATCCGACCAACTGTTACCAGCGTGTGCGTGAGTAAAGAAGCTTCAAGCTTTCATGACGTTCTCGCGCGACTCTCTGGCGTCTCTGTCTTCTAGTCTTGTTTGTTTCTTATTGCTATTATCATATATTATGTTATTGTTTGTTTACTGTTGTGAGCATTAATTTAAAAAAATGAAAATAAAAACAGACGGCATCCGACATCCAGTCACGCTTGAAGTTACGTCAAGCGTGAACTCAAACCTCTCATTCACGCAGATGACTGCTGGTCGGAAGCGATAGTTTACTGTTTAAGTTTTTTTTTAAATATTGGTATTTTTCTTACAAACACTTAATGTTTCACTTCAGAAGACATTGATTCATCAATTAGGATCGTATGGATTGCTGTATGTGCTGTTTGATGCTTCAACTTTTAGGAACCCAAATGAGTTATCAGAGATTATTTATTTTTCTGTGTTCATCTGAAGAAAGAAAGTCGTATACATCTCGGATGGCATGAGGGTAAAAGATGAGTAAACGGTGAGGACTGCGTGCACTGTGTTTTCTTTAAATACATAATATAGCTACAGAAAAGCTAGAGATATAGGATTCCTTCTTAAGATTCATCTGTGGCAAGAACGAATAAGAAGAGAAACAAGAGGAGGAGAAGCCAAGCAAGAGAAACGAATAAGTGTTGTAAATCTGTTTTAAAAAAGTTGTTTTTCAAATAAAGATTTCCGAGTGATATCAGATTGTGTACGTGTTTTTATTGTACTTACCTTGTAACTACATGAAACAAGAGGGGAACAAGCACCACTTTAATTTACAGCCCGCAGATTCATACTTACCCTGTAACTATATGAAACAAGAGGGGAACAAGCACCACTTTAATTTACAGCCCGTAGATTCATACTTACCCTGTAACTACATGAAACAAGAGAGGAACAAGCACCACTTTAATTTACAGCCCGTAGATTCACACTTACCCTGTAACTACATGGATAATTACCCCTTAATTAAAAAATACTTACAGTATAAATAATTTGTTAATTTTCCTGATAGTTACCCCTTTATTCACCAAATATTACATATTGTTCCCTTATAACTACACGCACTTACTTTATAGTTACACTATAATTACCGAAAGTTACGCTGTAAATTCGCTTTACTTACGCAGTACTTTCCGAGCTGTAAACAGGTGCACTAACACCTCATAGCATCAGTAATTCGACAGCCCTACCTAGTACGGTTTCCCTCAGTGTTTGCAATGTCTGCACAGAGACGTCTTTACGCTGCTCGAAGATCTCACCTTTGGAGAAAATTGTTGATTTTATGAGTAATTAAGTATCACTGCTTAAAAATTAAGATTACCCCAGAATGAATTGCATTGCTAGCCCACCCAAACACTTACAATAATAATGACAAATGCTGACCAGTACTTAATTATATTACTTTTTTTTTTACTGAAAATGATATTGCTTTAGTAAAACAAGCAAAATGCAATTTGTTGTCATATGACATAGCGATGCATGAATCCACACTAGACAAATGCAGCTGATGTGAATACATATCAATTTTCAGTCAAGCAATGAATTAATGCATGAGTTAATAAAATAATATCTTATTTACTGACAACAATAGGAAACATGAATAAATGAGTAAACAGAAAAAGAATGAATAAAAGTAAACATCACAATAAATGAATAAAAGCTAACAACACATGAAACAAAGCTTTATTCAGACTTATTGTTCTAACAAACTATCACACATTTACAGGCGGTGAACCCCACATCCTGCTGCCATCTCAATACAGCTGTGCCAATTCTGCAGCTTTATTTTAATAAAGCAGTTGACCACCGTGAACACCTTTGTCTGTCTTTGCCGTCCATCATGTCCCTCATTGCTGCTCTTCTCAACGAGGACATCGTTGATCCAGAGGATGAGGAAGACCATAATGACGGCCCCCCTGAACCCCACAACCTTGAAGCAAGAGTGGTAGAACATGTGCGGGACAATCTGACTGCCGCTGTGTCTGCTCCAAACATCCGTGTGCCTGCTGTCCATCAGCATGACGACCTGTAAAACATTTAAACAGATTGAAACGTTTTACAATTCATGTTGTCAGCATCCCATTTCTTGCCATATTTAATTTCATATTTTTACAATTACATGCTAATTTTTTTATTTTAGCTTTATTACTTTTGTGGTGTGGTGGGCTAAATCACTGAACTGATAAGCAGAAGGTTTCTGGTTCGATCTCTGCAGCCGTCACCATCAGTGTATCCTTGAGCAAGACTCTTTACTCCAGGTGCTCCAGGGGGATCGTCCCTGTAATAAGTGCACTGTAAGTCGCTTTTGGTCTTTTTCTAGAAGCTCTTGCTGACTCTGGGCTCACTGAGGATGAAGAGACCACAGTAACATTCAGGCCAGATGAGGCAATAAGGGCAGGTGGAGTGATGGAGGGTCTCATTATGGCACTAAACCATTTCCAGGATGAGGTTGTGGCTCCCCATCCTCAGTGCTCACACCAGTCTGCCGACATTTCAGATCCAACAAAAATGCACAAACATAATACAAAAGCAGTCATTTTAACAGCACAATGCCATTTGATTTCTGTATTAGAAGTAACAAAATGATCTTACTTTATATTTTTGTTTCAGGTTTTCCCATTTTTCCCCACACATGCCACCATCACCGTGTCTTGCAGGCCCTGCTCCACCACAAAAGCCCGGCAGCAAATGCACAGAAATCAAGAATCAGAAAAGTGCTGAAATAACTCTGTTTGAAATTACAATAATTAAAATAAACTACAACTTAAGATTTAAATAGATGTTTTATTCATTTCTGTAGTATACTCACTCAAAGCCTTTGATGGCAGCATTCCTTCATCAGCCTCTCTCCACCAGATAAACACACACGTGCTCATCTGCCCCTGTAACATCAGACAAGATTCACGTTACCTCTGAGATTTATGTGCTCAATACTACATTTAAATGATGAGGTAGTTGCTGATGTGTTAATGTTCCTCAATTTATCAACAGTAATAATGGACAAATAAAAAAGATAACTTATGTTTAGTTACTTTATGTAGATTTGTTTATTTACATTGCTGACGTTCATGTAAAGTAAGCAGTGTTGACAACAGTGAACTCTACATTATAGCACACATACAGCATTCTGATCAGATGTCTATTTCATGTTGTGATGTGCTCATCTGCAATACTTAGTGAAAATGTTCCTGTCAGATGTTAAATAAACATTTAGTAATCTTAAAGTTTAGTATCTTTATCTTTAAGATGTATATGGTTTATGTAAATCCACTTTGGAGATGTACGTGTGTTACTGGATCTCCCCTGTTAGCTATACATAATAAAACGTGTTTTTACAGCACAATCACAACTATACTGTCTGTCGTCTTTACACCTTCAACAATTTAACAGTTTACTCTACAGTAGCTCAACAAATGCGATTTTAACACAAGGGAACCTTGATTTTGGTTTGTAATACTCACATTTGAAAACACCCGCGTCAGTTTTCTCCGCCATATTTGCTAATGACCTGACGTATCCTTTCCTGTGGCCTCATGGGAAGGCAGGGATAGAAAATTATCCAACGATGAGTGCTTCACAATCTGGGCGGAAGCAGTAGGCAATCCGGGGATTTCTCGCCTAATCTTTTATGATTACTGAGGTTTCGAACATACTACTCTTTTCACGTACTGTTTTCTCCTACTATATAGTAGGTAAGTAGGCATATTCGAACGCAACATTAGTATACGCACGTCCGAATCTTGCAAGAAATAGTCCAAAACCCCGGTAATTCTCGCCTACTCTTTTATGAATACTAAGGATTCGGACATACTATTCGCTCGCCTACTGCTTTTTACATACTATATAGTAGGAAAGTATGCGGTTTCGAACGCAGCCACTGACAACACGAAAACAAGCAGTCAGCATGAACAGGTGAGCCTGCGAACCGTGACAGGTGGTGACTGACATTTGTGATCACCTATCAGCGAGGAGTGCCTCCTATTTAAGAACTGGTTGGCTATAGCCTGTGATGCGTCATGTCCGGCTCCTCCCCTTTCTGTTTGTTGACAGTAGCTGCAGGTATGTGCCGTTAGCATGTACCAGTTTTGCTTAACTTAAGTTCTAGTTGCTGTGCGTGTGGCATTAATGATTCATTGTTGCATTCTAGATTGTCTTTTCATCTCCTTGTGTTTCCTTCGGCTTGCTTCATTAGTGGATTCTAAGACTGCTCACCTCTCAGGTATGTGCGTTAACTTTTCTGTGGAAAGCAGATTGTTTAGCTTCGCTCGGGGCTTAGGGATTGGCTGATGTTTTGAGTTATGTGCAGTTCCCTGTATCCCAGCTAAGCAGCGGTTTATATTAATGCTGTGTACCCATGCCTGTGAAGGGATAATAGAGCACATTGTCCTTTTCCGGTAAGTGTCATCTTGCATGTAGTTATGAGCTGGAAATTCTAGCAGGTGATGCATAAATTTTAGTAATTGTTTTGTTTTTCTTTATGTTCGTATTTGGCACAGGATTCTCCCTCTCATTCTTGGCGATCGTTTTCTCTGCTTCGTTTCGATCGTTTCTATAGTTACAGCCCTGTCGCTTCTCTGCTGCGAGAACGTCTCGGTTACGTATGTAACCCTTGTTCCCTGAAGGAAGGGAACGGAGACGTTACGTCAGTTACTGATGGAATGGGGGTTTCGCTTAGAAGCCAATCGCCTTCGAGATCTACAAAACGAGCCAATGGCATGAGAATGCCATGGGTCTGCGGAATTTGCATAGCGCAACTCCACCCCACCTTGTGGGTATAAAAGGAGCTGCGCGGCAATCTTGCATTATGTTTGCCTGCTGAGGAGCCGAGGCTGAGCGCCCCGGCCGTACAGCGGTTGTAGCATGGGGACGTAACGTCTCCGTTCCCTTCCTTCAGGGCACGAGGGTTACATACGTAACGAGACGTTCCCTTTCAGTCAGTACACTACAAGTTACGTCAGTTACTGACGGAATGGGGGTTCCCAATTCAATCTCGCCACAACGGCTGTCTTCTAGCGTCCTGCACTGACCAGAGCTCCCTGCCGTGAGTTAAGCACAAACGAGGGGCTAGGCTCAACGCCAATACCAAGGTACACTGGGAAGCATATCCCACGTGGAGAAATGCAACACAATGCCTGCCCGAAGGGAGGACTTAGGAATACACATATGACCCACGTATGGGCTGCATATGGAGCACTCTGGGGTATCTAGCCGCAAGTGGAATGTTTCAACCCCAGGAGTGGCAAGGTGTCTTGCCAAGGGAAGACACATGCTGGGAGAGACTTACCGTGGAAATACACATGTGGAGGTTGCCCAACAGGGGAACCATGCACATGGAGGCACCTAGCCTAACATGAGGGCTGACCAACCGGGCATGCACTCTGGTGTCAGCGTCAACAGTGCTGGAGGAACTCAGGGCTTACTGAGAAACTCACCTGACTGAAAATACGCACGCATCCAGTCCATGGAGTGGAATGGCGCAGCAAGCGATGTCTGAGCCTGTCCAGTTACTGGCCACTTGGAGTGAGTACACAAGAGGCTCTACACGGAGATTATAAAATCTTGCAAAAGTGTTGGGTGTCGCCCAGCCTGCAGCTCTACAGATGTCTGTTAGCGAGGCGCCATGCACTAAAGCCCAAGAGGAGGCTACACTCCAAGTGGAGTGTGCCCTAACCCCTAGGGGGCATGGCAGGCCCTGAACCTGATATGCCAGGACAATGGTGTCCACTATCCAGTGAGACAACCTCTGCTTGGAGAGAGCCTTCCCTTTCTGCTGCCCTCCGTAACAGACAAAAAGCTGGTCTGAGGTCCTGAAACACTGCGTCCGGTCTATGTAAGCGCGAATGCCGCGTACTGGACAGAGCAGTGCCAAGGCTGGGTCTGCCTCCTCCAGGGGCAGCGCTTGCAGGTTCACCACCTGATTCCACGATGGCACCAACCCTTCTTGGAGGAAGGAGAGCAAGGACCCGATCGGGCATTTCCTGGGGTCTTCTCAGCGAGAAGAGCACCAGGTGATGACGAGGTTCCACTTCAAAGCATAGGCCTGTCTCGTGGACAAGGCCCTAGTGGAAATGATGGTATGAACGCGTCCCGTCCAGGGCCCACACGTGTAGGTTCCATAGATCAGGACGTGCGCTAGTGCATCTGTGCCGAGGGTCCCCTCGGTCAGGGAGTAAAACCAGCGGCAATGGGAAGAGTCGTGGGAGGCAAACAGATCTACCTGTGCATCGCCGAACTGTTTCCAAATCAGCTGAACCGTCTGGGGATGGAGTCTCCATTCCCCCGGAAGTGGCTGAAACCGTGAGAGCTCGTCGGCTGCACGATTCAGGTCTCCCGGGATGTGAACGGCATGAAGCGACCTGCTTCTGACTCCATAGGAGGAGATGGCGGGTGAGTTGCGACATCCAGCGGGAGCGTAGACCACCTTGTCGGTTAATGTACGCTACTGTCGCCGTGTTGTCTGAACGGACCAGTACGTGTTTGTCCTTGAGCAGGGCTCGAAAGCGGTGCAAGGCAAGACGTACGGCCAGCAACTCGAGGCAATTGACATGCCATAGGCGCTGGGGTCCTTTCCAGGAGCCCGCGGCAGCATGTCCATTGCACATGGCATCCCAGCCCGTGGCAGAGGCATCTGTTGATACAACAACATGCCTGGAAACTCATTCTAAGGGCACTCCGGCCCGTAGAAAAGTGAAGTTCGACCACGGGGTGAAGGTCTGAAGGCAGGCCTGAGTGACTGGCACCTGGAGCGTGCCCTGTTGCCATGCCCATCTTGGGACTCGATCGCGAAGCCAGTGCTGAAGCGGTCTCATATGAAGCAATTTGAGCGGCGTGACCGCGGCTGCGGATGCCATATGCCCCAGGAGGCTCTGAAATAACTTCAGTGGAACCGCACTCTTGCCCTCGAATTGGCGAAGACAAGTCAGCAGTGACTGCACGCGCTAGCTCGTAAGCTGCGTGTACATGGCGACCAAGTCAATTTCCATACCGAGTAAAGAGATCCTCTGCACAGGGGAGAGTTTGCTCTTTTCCAGTTGACCCGAAGGCCCAAACGGGCGAGGTGCCGGAGCACCAGGTCCCTGTGTTCGCAAACCTGGTCTCGAGAGTGAGCTAGTATCAGCCAGTCGTCGATATAGCTCAGGATGCGAACCCCGTGTTGCCTGAGTGGCACAAGGACTGCCTCGACGACTTTCGTGAAGACGCGAGGAGACAGGGCTAACCCGAATGGGAGTACTGTGTACTGGTATGCCTGCCCCTCGAAGGCAAACCGTAGAAACGGTCTGTGTCAAGGAAGAATGGAGACATGAAAGTACGCGTCCTTCAGGTCGATCGCTGCAAACCAATCCATTTGACGAACGCATTCGAAAATGCATTTGGCTGTCAATATCTTGAATGGAAGCCTGTGAAGGGTTCGGTTCAAGACGTGCAGGTCCAGGATTGGTCGTAACCCATCACTCTTCTTGGGTACAATGAAGTAGGGGCTGTAGAAGCCGGACTTCATCTCAGCTGGAGGGACGATCTCGACCGCACCCTTCGCCAGTAGGGTGTCGATCTCTGCACGCATGACAGGGGCGTTGCCACCCACCATGGTATAGCGGATTCCCCAAAACCGGGGAGGAGACCGTGCGAACTGAATCGCATAGCAGAGCCTGATGGTACAAGCGAGCCAGCTGGACAGATTGGGAAGCTCTAGCCAGGCTCCCAAAAACTGAACCAGCGGGGTCATGTGAACCACAGACGTACCCACGATGGGGCAGCGAAGCGGACTGACCGGCCCAGACATGGGAGGCGTGGGAGCGCCCTGAGGTGTGGGCGGGGTCGTATTCCGCGCCCTGACAGAGGAGACCAGGGAAGGACCAGTACCTGAAGGATGGCCATAGCATGCAAAGCGGATGCGGCCTGGCCCGCAGCTCTATAGGTCTTCGCCACCAGAGTAGACGTAAACCTACAGGCTTTCACCAATCATCCAACCCTGAGCGCTCGGGACATGGTCGGAGGGTTCCACTCAAGCCCGATGCTCTCAGCTGCCCGGGCAAGCATGGCTGTGAGCTCCGGATCAGACTCGGGCAATGCTGGGACTCCCGAGGGAGGCAGCACAGCTGAATCCTCATCTCTGGAGGAATCCAGCCCACCTTGTGATGCGACAATCAGCATAGTATCATCCGCCGGTGCACCGAATTAGACGCTGGGCCCAGGACGGGAAACACCAGCACCTTCATCCGGCAACACCACGGGTTGCAGTGTGCTAGAGGGGGGTGTGGCCCGAGGAATGTTCGTCGGGTTGGCCCACACTGTCACCCTCAGATCACCCTGACCACCAGCCAAAGTACTGCGTCTCATGGAGGAGGTAGATTGGGGTGTGGTAGAAGGGACCCTCTCTCCTAGACGGAGATCATGGAGTCTCGATCGCAACACTGCGATGGTCATGTTCCCGCAGTAAGAACATGACTCATCCATGAACGCTTTCTCTCCCCTTTTAACAGAGAAAACAATAATAAACATAAAGCGTTGAGTCGCTGATATCTTATTCTTAGTAGACACACTTAGAACACACCTCAACAGCGTGCACGAGGCCCAAGCACGCCAAACAGCGATCATGCCCGTCAGACAGACTAACCAGCCGACCGCACCCAGAAACACACAGGCGAGACATCTTGAAAAAGACGTGCCACGTGTAGCTCTTTTAGAGAGGAGTTTGCTCTGCAGAAATGCCTAAGCGCCCAGGGAGAACACACATGCTGTGCTAGATCACTGCACAGATCAGACAGGAATGCGAAACTCACTGGAACGCGCCGTAACACCGACACTCTGGAGAGACGCTCGTCTTGAAGAGTAGAAAAGCTCAGGAAGGCAAGTGAACACTTGGCAGGAAGGCAGGAAGGCAGCAGAAACATAATGCAGATTGCCATGCAGCTCCTTATATACCCACGAGGTGGAGCGGAGTTGCGCTATGCAAATTCCCATTGGCTCGTTTTGTAGATCTCGAAGGCGATTGGCTTCTAAGCGAAACCCCCATTCCGTCAGTAACTGACGTAACTCGTAGTGTACTGACTGAAAGGGAACGGCGTTATCTTTCAACTAATAGAGGGGGTTGTTGCTGTCTGGTTTCATTGACTTATAATTTTACTTTTATTTTGGGGCTCACTGATTTGATTACTGGAACAGGAGCACAAACTACGTGTTTGCTCCTTGCGAGCCCTGTCTCCCTTGTTGTTTGAGTTAATTTGTCTTTTCTTTTTTTCTATCATCTGAATATTTGTATATCGTTATTGTGATTTTTGTTTATTCATTGTTGTCTGCTCCATGATTGTACTGTGACACCATCAATTTAATTTAATTATGTTTTAAAGTGCATTTATTTATTTCCTTTCAGGAGCTGGGGTCCCACGGGTGAAGGATCTCTTGTGGTGGTGGTGCTCCAATGTTTGCCGTGTGACACTTTTGAAGTGTTTTGGTTGTGTGATCTGAGTGCACAGTGGTGTGTGTGAAAGTGTGCTTTTGGATAACTATCTTTGGTGATCACTCCTCCTGTGGTGAACCTCAGCCCTGTAAGTTTGTGTAGTTTTGTGTTTTTGTGCAAATATTAGTTATGTAAAGTGTATGTGTCTTTGTTGTTTTTGTTTATTTGAAACCGTTGTCATCCATGCACCTCTAATAAGCCGTCAGACGCTGCCTTGTACAACGGATGCTATTTTAATGTGATTTTCTTCTTTCTTTAAATTAAACTTTGTATTAATAATTTTTTTTTTACTTTTTATACGATACCCACGTTTTCTGCCTACCTTTTTATATAAGAGAGTGGAACCTGTGTGACCTAATAACAATCTTTTAGGTGTCATTTATATTTCCCTGGGTGAAATTCCCAAGGGTGGCGTAGTCAATTTCTTGTGTCTGAAACCTGTACCACTCTGTCACATATGTTACGCTGGGTGTTGGCTGAAGCAAATGAGGAAGCAGGATCCAAGTGCAGCGGTATTTAATAACTAAACTCCAAACTCTCAGATACAAAATCATACGGAACAGAAACAGGATACAGGAACGGAACAACCAAACACGCAACAAAACGTTAACCTGAACTAGACTAAGAACTGACCAAGACTGAGAAACACACAGGGCTTAAATAGACAGAACTGAGGATCGAATTAACAAGACACAGGTGACAGAGATAACGCAATCAGAAACCATGGGAACAAACAGGCAGGGGGCGGAGGAAAACTGAACTAATTAACAGACAAGGACAAAAAGCAAAACAGACCGACAGTGTCACAGAATGCCCCCCTCCCAGAAGGTGTGTCCTCACACCGCAAAGACATCACAAGGGTGGGAGGGTGGGCACCCTGGAGGTCAACAAGGATGAGATCTAGTTGGACATGGAACCTCCAGGGCGACGCTGGCAGTTCAGGAAGCCATGGTGGTGCAGGCAGTTCAGGGAACCACGGACAGATGTCCTCTCTGGGCTCTGGACGGGGACTGGCGTCAATGTATGTTCTGTAGCTGTGGCCACAATGAAACCATGGGAACAAACAGGTATAGGGGGCGGAGGAAAACTGAACTGAACTAATTAACAGACAAGGACAAAAAGCAAAACAGACTGACAGTGTCACAATATGGTTGTAAGTGTACTGTTTCAATACTACTTGGAACTAAATTTGCCCAATTTTAAGTGTATAAAAGTGTACTTGTAAGTATACTTTAAGTGTAATGGTAGTAAACTTTGAGTACACAACTAGTTTACAAGTTTTTCGTTTGTACTGAACTTATAGATATACTGACAGTTTACTGTCGTATTCTCTAGTTTATTGCATGAGTAAATAGCACACAAACAACTGTAGACTCTTAATCTACCCTTGCATTTATTCTATCTGCCCACAACGCCCCCCTGTGGGCGGAAACAGTATTCAGGGTTCAAACCATGTAAAACATTGTTATGTAGTTTCACTACATAATTATCCCACGTCTCCCCTTTTAACAGAGAAAACAATAATAAACATAAAGCGTTGAGTCGCTGATATCTTATTCTTAGTAGACACACTTAGAACACACCTCAACAATGAGCAATAAACAATCTTTTGTACTGATGAACATTACCTGAAAACTGTTCACTTCAGACTACAACAAGTTATGAAAAACACATTGTTACCATTTACAAACATATATTTTTTCAACATCACAGCAACATTTCCCCTTTTTTTTTTTTTCTTTTCTTTTTTTTTTTTAACAACCAGGGGTAAACTGTCGGACTACTGTGAAAACTGTAATCTAAAGCTACAGTAGAGTGACTATAAATCCAGTCTTTTAGGTCTTACAACTGGCCTCCTAGATCTGGTTCTAGTTACTGCTCCTTTTGGACTGACAGAATATGTTTGAGGTGCCAGTGCATTTTGTCTTTCTGTGATGTTCTCAGTCAACTGGGAACCAGCCTGGGTGTCGCAATCACCCTCCTTAACATCCATAGGAATGAGGAAATGGCGGTTCCTATGAACAGTTCCATGAGGCACATCCACCTGGTAAGACTGTGGTGTTGGATGTTCCTCCACCACAGTTCCCGACACCTTTTGATCTGTGACCCAGACCTGATCGCCAGGTGAGAGCTTGTTCAGGTCATGCACTCGATGACGTTTGTTGAAATATCTCATGTCTGCACTTCTTTTCTCTCTCTCCCAAACACTTATGGTGGCGCTATCAGGTAACAAAGGGTCCAGTAGTCTAGGGAGGGTTGGTACCGTAGTACGAAGACGGCGTCCCATGAGCAGCTGGGCTGGGCTGTACCCATTGTGAAGAGGAGTTGACCTGTATGACAGTAAGGCAAGGTAAGGATCTTGTGCTTTTTTGAGGAGGTTTTTTACAGTCTGTATAGCCCGCTCAGCCTCTCCATTGCTGTGTGGATTGCTTCGGGCTACTGGTGACATGTTTGAATCCATAAATAGCTGCGAAATCTGAGAAAGTGCTGGATGAGAACTGTGACCCATTATCACTCACTAATGTCTCTGGGATGCCGTGACGTGCGAAGATAGACTTTAGGTGTGTAGTGACATCTGCAGAGCTGGTGAGTGAAAGATTTGCCACCTCGACATACCGTGAATAGTAATCCACAACTTAAAGGTAGGTTTTCCCTTTCAGGACAAACAGATCTGTCCCTAACTTTTGCCAAGGCCTCTCAGGAAGATCTGATGGGATCAGTGGTTCAGTGTGATAAGTGCGCTCTTTAATGCAAGCATGGCATTTCAGAACCAGCTCATTCAACTGCTGGCTAAGTCCCGGCCACCACACACGCAATGCAGAGGAAATGACGAGTCTTGTACCTTTTAGAAGAAGACCGTCGTGAACAGATAGGTAAGCTCGCTCAGACCAGTAAAGCTTCTCAGTCCCTGTACAACGACTGGACTCAAGCCACCGTTGGTAAAAATGTGTTTACTGACACATTTTCATGACATTTGAGCAAACACTGTCTGATTTGAGATGCTCTCTTAGGTTGTCTAGGAAAGATTGGCTTGCTGGGAGATGCTCCACAATGCTGTCCACGTAAATGTTAGTGCTTTCCATGAGCTCATCATTCATGTTCTCTTTGTCAGCAGGTAGTGGGGCACGTGACAGAGTGTCTGCAGTCCATAAGCTCTTCCCTGGAACATGAGAAATCTTGTATGAATAACGCGTCAGTCTCATTTGGAAACGTTGGATGCAGGGAGGTAGGGCATCCAGTTCTTGGCCACCTAGGAGACTTAACAATGGTTTGTGATCAGTTTCCATCTCAAAATGTTGGCCAAACAAAAAGTCACAAAATCTCTCACATGCCCAGGTCAGCCTCAAAGTCTCCTTTTCTATCTGCGCATGTCTTTGCTCAACAGGAGTAAGAGACCGTGACGCGTAGCAACAGGTCTCCAATCACCACCCTCATTTTGCAGCAGGACTGCTCCCAGTCCATATAATGATGTGTCCGCAGATACCTTGAGCGGCTTGTTTGCATCGTACAAGGTCAGCAGTGGTGCAGATGACAAGTCTTCCTTCAAGTTCCTAAAAGCTTTAACTTGTTCTTCCCCCCAAAACCAACAATTTTTTTTGGGACAGAAGATCTCTGAGGGGTTTATCTTTATCCGCCAAATGAGGAATGAATTGTCTCAGCTGGTTGACCATGCCAAGAAAACTCCTGAGCTCACTAATGTTTGTTGGCTCAGGCAACTCCTGGACTGCTGCTGTCTTAGCTGGGTCTGGTTGCACTCCTATGTCTGAGATAATGTGGCCAAGAAACTTGACTACACGCTGCGACAAGACACATTTGTCTAAGTTTAGGGTAATGCCAACATTTTCCATCTTTTGGAGCACTGCGTGAAGGAGCATCATGATCCTCTTGAGAACACCCCCACACGAGCACATCGTCCATGTGACAGACCACACCGTCCAGGCCCTCTGTGACTTCAGTTACCATACGATTTTGGAAGTGCTCAGGTGCCGATGCGATACCGAAGGGCAAACGATTAAAGAAGTACCGCCCAAACGGTGTGATAAAGGTGGTCAGCTTGGCGGACTGCTCAGCTAGAGGAATTTGCCAAAATCCCATGTTTGCATCTAGCTTGCTAAAAACACTAGCTCCTGCTAACATTCCAAGAGTCTGTTCAGAATGAATTTCTCCCTTCGCACAGATTCGTTGAGCTTTGTTAAGTCAACGCAAATGCGTGGAGCACCGGACTTTTTAGGCACCACGACAATGCCTGCACACCATTCCGTGGGTTCTTCCACCCTGCTTATGACCCCCATCCGCTCCATGCGTTGTAGTTCGTCCTTAACCTTTGGCATGAGTGGAAGTGGAATGCGCCGTGGAGTTTTGAGGGAAAATGGAACCGCTCCTGGGCTCAGTTTAATGGTGTACGGCCGCTGTAACAGTCCTAGCCCACTGCACAGCTTTGGATAGCGTTCCTGTAGAGTGTGAATGCTTATGCTATCAACACGTGTGACAAGACCCAGTTTGGTAATGGCGGGTCTGCCTAGCACTGCCGAATGTAAATTCTTAACAACATACACTTGTTCCATTGTATGCTTGTCTCCTTTCTGAAGCAGCATGTTTGAGACTCAAATCACACTAAGTGGTGAGCATCCGGGTCCAAGTAAAGGCTTGGCCACTCTCTGGAGTGCTGGTTTGTTGCCGTCTTTGAATATCTCATGGAACATGTGGTCTGGCATAACAGTGACATCGGCGCCTGTGTCGATTTTGAACTGTACTTCACAGTCTTTTATTTTAATATCAATCAGCCAACCACAGTGCCTAAAAGTATGTATGGGTCCTGTTCTTGAATCTTATTCACCTTTCTGGATGAAGCACACACTTTTTGGTAGTGACCCCTTTTTCCACAGGCATGACACAGTACAGTATTTGCAGGGCAGTGTGCTTTCGGATGAGATGGGCTTTTTCCACACTTGTGACATCTTGACTGTGACTGTTTAAATTTTTCTTTTGCTCCATGACAACTTTTGACTCTCTGCCTGCTATGAGATGGCTTACTTTTGCTTATGACTCTATCTACGGAGTCAGACGTTTTAGCATTAACACATTCACTATGCAAGTTACTCTGCTGCTGCTTCACTGCTTCAGTCTGTCTTGCCATATCAATGTATTTTTCCAACGTTACATCTTTATCTAACTGCATTTACTCCGGCAGACGGACATCATTCAAACCAACGACTAACCTGTCTCTGATTAGTTCGTCGTGCAATGGCCCATATTTGCAGTGTTCAGCCAAGGAGTACAGTGCAGTCACAAATGAGTCGACTGGTTCATTTTCCCCTTGTTTTCTCATGTTGAAACGTGCTCTTTCATAGATTGCGTTTATATTCACAACAAAGAACATGTGAAAACCCTCCTTTACTGCATCGTATCGCTCCATGTTTTTGTTCGTCAGGAGCCGAACTAGTGACTCGGCCGATCAGCGGAGGTACAACACCTGTGGCGACGGGACGTATGTCTCCGTTCCCTCCTTCAGGGAACGAGGGCTACATACGTAACCGAGACATTCCCTTTCAGTCGGTCACGTTCGACGTATGTCGGAACTGACCGACGAATTGGGGATCTACCAACATGCCACAGACGCTGGCCCTTCCAGCGCTCTGCTTGAGCTCCCTGGTCCGCCCCATCTGTTGGAGCGGAAAGACAGGGCTCTAAGCAGAGAAGGTCAGTCACTGCTGTTCTTCAAGACCCACTCAGTGTGACTGTTGGATAACGCTGGGAAAGCATGCCCATCTCAGAGAAGGAACGCCGCGGAAGCCACATCTAAGGAAGGAGAGGTGGCAGTTACATATATGGACTAGCTAGGCAGGGTAGTACAACATATGGCAGTCTATGGGGTGGTTCCAGCCTAGTTCTAGGTGGGAAGAACACCACCAGAGACGACAGAGCGAGCTCTGTCAAGGGAAAGACACGGGCTAGCCAAGTAGGGTAGCCGTACCGTGGAAGAATACACATATGGGGTCGCCGTAGGGACCGCTACATATGGACACCCAGCCTAACACAGGTTCCAACATGCATACGAGTGTAGGCCTGGCGTCAGACGCTCTGCAACGTCTGACTGCCGAGGGTGATGGAGGAACTCAACAGGGTTAGCCATTTCTGGGTAACACTACTGGAGTCAAGAAACACACGTATCCAGCACTGCGGGCGGGAGTGCCATTGCAAGCCGACACTAGAACAGGTCCTTCGCGCTACTGGCCACTAGGGACGAGTACACGGGAAGATACCGGCTCTACACGGAGGCTATAGAATCTAGCGAACGTGTTAGGTGTCGCCCAGCCCGCAGCTCTACAAATATCTGTCAGCGAGGCACCTTGAGCCAGCTGACCGAAAATGCGTGCAGGTCCCCTACCCTCTTGATGGAGGCCAATGCCGTCAAAAGCACTTCATGGACAGGATTTTTAACTCTACAGACTGCAAGGGCTCAAAGGGAGGTCTCTGAAGTGCCCTGAGCACCAGAGATAGATCCCAAGAGGGTAACGAGTTAGGACAAGGAGGATTTAGCCTCCTCGCACCCCTGAGGAACCTGACAATCAGATCGTGCTTCCCTAAAGACTCACCTTTGACTGTGTCGTGATATGCCGCAATTGCTGCGACATACACTTTAAGGGTGGAGGGAGACAGCCTTCACTCCAACCCGTCTTGCAGGAAGGAAAGCATGACTCTAATCGAACACTTTCAGAACACCATTCAACGAACAGGTTTCACTTCGTATAGAGGCGCCTCGTAGAGGTCTGGACGCGGGTGCCATAGAGTGCCCTGTCTCTGAGAAAGCAGGTCCTTCCTCAGAGAAATGGGCCAGGGAGGGGCTGTCGTGAGGAGTGTGAGTTCAGGGAACCAGGTCCGGTTGGGCCAGTACGGCGCAACTAACAAGACCTGCTCCTCGTCCTCCCTGACTTTGCACAGAGTCTGTGAAAGAAGGCTCACTAACCCGGGGCCAGCTGCGTGCCAGTGCATCTGTGCCGAGGGTCCCCTCAGTCAGGGAGTAAAACAACTGGCAATGGGTCGAGTCCGGAGAGGCAAACAGGTCTACCTGTGCGGCTCCGAAGAGGTCCCACATCAGCTGGACCGCCTGGGGATGGAGTCACCACTCTCCCGGGAGTGTCGGCTGTAGTGAGAGCTCGTCGGCTGCACGATTGAGTGCACCAGGGATGTGAATGGCCCGAAACGACCTCAGATGCTTCTGACTCCAAAGGAGGAGATGGCGGGCAAATTGCAACATGCGGCAGGAGCGTAGACCACCCTGTCGGTTGATGTACGCAATGGTCGCAGTGCTGTCCTTAAGGACCAGTACGTGCTTGCCATGTAGCGGCCCCTTGAGACGGCCCAGCGCAAGACGTACTGCTAGCAACTCGAGACAGGTGATGTGCCAATGCAGTTGAGGCATCTGTGAACACCACAGCATGTCTGGACACTTGTTCTAGAGGAAACGAAGGGTCCGCCCACAGGCTGAAGGTTTGGCGACAGTACGGGGTAACAGGAACCCGGTAATTGCCGCTCTGCCACGCCCATCTCAGGACTCGGGCGTGAAGCCAGTGTTGAAGCAGCCTCATATGAAGCAATCTGAGCAGCGTTACCGCAGCTGCAGATGCCATATGGCCCAGGAGCCTCTGAAATAATTTCAGTGGGGCCGCTGTCCTGCAATTGAATGATTTCAAGCAATTCAACACTGACCGGACGCGCTCCTCCGTGAGGCGCGCAGTCTGGTTGACCGAATCCAACTCCATACCGAGATAAGAGATCCTCTGCGTGGGGCAGAGTTTGCTCTTCTCCCAGTTTACCCGAAGTCCCAACAGGCTGAGGTGACTGAGCACCATATGTCTGTATTCGCACAACTGATCCCAAGAGTGAGCCAGTATGAGCCAGTCGTCGAGATATACTCACCTAAAGGATTATTAGGAACACCATACTAATACTGTGTTTGACCCCCTTTCGCCTTCAGAACTGCCTTAATTCTACGTGGCATTGATTCAACAAGGTGCTGAAAGCATTCTTTAGAAATGTTGGCCCATATTGATAGGATAGCATCTTGCAGTTGATGGAGATTTATGGGATGCACATCCAGGGCATGAAGCTCCCGTTCCACCACATCCCAAAGATGCTCTATTGGGTTGAGATCTGGTGACTGTGGGGGCCATTTTAGTACAGTGAACTCATTGTCATGTTCAAGAAACCAATTTGAAATGATTCGAGCTTTGTGACATGGTGCATTATCCTCCTGGAAGTAGCCATCAGAGGATGGGTACATGGTGGTCATAAAGGGATGGACATGGTCAGAAACAATGCTCAGGTAGGCCGTGGCATTTAAACGATGCCCAATTGGCACTAAGGGGCCTAAAGTGTGCCAAGAAAACATCCCCCACACCATTACACCACCACCACCAGCCTGCACAGTGGTAACAAGGCATGATGGATCCATGTTCTCATTCTGTTTACGCCAAATTCTGACTCTACCATCTGAATGTCTCAACAGAAATCGAGACTCATCAGACCAGGCAACATTTTTCCAGTCTTCAACTGTCCAATTTTGGTGAGCTCGTGCAAATTGTAGCCTCTTTTTCCTATTTGTAGTGGAGATGAGTGGTACCCGGTGGGGTCTTCTGCTGTTGTAGCCCATCCGCCTCAAGGTTGTGCGTGTTGTGGCTTCACAAATGCTTTGCTGCATACCTCGGTTGTAACGAGTGGTTATTTCAGTCAAAGTTGCTCTTCTATCAGCTTGAATCAGTCGGCCCATTCTCCTCTGACCTCTAGCATCAACAAGGCATTTTCGCCCACAGGACTGCCGCATACTGGATGTTTTTCCCTTTTCACACCATTCTTTGTAAACTCTAGAAATGGTTGTGCGTGAAAATCCCAGTAACTGAGCAGATTGTGAAATACTCAGACCGGCCCGTCTGGCACCAACAACCATGCCACGCTCAAAATTGCTTAAATCACCTTTCTTTCCCATTCTGACATTCAGTTTGGAGTTCAGGAGATTGTCTTGACCAGGACCACACCCCTAAATGCATTGAAGCAACTGCCATGTGATTGGTTGATTAGATAATTGCATTAATGAGAAATTGAACAGGTGTTCCTAATAATCCTTTAGGTGAGTGTAGTTGAGAATGCGAATACCGCGTTCTCTGAGTGGAACAACGGCGACAGGGACAGCCCGAATGGGAGGACTTTGTACTGATATGCCCGCCCTTCGAACGCAAAGCATAGAAACGGTCTGTGTCGAGGGAGAATCGAGACATGAAAGTACATTCTTGGGGACGGATGCATTCGAAAATGCGTTTCTGCGTTAACATCTTGAACGGGAGCTTGTGTAGGGCCCGATTCAAGACATGCAGGTCCAAGATCGGCCGTAACCCACCGCCTTTCTTGGGTACAATGAAGTAGGGGCTGTAAAACCCCGACCTCATATCGGCTGGAGGAACCCGGTTCGATCGCGTCCTTCGCCAGTAGGACTTCGATCTCTGCCTGCAAGACATGAGCATCGCTGCTCCGCACAGAGGTGAAGTGAACACAGGGACCCGACTTGGGAGGCCTGGAGGCGGCCCGGAGTGTGGTGTGCAACACTTACAGAGTGTGGGTGAGAAGGCCTGGTGGCGTCCTTGAGCCGCACACTGTCCGCTGGCGAAAGGAGAGGAGGAAGGGAGTGGCAAGGCATTGGAGCGTCGCACACTGCCAACCTCGCTCTCTTGGCCCAGGGAGGGAGAAAACTGCTCTTTTATTGAAAATGTGGGTACCGCTGGACTCCGGGGAGCCAGTGGCAGAACAGAATCAAAACGAAAACAAGGATTCTCCACCCTGCCTGGAGGCAGCAGCTGGTCATCGGGGCAGGATGTTCTTGATCGCTTTTGTGCTACCGAAAACTGCTGGGCGAATTTTTCAATAGCGTTGACGAAGAGGCCAGCCTTCAGCCACAGGTGGCGTTCCTGGACCACGAGTGTGGACATCGCCCGACCCAGGGAGCGTGCAGTGACTTTCGTTGCCCTGAGAGTGAGGTCCGTCGCCGTACGCAGTTCCTGCATAACCCCTGGGTCGGAACTACCCTCGTGCAGTTCCTTGAGCGCTTTGGCTTGGTAGACCTTCAGGAGCGCCATGGCATGCAAAGCCGACGCGGCTTCTCCACAGGCTGTGTAAGCCTTGCCCATCAGAGAGGACGAGAACTTACACGCCCGCTAGGGGAGACGTGGATTACCCCGCCAAGAGGTAGCAGTCTTGGAACACAGCTGCATTGCCACAGACCGCTCCACTGGGGGGATCTCCACGTACCCCGTACTGGCCGCGCCGCCACCGAGGGTAGTGAGGGCGGAGGCATCACCAGACCGTCTTCGGGCAGAATAAGGTGCCGTCCACTATTTGGTGATCTCCTGATGTACTTCCGGGAAGAATGGCACCGGGGCGGGGCGCTGAGAACCAGCACGGGCCGCCCCGAGAAACCAATCGTCGAACCGCGAAGGTTCGGGACACGGTGGAGGGTTCCACTCGAGCCCGACACTTGCGGCGGCCCGGGAAAGCATAGCTGTGAGCTCTGGATCAGACTCAGGCAACGCTACCACACCCGAAGGGGGCAACGCAGCCAAATCCTCATCTCCAGAGGACATTAGCTCACCCTCCGATGCAGTGATTGACATACGGTCCTCGGCTGGAGCCCCAAAAGGAACGACTGGCCCCCCATGGGAAGAATGCCCAGACACGAGAGACAACGATCGTGACCGTCAACCGGGGACAGATAATGACCACATCCAGAAAGACACGGTTTGAATGACATCTTGAAAAAGACACAGGGTCAAACCGTGTAAGCTCTTTTAGAAAGGAAAATTATTCTTTTAAGTGCTGAAGCACACAGGGGAGATGGCCGCAGCTTCGAACAGTTCTAATAGTGCAACCTGTTGTAAGCACTCAAACTCATTGAAGACGCAACTCTCTGATGCCCAGCTGAGATCGCGACGACCGCTGTACTGTGCCGTCACACCCGCACCTCGTAGGCAGACTCGTAGTTATAATTCTTCGTAGAAAACAACAAACTCTTGAAACTTTTTTTTACTTAAAAAAAAAAATTCTGTATTTTTTAAATATATTTTTATATTAGGGGTGGGGGGTATAATGCTATTTCATGCATACTGAGCTTTTTACACTGTTAAAGACTTGGATTCCCATGCTAAACATGGACAAAGTTTCAAAAAATAAGTTGGACGTTTGATGGAGTATTTCTGTGCCAAAAATACTCCTTCCGGTTTCTCACAAGTTTCAGAAAAAAATTTTCGAGTATGGGTCTGCGTGACGTCAACAAGGGCGGAATTTCCTTGTACAGGCCGTACGGGCACTTCTCCCCGTACGGCCCATCAAGGCGCTTTGCTCGGCTTTAGGGAAGTCGCTGGCTGCGCTGCGCTGCACAGGTCACAGGACTTCACGAAATCAACAATGTCACCAAAGAAGTGTGTTTTTGGTTTTTAGAGCAAGACAACCCTGTACAGCTTCCCAAAGAACCCAGCGTTAAGGGGACAGTGGATGGAGTTTTTCCGGAGCAGTAACGGAGTTGTGCAAGTGGTTTTGTTTGTTCCCTGCATTTCGACGACGATTGTTTTATAAACAAGGCCCAGTTCGACGCCAGATTTGTAGATCGTCTAATGCTGAAGGATGGAGCGGTCCCAACGATAAAGGTTCACGGTCGTGCATTGGAACCGCAGGCGGTGAGTAAAACTGCTTCAAATGTCTGTGTGTTTTTGGCTATCGGTGCGTAAGTGCACAACATGATCACGTATAGTTAATTCATCAATGGAGCATACGATGTATGGTGTGTGTTTAAATACATTTGTTTAGCTGACCACTATACAGTGGGGAGAACAAGTATTTGATACACTGCCGATTTTGCAGATTTTGCACTTACAAAGCATGTAGAAGTCTGTAATTTTTATCATAGGTACTCTTCAACTGTGAGTGACGGAATCTAAAACAAAAATCCAGAAAATCATATTGTATGATTTTTAAGTAATTAATTTGCATTTTATTGCATGACATAAGTATTTGATACATCAAAAAAGCAGAACTTAATATTTGGTACAGAAACCTTTGTTTGCAATTACAGAGATCATACGTTTCCTGTAGTTCTTGACCAGGTTTGCACACACTGCAGCAGGGATTTTGGCCCACTCCTCCATACAGACCTTTTCCAGATCCTTCAGGTTTCGGGGCTGTCGCTGGGCAATACGGACTTTCAGCTCCCTCCAAAGATTTTCTATTGGGTTCAGGTCTGGAGACTGGCTAGGCCACTCCAGGACCTTGAGATGCTTCTTACGGAGCCACTCCTTAGTTGCCCTGGCTGTGTGTTTTGGGTCGTTGTCATGCTGGAAGACCCAGCCACGACCCATCTTCAATGCTCTTACTGAGGGAAGGAGGTTGTTGGCCAAGATCTTGCGATACATGGCCCCATCCATCCTCCCCTCAATACGGTGCAGTCGTCCTGTCCCCTTTGCAGAAAAGCATCCCCAAAGAATGATGTTTCCACCTCCATGCTTCACGGTTGGGATGGTGTTCTTGGGGTTGTACTCATCCTTCTTCTTCCTCCAAACACAGCGAGTGGAGTTTAGACCAAAAAGCTCTATTTTTGTCTCATCAGACCACATGACCTTCTCCCATTCCTCCTCTGGATCATCCAGATGGTCACTGGCAAACTTCAGACGGGCCTGGACATGCGCTGGCTTGAGCAGGGGGACCTTGCATGTGCTGCAGGATTTTAATCCATGACGGCGTAGTGGGTTACTAATGGTTTTCATTGAGACTGTGGTCCCAGCTCTCTTCAGGTCATTGACCAGGTCCTGCCGTGTAGTTCTGGGCTGATCCCTCACCTTCCTCATGATCATTGATGCCCCACGAGGTGAGATCTTGCATGGTGCCCCAGACCGAGGGAGATTGACCGTCATCTTGAACTTCTTCCATTTTCTAATAATTGCACCAACAGTTGTTGCCTGGATTTTTGTTTTGATTTCGTCTCTCACAGTTGAAGTGTACCTATGATAAAAATTACAGACCTCTACATGCTTTGTAAGTAGGAAAACCTGCAAAATCGGCAGTGTATCAAATACTTGTTCTCCCCACTGTAGGTGTCTGTTTGTTTATTGTAAAACCACTCCAAACAACAATACACAAAGAGTGGAAAAATATGTTGAACTATAATATATATGTTATAAATATAATAAAATTAAAGACTTTTCGGAGATATGAAGGATGCAGTATAGGTACTCAAGATTGACATGAGATTGACAGAAACTGTGTGTGATACCCCCCCTTTAAGGATGTCACAGCTTTCAGACGCTCTCAACGCAATAACTGCGCGCTCGTGATTCTTTAGCTCCGCCCACACGATACGCCTCCATCCGCTCGGTTTTATTCGGAAAGACTCGGTACAGCGTATCTTTCTTTTATAAATATAATAAAACTAAAGACTTTTTGGAGATATGAAGGATGCAATACTACTCTATAGGTACTCAAGATTGACATGAGATTGACAGAAACTGTGTGTGATACCCCCCCTTTAACAAAATTTAATGACAGTATATTTATTGAACAAAATGAATTCTTTTATTCATCAAAATAAACAGAAAATAGTGCAAACTTTGCTAAAGTGATTGTTTTGAACAAGTATTAACTTAGACATTTTTAAAAACATATTATTTTAGCTAAAGTATTTGTATCAATGCTGTGTGCCTTTTGCCCCATGCTGGTGAGCCTTTTACCCTGTGTGTGGGTTAAAAGGCCCCCCTCGTCACCCCATACATTTATACGATTTTTTTAAACAAAATAAACCACTTTTATGATTTATTTTCACGCAAAATCTGTTGCTCCATAAATGTTCAATACAAACATGTATATTTTTTCTGCAATCATACACTATGGGAGTAATGAAAAGCACATTTTTCTTAAGGTGTGCCTTTAGTCCCGTTTGTTAGTACCCTATTGTTTCCTTAA
This sequence comes from Coreius guichenoti, assembly GCA_039654105.1. Lineage (NCBI taxonomy): Eukaryota > Metazoa > Chordata > Actinopteri > Cypriniformes > Gobionidae > Coreius > Coreius guichenoti. Next base: position 23,484,501 of record CM077190.1, read on the forward strand.
GTTGGACACTTGACCCTTACCTTTTATTAAATTACTTGTCTTTTAGGAATTGTAATAGTGCTTCATTAAGAGCATTTGTGCATTGATAAAGAAAAAGACTGAGTTGTCTGCTTTTGTGACATTTAATTGACTGTCGTAAAATGAATGTAAAATAAAATTATAGCAAGGTTGAGGTATTAATAAATTGTGAAAATTTCCTATTGAACAAATACAACTGTTTTGATTGAACTGGAAACATCTCATCATGTCAAAGATGCAAAAACATCTCTGGTGCAAGAATTTTTAATTTGGCATTGAGACAAGCATCAACGCTCATCATACAAACCTCGAATCATGAACTCATCTGTTATGAATGTGTAGATTATAGGGTTAAGCATTGGAGGAAGTGCAGAGGTCAGAGAGAGATTAATGATGGTTGTGTTAGCCTGATGTGTGACTTAATTTAAAATACATTAATTGTCATATTTACATTGTTGAGGTGACATATAACATGAAGCGATTTTGTAGGATTTCTAATCAGGATTACCATTAAAAGTTCTTTAGGTAAATTAAAATCAATGTGGGGTACAAGAGCGATATGATTCTGCAGGGGAATATAAAAGATTTCCATTATGAGGTGGCAGATTTTAAGCAGAGACACAGCAATTCAGGAATATGAGATGATGATCAGTATTATTGAAATATTAATCCATATAAATAGGATGAACAAAGGTTCAGATGAAGCTGACATTGATATCTGATATCGAATGGTTGTAATGTAATTCTAAAATAAAAAAAATATTGAAACAATTATTGTAAACATCATAAAGAAATCCACATAGAAAAAAACAATGAAAAACCACAACTATTAATGTTATTAAAATGGAAAAAAAAAGAGATTTATTTCCGAGATGGGAATATGAATCGTCTTTTAAGAAGTCTTTTCACAGACACCATGAACTCCTCTGTCATGAATGTGTAGATTATAGGGTTAAGCATTGGAGGAAGTGCAGAGGACAGAGAGAGATTAATGATCCTTGTGTTAGTGTTAATAAAATACCAAAATGCATATGTACACGTGATGGGTACATATAATATAGCAACTAATATTAAATGAGCAGTACATGTCTTTGTGGCTCTTTGACGGTCTTGTGGGGTTGTGATTCTGAACAATGTCACAGCTATGCATGTATATGAAAAGATAATGAAAAACACTGGGAACCCAATGATTATTGCTGGGAACAAATTGGCAATCACAGAGCTTGGAAAATTATTGTTACACGAAGAACGATATATAGGTCCATGATCACAGTAGAAACTGTTAACGGTGACAATTACTTTGCAGAAAGAAAGTCGGCTCAGGAAAATTGCTCCAGTGATTGTTAGCAACAGTGCCAGTGTCCATGAAGCACCAATTATAACAAGCATTGATCTATGGGTCACAATCATATGATACCTCAGTGGTAAACAAATAGCCACTAATCTGTCAAAAGACAAAATGGTTAGAGTTAGTGACTGCATTGCGAGAAATAAATAAACAGAGAACATATTGTACAAGCACAATCCATACAGGATCAACTGATTCTCAAACAAAAATGTGTCCAGTAGCTGAGGGATTACAGCGGTACTCTCACAAATGTCTGTCAGTGATAAATTAAAGACAGCAATATATTTAGGAGTGTGAAGATTTCTGTCCGTAATGATAACAAACATGAGGCAGGAGTTTCCAAGCACAGTAATAATGTAGACAAAAAACAGAAATATATAATAATATCTCATGTGAGGTATACCAGAAAAACCACTGATATAGAAATAAGATGGAATGGAAATATTTTCATTTTCAGTGAAATCTTGATTCATGGTGATTTCACTCACTGACACCGCATTCATGCTGTCTGGGTAGAAAAGCACAAATTGGGTTAAATTAAACACTGCAAGAACTACTGAAATGATTTTCATATAATGCAATTATAATATATTTAATTTTTTTCTACATTATAATTAAGACTCTAAATTGGATCCCAACTAAAATAATATATATATATATATATATATATATATATATATATATATTAGACATTCTACATTCTAAAAACACATTTATATTTTAACATGCATGCATGTTTACTCAGTGTTACATTAAATTCACATTTATTATAAAATATGCAAGATTTGAAGAGAATGCTACAATGCTACTCCGATATGGTATACCCACAGAAAGGTAAAGAGTGGCTCAATAGGGCCCTGGAAAGTTGCTTTTATACTGTAAGAAGACCCTGAGCTGTAACATACTGAACTACAGTAAATATGTCACTGATTGTGATATGAATGCCAGGCTCTCTTCGGACCAATCATGGCACTGATAGCATAATCAGCTACATCACATACAGCTAATAATCCATAGAGAGGAGGAACTGTTGTGTTGCTTCTTTTAAATATTTTAGACAAAAAGAAAATGTTCGTATTTGCAGGTTTTTAATGGCAACAGTACACTTTCACCTTTCATTTTTAATTCTTTATTCCAAATATAAGAGACTTAATTTTGGGAACTGTAGCCTCTGGAGAGCTTCTTTAGTATCTACAACCTGGACAATGTGAAGGGTGCCCTTTGGCCTCAAAAAGTACGGAAATTACAGCTACATGTTGTTTGTGAGGAAGTGAGTAAGTCATGTTCAAAATTTTATTGTATAAATTATTTACTGTGCCTTAATATTTTGTGTTGAGTTAATTTATGTTTTGGTCATATTTTTGGTCAGATTTTTGATTTCTTTACCCACAGCAAAGTCTGCCCTCAAATGTGTGTGTTGAGGATAGTAATCAACAAGTGTTGCATCATCTAACTATGAGGGGAGAAACGTGTTAATGATCCTGCGTTAATGATCCACTGTGTTTGCTCAGTTAAATCTGTGGGGAGGTTCATATGGAACCTGAGAGATTTCATTCTCGAAGAGTGCCTCGAAGCTCATTAGTGTGAAGCAACAGTGAAAAAACAAGCGGAGCGTGACTTGCAGTGCACCCACAAGAAAACAAACACAGAGACGGCAGAGGTCACATGGAACTTATCATAAAAAAATAACAGAAAACAAAGTTAATTCTCAGTCTTGTTCATTGTCCTACAGAGGTCATTTAAAATGTCCCTACTCTAATGGCGAAATGTCCTCAAGCTGCAAAGTACCCTACATCATTTATAGTTGATGAATTTATAATGGATGCACTAAAAACATTTTATGTTACAGCAACATGGATTACATTTGAAACATTAATTTCCTTGTGAACTAATATTAGGTGCCCCACATTTAGTTAAAAAAGGAAATTAATGTTAAGGTAGGCAATGTTTCTGTAACAAAAATTTTTTGGAGTGCCTCCATTATAAAGCATCAGGTCACACTATATGGGGTAAGTTGTCACAGTGGAACCTGCCATTAAATAACAATAATAATGTTATATGCATTTTTTAGTTATATTAAAATAGTTTATGTTTGAAACATACAAATATATCAAGCCATTGTTATGGCCAACAAAATTAACTAATAAATTCTATAAAACTATAACATAAACGTGACGACTTGCCTCGATAAAAAATATATAGATATTGTAATTAATAAATTCTATAAAAATACAACATATAAAACATGTGAAAACTTCCCCATACTCTGATATTTATGAAAAATATCACTTTCCTAAGAAAATAGTTCAACCTAAAATCTAAAGAACTCTACTGAGATATGGCTCCTGCATACCTGTGCGTTGTTGTTTTTTACCACAAGCTATATAAAAAACTTTCTATGTTGTTGAAGTCCTAGGTTTACTAGCTTGATCACAGGTGCTTGGAAACCATGACGTATCTGTCTCACAGTATAATATAAAAGGCAGTATTTCTGTCATATGTTTATCTGGATGAGAGGAACATCTCAAACAGTTTATTAGATGGGATTTTAAAGTACTCTAATTGGAATTTTCCTTTCGGCCTAAAGAAGTAAAGGACAAGAAATTATTTTAAATAATATCTTATTTTTTTTGTTCTTAAGAATGCAGGAAACTCTTTTTGTATTTATGCTAAAACTATACTTCAACTTTCTGAGTTTTCAACACCTGGCCGTTACAGACACTGTCTGCATCTTTCTGCCATTTTCCTTCACAGGAGCTTTTTTTCTGTGCATTTATGAGTACATTGAGGCTCTAATTGATTTCATTTTTTCATCTATACAAACGGTATTTTAAAATATTTGTGTCTGTATGTTAGGAATTGGGTGACTTAAAATGGCAAATGAAAATTTTACTGTAAAAAATGTAGACCGCTTTATAATCACTGGATTTGATCACCTGCAGAACCAAAAGCTCCTCGGATTCCTCATCTTAATAACCTATATGCTCATATTGCTTGGGAACGGCATCAATCTGTGTATCATCTTGACTGACAGACATTTACACAAACCAATGTACATATTAATTTGTAATCTAGCTGTTGTTGACATAATGTACTCCTCTACCTGCAGTACAACCATGATCTCAGTGCTGCTGGCTGAGATTAAAACTGTGTCATACTACTCTTGTATCTCAAGGACATACCTCTATCATCTTGGTGATTTCACAGAGTGCATGGCTCTGACATTAATGGCAATAGACCGACTTGTTGCAATTAGGCTTCCTTTAAGGTATCACAGCATTGTAACAAATTCTCGAATCCTTCTGCTTATTTGTGTGACCTGGATCACTGGTTTTGCTGTTATAGGTTTTGTGATATCAGTGGTAGACAGTGTCCCATACTGTCAGCCTGTCATCAAATATGTGTTTTGTGAGTATGCTTCCATGATCAGAGCTGCTTGTGTTAATCCTGAACCCTATTTTTTCTTACCTGTAATGTTAAGTCTATGGCCAATGTGTGGACAATTTCCCTTTATAATGTGCACATATGCTGTTATGGCATACAGTGTGACCAAACTCTCCAACAACTCAGGCAGAAAGCAAATGATCAACACTTGTTCGAGTCACCTAATTGTTCTGCTCAGTTTTTATGCACCAAAGCTGCTCACTGGCTTACTAACTCGAATAGGAGTTATGCTAAATTTAACAGAGCGAAACGCAATTTTGATTGTAGCCTCTCTAGTTCCTCCCTTAATAAACCCCACTGTTTATTGCACGAGGACTAAAGAGATCAGGAAGCGATTAGCAGATGTATTTTTGCGCAAAAAAATAGTACCAAATAATTTAAAGTCAATATCAATAGCTTTATCATCTTAATTCTGATTGTGATGATATTGCTGTTGCTTGTTTTGATAATGTGTTTTGTGATGCTGTTGTTGCTCATGTTAGATACTCGCATGCTGATGTTGAATTGTTTGTTTTCAAATAAAGTAAAAGAAAAATAGGGAAAATATTTGGAGCTCTGCTTATTTTTAAAATGACAGTATTAGCGGAAATTTAAAATGTAATGTTAAATAGAAAGACTTTCTATGCATTGACAAATACCTGTTAAACAAAACTGTTTGTAGATACATTGTATATGTATATATATATATATATATATATATATATATATATATATCTTTGTATGTGAAGCATGAGTAATACTATTTATGTGAAGCATAAATAATATCAATAATCATAATAAACAAAATTCTGTTGTCCCTTAGACAGTTTAATTATTGATTCTATTAAAACGTTTGTGCACTGGGATTTAAATCACTTATCTGCTCAGCTATTAATGGATGATTATGAGGACCCTTGTGTAAGGAGAAAACATTGTAGATGTGTCCCAATATTGGGCAAGCTTAGCTAGCTAACTAAATGTAGCTAGATATAAGATACAACTTACTGATACAACTGAAGTCATTGCATTTGGAAGCAAAGATGAAATTCTCAAGGTGAACACATACCTTGAGGCTAGGGGTCTAAAAACAAATAAATCAAGTCAGGAATCTTGGTGTGATTCTGGAGTCGGACCTTAGTTTCAGTAGTCATGTAAAAGCAAACTAAATCAGCCCACTATCATCTCTAAAATATTGAAAGAATTAGATGCTTTGATTCCAGTCAAGACTTAGAGAAACTTGTTCATGCTTTCAGCACCAGCAGGATATTGTAATGCACTCCTCGCTGGCCTTCCCAAAAAGACAATAAGAGAGCTGCAGCTCATACAGAACGCTGCTGCCAGGATTCTGAGCAGAACCAGAAAATATGAACATATCACACCAGTACTCAGGTCTTTACAATGGCTTCCAGTTACATTCAATTAAATCACTCAATGGCATAGGACCTCAATACATTGCAGATATGTTCATTGAATATAAACCTAACAGATCACTAAGATCATCAGGATCAAGTCACTTAAAAAGGGTTCACTCCAAGCAAGGGGAGTCTGCTTTTAGCTATATTGCCAGCCACAGCTGGAACCAACTTCCAGAAGAGATCAGATGTGCTCCAACAGTAGTCACATTCAAATCCAGACTCAAAACACATCTGTTTACCTGTGCATTTACTGAATGAGCACTGTGCCACTGTTCGTCCGTCTGATTGCACTTTATCTTATCTATATATCATCTTTTTATTCTTTTAATTATTTTTATAACTGTTTTAATTGTGCTTGTTTTCATCTTTTTATTCTTTTAATTATTTTACTGTTTTAATTATCCTTGTTTTTATTTTTGGCTAAGATTTTATTTATTTTTGGTAGGAAGATTTGATTATTGTGTTAGGGCTGTCTGGGTGGAAGAGGCTGAGAGAAGGGAGCGCGATAAGGGTTTGCACTCAGAAGTGAGTGAAAAGACACCAGACCTGCGGACGCAGGATGGTGTAAATATACATGTTTTTTACGCACTCTAATTACGCACTCTAATTGGGAGCAATTGGGAGCACTGTAATGCACTCCTCGCTGGCTCCCAATTGGGAGCACTGTAATGCACTCCTCGCTGGCCTTCCCAAAAAGACAATAAGAGAGCTGCAGCTCATACAGAACGCTGCTGCCAGGATTCTGAGCAGAACCAGAAAATATGAACATATCACACCAGTACTCAGGTCTTTACAATGGCTTCCAGTTACATTCAATTAAATCACTCAATGGCATAGGACCTCAATACATTGCAGATATGTTCATTGAATATAAACCTAACAGATCACTAAGATCATCAGGATCAAGTCACTTAAAAAGGGTTCACTCCAAGCAAGGGGAGTCTGCTTTTAGCTATATTGCCAGCCACAGCTGGAACCAACTTCCAGAAGAGATCAGATGTGCTCCAACAGTAGTCACATTCAAATCCAGACTCAAAACACATCTGTTTACCTGTGGATTTACTGAATGAGCACTGTGCCACTGTTCGTCCGTCTGATTGCACTTTATCTTATCTATATATCATCTTTTTATTCTTTTAATTATTTTTATAACTGTTTTAATTGTGCTTGTTTTCATCTTTTTATTCTTTTAATTATTTTACTGTTTTAATTATCCTTGTTTTTATTTTTGGCTAAGATTTTATTTATTTTTGGTAGGAAGATTTGATTATTGTGTTAGGGCTGTCTGGGTGGAAGAGGCTGAGAGAAGGGAGCGCGATAAGGGTTTGCACTCAGAAGTGAGTGAAAAGACACCAGACCTGCGGACGCAGGATGGTGTAAATATACATGTTTTTTACGCACTCTAATTGGGAGCACTGAAGCCATATTGGGCAGGCAGTGAATCAGTGTACAAACACCCCCACGAGAGTGAGACACTAGAAGGGGCATGTCTAGTGTGAAAGTTTCTTCTTTCTTTCTCCCATCCCGGCAACCTGGGTTTGAGGCCTGCACAGAGCGGGGCGAGTAGGACATGAGAGGTTACACAAACAAATTTTTACATTCAAAAATGCAAGACACAAAGCAGTGTAATGGAAAAAACACATAGTCTGGAGATGCATTTTTGTAAATTATTTTTGATAATGCCGTGTCATGTACGAGATGCTGTAAAAGACATAAGAGCCAAGCGCAGTGATCAAAGATGTCAGTCTAAAGGGGGTCGCACACTGGACGAGAAGCGCAGCACCACATCGTGTGGCGTCTAGGGCAACTCGAAGTATCACACACATTATTTCTCATGCAACAATGAGGATGAAAGGAGTGTTGGTGCTCTTGTGTTTCTGTTGTGAGAGTGTTGGAGAAAATGGAGTGAAGTTAGCAAACGTCAGCCAGACAGAAGGGAGTTGGTATGACCAGCCTCCGCTGGTTCTCTCAAAGCTTCCAGGTTCCTTCTCATTAATCACTCTCTGTAAGAGAAAAGGGTAAACAGAAGGCAAACAGAAGTTAGTGAATGTCTGGGAGAATGAGCTCAACTGCTCTTTCTTCATTGGTGTTTATATGGCCCCAGTGATGAGTGGGAGATGGCCGTCAGGTGTGTGCATTGATTGCTGGTTAGCTGCTACCTGTTTCTTGGACATGGGCCGGGGGCAATCATGGACTGCTTTCACCTTGTCTTCCTGCGGGAGGATGCGGCCCTGCCAATTTGGTACCCCAGGTAACGTGCTTCAGAGAGGGGGTTGGCAGTCAGTCCAGCCTGATGAAGTGCTGATAGCACCTCCCTCAACCGAGTGAGATGGTCCTCCCAGCACTCCATTTGGACAACCACATCATCCAAATAGGTGGCGTACATAGCATACTGCTGGTGAGGCCTTAGCACCATATCCATCAACCTCTGGAAGGTAGCAGGAACCACATGCAGGCCGAAAGGAAGGGTCCGGTATTGCCAGTGCCCTGAGGGGGTGTCTTCTGCTTGGAATCTGAACTTAGGGGAACCTGCCAATATCCCTTTGTGAGATCTAGAGTGATGATGTACCGGGCCTTCCCTAGCCGCTCGATCAGTTCGTCCACTCGGGGCATGGAGTAGCTGTCGAACAAGGAGACGTCATTCAGCTTACGGAAATCATTACAGAAGCGGAAGGTGCCATCAGGTTTTGGGACTACAGGCTGTTGGAAGGTTCTATGACCCCTAGCTGGAGCATCTTCTGGACCTCGTCCTCAATGGCTTGTCAACGGGCTGCCGGAACTCTATAGGGCCGCTGCCGGAAATGACACCGGGTGGGGTCCGAATCTCATGGGAGACAACTGTGGTGTGACCTGGAAGATTCGAGAAGACATCTCTGAAGCTGTGAACCAGGGACTCAAGCTCCTTTCAAGAGGTTAACATGATGAATCTGCTCTGGCCTTCGTGTCCCAGGTTGGCACAGATGGTAGTTCACAGGGCCGACCCGCTCCATGACAGTGTAGAGACCTTTCCAGGAGGCAAGGAACTTGCAGGCAGTGTCAGGGATCAAGACAAGGACCTTGTCCCCAGGTTGAAACTCACAGGGTTGCCCAGGCCGGTCATACAGGCATTGTTGGGCACACTGGGACTCGAGCAGATGTTCCTTTACCAGAGGCATTAATTTGTCGATTCTCTCCCTTATGTTGCGGACATGTTCAATGATGGAGTGATGGGAGAGGGCTGTTGCTTCCAGGCTTCTTTGGCGATGTCCAGTAGTCCTCTGGGTTGGTGTCCATAGAGCAATTCACAGGGGGTGAAACCAGTGGAAGCCTGGGGTACTTCCCTTATTCCAAAAAGCACATACGGCAGCATCTGGTCCCAGTCACGCCCATCCTCAGTGACCACCCTCTTCAGCATCTGCTTTAATGTCATATTAAACTGCTCCACTAAAATATCAGTCTGGGGGTGGTAGACTGAGGTTCGAAGATGTTTCACCTTTAGCAATTTGCAGAGGTCGGCCATTATCCGGGAGATGAAGGGAGTCCCTTGGTCAATTAGGATCTCTGTAGGAATCCCCACCCGGCTACACAGGAAGAGTTCTTGGGCAACGACTGCTGCTGTTGCTCGTCTGAGGACGATGGCCTCCAGGTAGTCAACAATTACTAGTATATGCTAGTGACCCCCTGCTGACCTGGGCAGCAGCCCTACGAGATCCATCCCAATACGCGTGAACGGCACATCAATAACAGCGGCACCAAAGGGGCTTTGGCTGGCTTCTGAGGGGCAGGCTTGGCAGTACCTTCGCACCTCCGCATTGATTCCTGGCCAGTGGAAATGGTCCCTGAGCCTCTGAAGAGTGTTGTCTGCTGTGAGATGGCCAGCCATTGGGTAGGTGTGAGCCAGAGAAATCACCATATCAGTTTTCCCTTTTGGCAAGACGAGGAGCTCTTTCTCTTCTCCCAGCCTGTTTGCCATGCAATATAACAAGCCGTTCTTTATCACAAAGTGCGGAGAGGGGTGGGGAGATGGCAGACAGTCTTTTTCCTCTACAACTCTGATCTGTTTCCAGCAGTGCCGGAGTCTGTCATCCTCGTGCTGCTCGTGGGCCAGGGAGTCCCCCCGTTGAAACCTGCTGGAATAGATCAGAAAAGATATCCAGGTGGTTATTATTTGACTCATGTCATAGGCCCTGGGGGTCCTTTCAGGCAAACAGGCTTCTCTGGTCATCTCAGTATCTGTCCAAGCCCCAGCCAGTCTCTCCCCAACAGCAGAGGAACAGGAAGATCTTTGATGACACCCACTTCAATCGACCAGGTACCTGGGGCAGCTGAAACAGAGACAGTGCATGCAGGGACATACTTAGTGTCCCCGTGGACATAGGTAATGGCAAGGAGTGCCCGGCCTTTCTGGCCCGAGGAGCTGGATGGCCCGAACGCGGTGCCCGTTGACTCAAACCTCTCACTCGGGGGCACCGTCTGGGACATTGTGGTGAACAATGCAGCCCACCATTCAGGCTCTACCCACTGGTGGATTTGGGTCTGTGGGCATCGGCTCGTCGGGCATAAACCCCCGGGCACTCCCCAGAGCCCCTCCAGGGCAAACAGGACAGCTCTCTCCCTGGAATCTCTGGCGAGGGCCACCTTTGAAAGTTCTACTGCCTCCACTAAATCATTCAGGGTCCGTTAGTTGGTAAGACCAACGGTGCGCCGATGAGGGTGAGGCAAAGCACGCCAGGCGGTCCACAGTGACTCTCTCTACCACTTCTTCAGCGGAGGCTTGGTCGGGCAGTAGCCAAAGTTTGACCAGTCGGCAAGCTGGGCAGCCTGGACATGTACGGAGACCCTGGATTCACTCGTGCACTTTCTGAGCTGCGCACACCAGAGATAGTCCTACCCGGGCGAGGATCTCCCACTTCAATATGTCATAGTCTGCTGCATCCTTGAGGGGAAGGGAATAATATACTTGCTGAGACCCACCAGTCAACAGCGGGGCCAGCAGATGCGCCCACTCGCTGTGGCCCTGTTCTTCGAGCTCAAAGGTGTGAAGATAGGCTTCCAAGTCATCCTGGTCTGTCATATTCAGGAGGATTTGCAGTGCTGAAGCTCTTGGCTCGAGTGGTGTAATCCAGGCGGTGGTCTCTGTTTGTAGGCACACAAGCTCCCCAGCCACTTGATTTTGGCCAGCAACTAACTGTTCTGACAGCTGTTGCTGCCGCACGGAGACCTCAGCAAGGTGGCAGATGATTTCTCCCACGATGGGGAGGAAGCTGCCTCTGGGGGGGCTTCGTGTCACTGTTCTCCGGCCTGCATTCTCCACCAACGTAGCAGGGCTTGGGGAAAAAGGAGCGAAAACATGTAAGTTATTTCTTGTGCAACAGTGAGGATGAAAGGAGTGATGGTGCTCTTGTGCTTCTGTTATGAGAGTGTTGGAGAAAGTGGAGTGAAGATAGCAAACTTCAGCCAGACAGCAGAGAGTTAGCTTGACCAAGTTCCTTCTCATTAATCACTCCCTGTAAGAGAAAAGGGTAAACAGAAGGCAAACAGATGTTAGTGAATGTCTGGGAGATCGAGCTCAACTGCTCTTTCTTCACTGGTGTTTGGTGGAGGAGCTCAACAGGGTTGATGCCTTGGGTTTGGTACGCCAAGGCGATGGCATCCACTATCCAGTGGGCCATTCTCTGCTTGGAGACAGCCTTTCCCTTCTGCTGGCCTCCATAACGGATTTAGTCTCCTCGCTCCCCTCAGGAACCTGACGATCAGAATGTGCTTCCCCAAGGACTTAACATCAACTGCATCGTGATGTGCAGGGACCAGACATGGAGTTTCCAGAGGTCCGGACGTGGGTGCCTGAGGGTGCCCCGTCTCTGAGAAAGCAGGTCCTTTCTCAGAGGAATGGGCCAAGGAGGTGCTGTCATGAGGAGCATCAGTTCCAGGAACCAGGTCCGGTTGGGCCAATAGGGCACAACTAACAATACCTGCTTCTCGTCCTCCCTGACTTTGCACACTGTCTGTGCTAGAAGGCTCACTGGGGGAAACGCATATTTGCACAGGCCCCGGGCCAGCTGTGTGCCAGTGCATCCTTGCCGAGGGTCCCCTCGGTCATGGAATAGAACAGATGGCAGTGAGACGTGTCCGGGGTGGCAAACAGATCTACCTGTGTGGTCCTAAACTGCCTCCAAATCAGCTGGACCGCCTGGGGGTGGAGTCTCCACACTTGCACTCTGCACTTGCTGTCATGAGAGCTTGTCGACTGCACAATTGAGCAGGCCCGGAATGTGAGTGGCGCGAAGCGACCTCAGATGCTTCTGACTCCAAAGGAGGAGATGGCGGGCGAGTTGTGACATGCGACGGGAGCGTAGACCACCCTGTTTGTTGATGTACGCAGCGGCCGCAGTGCTGTCCGTTCGGACCAGTACGTGCTTGCCTCGTAGCGGCCCTTTGAGGCAGCCCAGCTTAAGACGTACTGCTAACAACTCGAGGCAGTGGATGTGCCAATGCAGTTGAGGCCCCGTCCACTGACCTGAGACTGCATGCCCGTTGTACGTGGCCCCCCAGCCAGTGGCAGAAGCATCCGTGAATAGCACAGCATGCCTGGACACTTGTTCTAGGGGGACACCTGCCCGTAGAAACGAAGGGTCCAACCACGGGCTGAAGGTTTGCCAGCACCTCGGTGTGATGACCACATGGAGTGAGCAGCTCTGCCATGCCCATCTCGGGACTCGTCGTGAAGCTAGTGTTGAAGCGGCCTCATATGAAGCAATCCGAGCGGCGTTACTGCAGCTGCGGATGCCATATGCCCCAGGAGCCTCTGAAAATGTTTCAGTGGGGCCACTGTTCTGCGTCTGAATGAATTCAAGCAGTTCAACACCAACTGGATGCACTCCTCTGTGAGGCGCGCTGTCAGATTGACCGAGTCCAACTGGCCAATATGAGCCAGTCGTCGAGATAGTTGAGGATGTGAACACCACGCTCTCTCATGGGAGCAATCTCGGCGACCTTCGTGAAGACACGGGGCGACAGGGACAGCCCGAAGGGCAGGACCCTGTACTGATATGCCCGTCCCTCGAAGGTCCAGGATTGGCCATAACCCACCTTTCTTGAGTACAATGAAGTACGGCTGTAGAAGCCGGTCTTCATATCGGCTGGAGGGACCGGCTCTATCGAGACAGGGGCAGCCTCCTTCAGCACTGAGGTGAAGTGGATGGCCCTGAACTTGGGCGGCCGGCGGGCGAACTGAATCGCATAGCCGAGTCTGATGGTACGGGTGAGCCAGCGAGACGGGCTGGGAAGCACTAACCAGGCTCCCAGTGACCGAGCAAGCAGGACCAGCGGCACCACAGATGTACCCGCGGCGGCACACCGGGGCAGGATATGCTTGATCGCCTCCGTCTGCTTCTGGGTGGCTGAACTGCTGGGCAAAGCTCTCAACCGCGCCGCCGAAAAGCCCAGCCTGGGACACGGGGGAGTCCAGGAACCGATATTTATCGGTCTCCCTCATGTCGGCCAGGTTGAGCCAGAGATGGTGTTCCTGGACCACTAATGTGGACATCGCGGGGAAGCCCTCACCCTCAGCGTTTTTGCTGTTAAAAATGCGAGAAGCAGGTCAGTGGAATGAAAAAAAAAGTGCTAGGTGTAGAGACGTGATTTTTTAAAAGTTTAACTTATTTTAACTTGAGTGCTGTGTTTTTAGAACGCCGTTTTCTGCTAAATCTGTCAACTTCGACTGCCAAAAATCTGCAGACTGCTCTGACTTTTGACAACTAGCACAGTGTATTCCAGCCTTAAGTATGTAATTTACCCTGAAAAGCCTGAATTAATTCAAACTCAAACAGAACTCGTGACTTCAATGTTGAAATAATCGAAGAGTCATTTATTGCTGACAGAGAATACTGTACACACTTTTTTTATTGCTCAAATATGGTCAAGAAAAATTTGTAGCGTTTCATGACACTACCCCTGCTTTTTATTAAATAAAATAGTTTAGCTCAGGGCTTAAAATTAACACTCGCCAATCGCTAAATGAGAGTAAAAATCAGCGTTGGTGAGTATATGAAATGATGGCAATCGCCAGTTGGCCAGTCAAATTTTTGTGAATTTTAACAACGCAATGTTGTGAGCTGCATCGTCACGACAGTTTAAGCCTTGCCAATTTAAATACTCAAGCGCAAGAATACGCAAAAGGAAGTACAATTCATTACTCGCGCTCTGTGTGGACATTTTTTTGTGCGCACACATCCGAAGAGTCCAGAAAGCAGTTTAGTGCATGAGTGATTTGTCCAAATGAATCAAATTGAGCTGTGAACAAACTCAGACCTTTCTGCAAACCCGTTCATCAGATTAGATCAAAAGAGTTATTTATTTGTGATCTGGCATCATTAGTTCTGATTGTAAACAGTGAATAGAAAACACACACACAGCATGATTGCTGAAATATTATCAGGGAAAATGATTCTCAGATCGGTATACAGTAATCTCCATTGTCAGATAAGGATTTAGCAATATTTTTTTATTGGGGCACAGAGGTATTTCACTGGGGTTTGTGCCCCAATACAAAGGATCTAGCGATGCCCCTGTTCACTACTAAGAAATGTATTTAAACTAATGGACCCTTTTCACGTTTTCGTTTTTGGAACATGTAAACTAGAGGTAAACTTTGTTAGAGGTATGTAGGATAATAGCAAATATTTTTACATTCAGCAGCAAAGGAATAATACACATTTCTGGTTCCACAATTAAAGGAAGACAAAAGAGATTACAGCAAAAGAGAGAAATATGTCATATTTACAGAAACAAACCATACATTAATTCATCATTGTTGGAGAAATAACTGCTTGTGCACTTCTATAATTGGAAAGACATTCTATGTTTAGGTCTTGATCGTGGTTGCTATGACATCTGTCAGAATAAAAATATAAAAGACAGGACATCACAGACGTCTCAGGAACTGGATGAGAGGAACATCAAACATCTTAGATGGTGTATTATATGCAATTGTAAACTACTCTGCTTGGAATTCCAATATTTTTAAAACTTAAAGAGGAAAAAAGCTAAAAGAAAAAATTAATTGTTTTTACATAATATTTTTACTTTCTCTATTTTCTATTAAGAATGAACGAAACTCTTTTTGTACTTTTGTTAAAACTATACTTTGATCTTCTCAGTTTTCATCACCTGCACGTTACAGATGCTGTATGCATCTTTCTGCCATTTTCCTTCATAGGAGCTTTTTTTCTGTGCTTATATGAGTACATTCAGGCTATAAATAAATTCATCTTTTCATCTGTATTAACTGTATTTTTTTAAATATCTGTGTCTGTATGTTAGGAGCTGGGTGACTGAAAATGGCAAATGAAAATTACACTGTGAACAATGTAGACAGCTTTATAATCACTGGATTTGATCACCTGCAGAACCAAAAGCTCCTCGGATTCCTCATCTTAATAACCTACATGCTCATATTGCTTGGGAATGGCATCAATCTGTGTATTATCTTGTATGACAGACATTTACACAAACCAATGTACATATTAATCTGTAATCTAGCTGTTGTTGACATAATGTACTCCTCTACCTGCAGTACAACCATGATCTCAGTGCTGCTGGCTGAGATTAAAACTGTGTCATACTACTCTTGTATCTCAAGGATGTTCTTCTATCATCTTGGTGATTTCACAGAGTGCATGGCTCTGACATTAATGGCAATTGATAGACTTCTTGCAATTAGGCTTCCTTTAAGGTATCACAGCATTGTAACAAATTCACGAACATTTCTTCTTATTTTTCTAACCTGGCTTATTGGTTTCACTGCATTAGGTTTTTTGACATCTGTGGCAGACAATCTCCCATACTGTCAGCCTGTTATCAGATATGTGTTCTGTGGGTATGCTTCAATGGTCAGAGCAGCTTGTGTTGATGCTGAACCATATTTTACCCCGTCTACAATATTAGGTATGTGGGCATTGTGTGGTCAGTTTCCTTTTATTATGTGCACCTATGGTGTTCTGGCATATAGTGTGACTAAACTATCCAATAATGCAAGCAGAAAGCAAATGATCAACACTTGTTTGAGTCACCTCATTGTCCTGCTCAGTTTTTATGCACCAAAGCTGGTCACTTATTTACTAACTCGAATAGGAGTTGTGCTTGCTTTAACAGAGAGAAATGCATTAGTGATAATTGCCTCTGTAGTTCCTCCCTTAATAAACCCCACTGTTTATTGTACCAGGACTAAAGAGATCAGAAAACGATTAGTAGGTGTATTTTTTCACAAAAAAAATTTACCTAATCATTAAAAGGCGGGTTAAATAGAATGATCATTATAGATTTAAAATGTTAATTCTTAAATTGTGATGTTGTGTATTTTTTGATGCTCTTGATGTTCAAGACTATAGGCCAAATCATAGACACTTGTTTGTTAGAAAAAATATATTAAGCTCTGCTTATTTTTGAAATTACAGTATTAGAAGAAATTAATAATGTAATGTTAAACAGAAAACAGAAATATTTGTTGATGCATTGTGTATTTCTGCCATGTATGTGAAGCATGAATCATATTAATAAAGTTAATCAGCATAAAAATAATGTCTCTTTTCCCTCAGTCCCAGCAGTTACTGATTCTTTTAAAGCATGTGTAAGGGGATTATACAAATACATCAATATAAATTGGATTTGAAACACAGGGTCGAGCTGCTTCATAGCTGACAAATGATGAGAGACATTTGTAGGTTTTGTTTCAGTGGATTGTATGTAAATATCTCATGCAGCGCTCTTTTTGTTTTTTTGTCTTATATAGTATCCTGTGACTATTTCAGTGTGAGAAATCGCTGAAAACAATTCAGTGCATGAGTGAATTGACCAAATGAATCAAACTGAACTGTGTACAAATTCAGAACTTTTTGTAAACCCGCTCATCAGATTAGATCAAAATAGTTATTTATTTGCGATCTGGCATCATTAGTTCTGATTGTAAACAGCGAATAGAAAACACACACTACATGATTGCTGAAATATTATCAGGGAAAATGATTCTTAGATCGGTATACAGTAATCTCCATTGTCAGACAAGGATTTATCAATATTTTTTTACTGGGGCACAGAGGTATTTCACTGGGGTTTGTGCCGTAGTACAAAGGATTTAGCGATGCCCCTGTTCACTACTGAGAAATGTATTTAAACTAATGGACCCTTTTCACATTTTCGGTTTTGGAACACATAAACTAGAGGTAAACTTTGTTGGAGATATGTAGGATCATAGCAAATATTTTGACATTCAACAGGAAAAGAATAATACACAGTTCTGGTTCCACAATTAAAGGAAGACAAAATATAGAGAGATTACAGCAAAAGAGAGAAATATGTCATAT
This sequence comes from Coreius guichenoti, assembly GCA_039654105.1. Classification (NCBI taxonomy): domain Eukaryota; kingdom Metazoa; phylum Chordata; class Actinopteri; order Cypriniformes; family Gobionidae; genus Coreius; species Coreius guichenoti. The sequence continues at coordinate 23,502,044 of CM077190.1, forward strand.
TTACAGAAACAAACCATAGGTTAATTCATCATTGTTGGAGAAATAACTGCTTGTGCACTTCTATGATTGGTGAGACATTCTATGTTTAGGTCTTGATCATAGTTGCTATGACATCTGTCAGAATAAAAATATAAAAGGCAGAACATCACACACATCTCTGGAACTGGATGAGAGGAACATCGAACATCTTAGATGGTGTATTATATGCAATTGTAAACTACTCTGCGTCAAATATCTTTAAAGCCATAAAGAGGAAAAAAGCTAAAGAAAAATAGTTTTTACATAATATTTTTATTTTCTTTATTTTCTATTAAGAATGAATGAAACTCTTTTTGTACTTTTGTTAAAACTATACTTTAATCGTTTCAGTTTTCATCACCTGCACAATACAGATGCTGTTTGCATCTTTCTGCCATTTTCCTTCATAGGAGCTTATTTTCTCTGCTTAAATGAGTACATTCAGGCTATAAATGAATTAATCTTTTCCTCTGTATTAACTGTATTTTTTTAAATATCTGTGTCTGTATGTTAGGAGCTGGGTGACTGAAAATGGCAAATGAAAATTACACTGTGAACAATGTAGACAGCTTTATAATCACTGGATTTGATCACCTGCAGAACCAAAAGCTCCTTGGATTCCTCATCTTAATAACCTACATGCTCATATTGCTTGTGAACGGCATCAATCTGTGTATCATCTTGACTGACAGACATTTACACAAACCAATGTAAATACAGTGGGGAGAATAAGTATTTGATACACTGCCGATTTTGCAGGTTTGCCCACTTACAAAGCATGTAGAAGTCTGTAATTTTTATCATAGGTACTCTTCAACTGTGAGTGACGGAATCTAAAAAAAAAATCCAGAAAATCACATTGTATGATTTTTAAGTAATTAATTTGCATTTTATTGCATGACATAAGTATTTGATACATCAGAAAAGCAGAACTTAATATTTGGTACAGAAACCTTTGTTTGCAATTACAGAGATCATACGTTTCCTGTAGTTCTTGACCAGGTTTGCACACACTGCAGCAGGGATTTTGGCCCACTCCTCCATACAGACCTTCTCCAGATCCTTCAGGTTTCGGGGCTGTCGCTGGGCAATACGGACTTTCAGCTCCCTCCAAAGATTTTCTATTGGGTTCAGGTCTGGAGACTGGCTAGGCCACTCCAGGACCTTGAGATGCTTCTTACGGAGCCACTCCTTAGTTGCCCTGGCTGTGTGTTTCGGGTCGTTGTCATGCTGGAAGACCCAGCCACGACCCATCTTCAATGCTCTTACTGAGGGAAGGAGATTGTTGGCCAAGATCTCGCGATACATGGCCCCATCCATCCTCCCCTCAATACGGTGCAGTCGTCCTGTCCCCTTTGCAGAAAAGCATCCCCAAAGAATGATGTTTCCACCTCCATGCTTCACGGTTGGGATGGTGTTCTTGGGGTTGTACTCATCCTTCTTCTTCCTCCAAACACAGCGAGTGGAGTTTAGACCAAAAAGCTCTATTTTTGTCTCATCAGACCACATGACCTTCTCCCATTCCTCCTCTGTATCATCCAGATGGTCACTGGCAAACTTCAGACGGGCCTGGACATGCGCTGGCTTGAGCAGGGGGACCTTGCATGTGCTGCAGGATTTTAATCCATGACGGCATAGTGGGTTACTAATGGTTTTCTTTGAGACTGTGGTCCCAGCTCTCTTCAGGTCATTGACCAGGTCCTGCCGTGTAGTTCTGGGCTGATCCCTCACCTTCCTCATGATCACTGATGCCCCACGAGGTGAGATCTTGCATGGTGCCCCAGACCGAGGGAGATTGACCGTCATCTTGAACTTCATCCATTTTCTAATAATTGCGCCAACAGTTGTTGCCTTCTCCCCAAGCTGCTTGCCTATTGTCCTGTAGCCCATCCCAGCCTTGTGCAGGTTTGCAATTTTATCCCTGATGTCCTTACACAGCTCTCTGGTCTTGGCCATTGTGGAGAGGTTGGCGTCTGTTTGATTGAGTGTGTGGACAGGTGTCTTTTATACAGGTAACGAGTTCAAACAGGTGCAGTTAATACAGGTAATGAGTGGAAAACAGGAGGGCTTCTTAAAGAAAAACTAACAGGTCTGTGAGAGCAGGAATTCTTACTGGTTGGTAGGTGATCAAATACTTATATCATGCAATAAAATGCAAATTAATTATTTAAAAATCATACAATGTGATTTTCTGGATTTTTTAGATTTCGTCTCTCACAGTTGAAGTGTACCTATGATAAAAATTACAGACCTCTACATGCTTTGTAAGTAGGAAAACCTGCAAAATCGGCAGTGTATCAAATACTTGTTCTCCCCACTGTATTAATCTGTAATCTAGCTGTTGTTGACATAATGTACTCCTCTACCTACAGCACAACCATGATCTCAGTGCTGCTGGCTGAGATTAAAACTGTGTCATACTACTCTTGTATCTCAAGGATGTTCTTCTATCATCTTGGTGATTTCACAGAGTGCATGGCTCTGACATTAATGGCAATTGACAGACTTCTTGCAATTAGGCTTCCTTTAAGGTATCACAGCATTGTAACAAATTTACGAACATTTCTTCTTATTTTTCTAACATGGCTCACTGGTTTCGCTGCATTCAGTTTTTTGACATCTGTGGCAGACAATCTCCCATACTGTCAGCCTGTTATCAGATATGTGTTCTGTGAATATGCTTCAATGGTCAGAGCAGCTTGTGTTGATGCTGAACCGTATTTTACCCGATCTAAAATATTAAGTATGTGGGTATTGTGTGGTCAGTTTCCTTTTATTATGTGCACCTATGGTGTTCTGGCATATAGTGTGACTAAACTCTCCAATAATGCAAGCAGAAAGCAAATGATCAACACTTGTTCAAGTCACCTCATTGTCTTGCTCAGTTTTTATGCACCAAAGCTGGCCTCCTATTTACTAACTTGAATAGGAGTTGTGCTTGCTTTAACAGAGAGAAATGCTTTAATGATAATTGCCTCTGTAGTTCCTCCCTTAATAAACCCCACTGTTTATTGCACTAGGACCAAAGAGATCAGAAAACGATTAGTAGGTGTATTTTTTCACAAAAAGAATGTACCTAATCATTAATAGGCAGGTTAAATAGATTGACCGTGATGGATTTAAAATGTTAATTATTATATTGTGATGTTGTTGCTGTTGCATGTGTTTTGTGATGCTCTTGCTGTTCAAGACTATAGGCCAAATCATACACATTTATTTGTTAGAAAAAAATCAAGCTCTGCTTATTTTTGAAATTACAGTATTAGAAGAAATTAATAATGTAATGTGATGTTAAACAGAAAACAAAAATATTTGTTGATGCATTGTGTATTTCTGCCATGTATGTGAAGCATGAATCATATTAATAAAGTTAATCAGCATAAAATAATGTCTGTTTTCCCTCAGTCCCAGCAGTTACTGATTCTATTAAAGCATGTAAGGGAATTATATAAATATGTTTAAATAAATTGGCTTTGAAATACAAAGTCGAGCTGCTTCATAGCTGACAAATGATGAAAGACATTTGCAGGTTTTGTTTCCTACAGTGAATTGTATGTAAATATCTCATGGAGCACTCTTTTTGTTTTTTGTCTTATAAAGTATCCTGTTACTATTTATGTGTGAGAAATCGCTGAAAACAATTCAGTGCATGAGTGAATTGTCCAAACGAATCAAACTGAACTGTGAACAAATTCAGAGCTATTTGCAAACCCATTCATCAGATTAGATCAAAAGAGTTATTTATTTGTGATCTGGCATCATTAGTTCTAATTGTAAACAGCAAATAGAAAACACACACAGCATGACTGCTGAAATATGATTCTCAGATCAGTATACAGTAATCTTCATTGTCAGACAAGGATTTATCAATAATTTTTTACTGGGGCACAGAGGTATTTTACTGGGGTTTGTGCCCCAGTAAAAAGATTTCGCCTTTAAGCATACTTTCCGCCCTAGCTGAAACTACAGTGTTTTCAGAGTGAACATGGAGCGTTACTTCACAACTTCTCTCTCGACACTGCCACGACTCAGGTTCGAGGATGTTGACAGAATTGTTGGACGGCATTCAACAGTTAAGGAAGCAAGGCTGAGTAAGGGCTATACATTCTTTGTCAAGGAATGTATACACAATTATCAAGGTAAGTTGACGACTAGCTGGTGCTAGCACTTGCAACATTATGAATGCTAACTGCTAACCATTTTTATGTGTTTAGTCTCTAATGTTGTTGATCGCAAGGTGGTAGTAAGAGCTAGGTGTTATCGATCTACAGTATGAGGAAAAATGAGGAGCCCCACACCCTTGAGGTTATACACCGATACACCTTTGTGCAGCTGAATTTTCAGTCTGTCCCACCACCACTGGCCTGCACAAGTGAGCCACAGAGATGGCATCATCCAAGAACACAGGCATATATTTTGTATTTTTCTTTTCTGCAATTGGTAAGAACACTATTAACTCTAACAAACAAAGAAAGAAAAAAAGTATATGTTAACATTAAAGCATTATGTATACTAATAATGAACAAGAGTGTATATGAAGTAACAAAGGTATAAATGAACATCACCCAAGATTAATACAATTTGTTAACTATTATTGCTCATTTTTATTTCATATTGACTAAATGCATAAACTAATGATAATGTTTAGAACCTTATTATAAAATGTTTCCAGAATACTGCATTTGTTTGTTTTATACTAAGGGAGTGCATCCAGAGGCAGTGATTGAAACCAAAATCAGTAGGGAAGACTGGAATCAAGTCTGCCCTATACAAGGCTTACACGGGTGATACACAACACACTCTCTCTCTCTCTCTCTCTCTCTCTCTCTCTCTCTCTCTCTCTCTCTCTCTCTCTCTCTCTCTCTCTCTCTCTCTCTCTCTCTCTCTCTCTCTCTCTCTCTCTCTCTCTCTCTCTCTCTCTCTCTCTGTGTACAACATAATGTGTTCAAGACTAATAGTTTGTATTAATTTCTTTACATCCCCTTCCAGATCCTGATGTCTTGGCTTCTGGTGCAAAACTGAGTAAGATCAATTCCTGGCCTTTGCTGGCATATATACTAGAGGGCATGTCAAAAATAGAGTTGGTCCCTTCACAGTTTGGTCCTGTACCTCATGGCAGTCCACTTTCATACCAATGTCCCCCTATAGCTGCAGATGTTCCTGTTATTCATTTTTCCCCACTACCTGTGCTTGGCTATCAGTTTGTCTGTAATTTTACCTGCCCACAATTCTGCCCACACACCATCAAGCACTTCATCTTAAGTCTATAAAGGTTACCCATAGTTCCGCTTCTCAGATTGAAGACTACAGGACTAGATTGTCAGATTGGCCACACGACTACAGTCAAAATGTGCTGCTTGGGGACAAATGCAGCAATCAAGGGTTACTGCAAGCAGGTTCCGGGAGGTTTGTCATGTGGTTGGGGATTCAGTTAGTCAGTCATTAGCAGGAAGAATCATCAAGGCCACGAGGCAGACAAGTGGCCTTGAACTTGAGCCAGATATTTCGAGAAAATATTCTGAGACAGCCAGTGTTAGTGTCCTACCATGTGGTTTTATTATCAACCCAGAAGCACCACATCTAGGAGCCAGTCTAGATGGATGAGTGCATGATCTATCTGAAACCTTCCAATTTGGACTAGTGGAGGTAAAAAGCACATCTGCTGCCAACATTGCTCAGGTTCCATTTATGAAAATTCAAAGAGGACAAGCCAAACTCAAAGAGACCCACAAATACTACTGGCAGGTTCAAGGCCAGCTTGCAGTGACTGACACAAAATCAGATTTCACAATACAGAGGATCTGGCGAGATGATGCCTTCATAGCATCAATGAAAGACAGGCATGTACTATTATCATGTTTACATGGATGTGTATCTTTCAGTGGTATGAATGGACAGTTTCTGACCATTGGATTTATTGTTATACTTGTATATATACACATTTATTCATATTATAAGTATATACTTGATTTTAATTATATGTAAATATGTACCATTTAAATGCATAATTATATTTTGTATTAGATTTTTTTGTAACATAGATATTAGATACATCACATTTGATGCATTATACTTGTACATATATATTTATTCAAATTATAATATTAAGTATATAGTACTTTCTATTAATTATATGTAAATATGTACATACCAAGGTGAATACATAATTATATTTTGTAATATATATGATTATACATATGCATACACATTTACTAATTGTATATAGTTACATTTAATACACTGTGTGAACAATGAACACCAGAACTGAGTTTTGACACATTTATTTTTTCATGAATTATTATTAAAAAAGACATTTTGTTGTCAACTATTTCATTGTGTCTGTCAAATTATTTCCAGGAAACATAGTATAAATAATGACAATATACATTAGATCAACTCTTACAGTACAAAGAAAAAAAAAACATAAGACATTTAATGATGTTAAATATTGAAAGCCTGCATTGCAACTAATTTAACAAGTAACAAAAAAAGTATTCTAAGAAACTGCTGTCAAAAGTTATAACACTACTATTGTAAAAATCACACTGTCAGTCTATCTAATATCTAATATTTATTATATTATATACATATATACTTATATACATTCACTGCTCAAGAAACATTGGTCCCTGATAATTAACCATAAAACAGCAATTATGCCAGATATGATTGATGCTTCCTGACAAGGTGAGTGGCACAACAGAATCCCAAATGTGGTTTTCCTTGACCCTTCGAATGACCCTTTCCACCAGAATTCTGAGGTGTGCAATGGCCTGTGTGTTTTCATAGTCGTGTTTGCTGAACTGCTTGGCATGTTTGAAAGATGGAATGATCAGTCTAGCACCAACACTGGAGAGCATATCCTCGATGGTGAACCCCTTGTCTGCTATGACCTCATCTCCAGGTTCAAGCAGGTCCAAAATGCCGGACTTCTTTGTGATCTCTTTGTTGGAGATTGTACCTGTATGAAGCTGGGAGATGAAAGTCACTGCACCACATGGAGCTACTCCAACCAGACCTTTGAATGTTGTCTTGCTCTTGTAGCTGGAGAAGATCTCCGAGTGGAGTGTCAGAGATGTGGGGCTCTCACAACGGATCTCACATTTGGAAATACATCCTATGGACTTACTGTGACAGAGTCAGCCACACCGTCAGCCACACCCTCAGCACCAGATTCCTACACGCGCTCCAAATCACCAGATTACCCCTTACAAAAAAATACTGCAGTTTTTTTTAAGTAATACTGCAGTTTTTTTTAAGTAATACTGCAGTTTTTGTTACATGTAGAAAAATGCATTTTTTTGGACACGAAAAAACTGCAATATTGCAGTATTACTGCAATACAGCTGAAGTATTACTGCAATACAGCTGAAGTAGTACTACAATAACACTGCAATAGAACTGCGGTAGTACTGCAATACAGCTGAAGTAGTACTACAATAACACTGCAATAGAACGTCTCGGTTACGTATGTAACCCTCGTTCCCTGAAGGAAGGGAACGGAGACGTTACGTCAGTTACTGACGGAATTGGGGTTTCGCTTAGAAGCCAATCGCCTTCGAGATCTACAAAACGAGCCAATGGCATGAAAATGCCATGGGTCTGCGGAATTTGCATATCGCAACTCCGCCCCACCGCGTGGGTATATAAGGAGTTGCGTTGCACTCTCGCATTATGTGTACCTGCTGAGGAGCCGAGGCTGAGCGCCCCGGCCGTACCAGCGGTACAGCGGTTGTGGCATGGGGACGTAACGTCTCCGTTCCCTTCTATCAGGGAACGAGGGTTACATACGTAACCGAGACGTTCCCTTTCAGTCAGTACACTATGAGTTACGTCAGTTACTGACGGAATGGGGGTTCCCAATCCAGTCTCGCCACAGCGGCTGTCTTCCAGCAACCTGCGCTGACCTGAGCTCCCTGCCGTGAGTCTTAGCACGAACGAGGGGCTAGGCTCAACTACCAAGGTACACTGGAAAGCATAACCCACGTGGAGAAATGCAACACAATGCCTGCCCAAAGGGAGGACTTAGGAATACACATATGGCCCACGTGTGGGCTGCATATGGAGCACTCTGGAGTATCCAACCGCAGGTGGAATCTTTCAACCCTAGGAGTGGCAAGGGTCTTGCCAAGGGAAGACACGTGCTTGAAGAGACTTACCGTGGAAATACACATGTGGGGGTTGCCCAGCGGGGGAACCATGCACATGGAGGCACCTAGCCTAACACGAGGGCTGACCAATCGGGCATGCACTCTGGTGTCGGCGTCGACAGTGCTGGAGGAACTCGGGGCTTACTAAGAAACTCACCTGAGTGAAATAGCGCACGCATCCAGTCTGTGGAGTGGAATGGCGCAGCAAGCGATGACACCTGAGCCTGTCCAGTTACTGGCCATTTGGGGCGAGTACACGGAGGGACACTGGCTCCAGTAAAATGTCTGTTAGCGAGGCGCCATGTGCTAAGCCCAAGAGGAGGCAACACTCCAGTGGAGTGTGCCTTGACCCCTAGGGGGCATGGCATGCCCTGAACCTGATATGTCAGGACAATGGCGTCCACTATCTAGTGAGACAACCTCTGCTTGGAGAGAGCCTTCCCTTCTGCTGCACTCCGTAACAGACAAGAGCTGGTCTGAGTTACTGAACACTGCGTCCGGTCTACGTAAGCGCGAAAGGCAGTGTCAAGGCTGGGTCTGCCTCCTCCAAGGCAGCGCTTGCAGGTTCACCACCTGAAGTGGTGGGAACCTTGGTCATGTATCCAGGCCGGGGTCTCAGGTTCATCACGTGAGAGTTAGCCGGCCCAAAATCCAGGCACGCTTCGTCAACCGAAAATGCCTGCAGGTCCCTACTCTCTAGATGGAAGCCAGGGCAATCAAGAGCGCCACTTTCATTGAAAGGGACTTTAACTCAAAGGACTGCAAGGGCTCAAAGGGAGCTCTCGCAGGGCAGCTAACACCACTGTGAGGTCCCAAGAGGGCATCTGCAGAGAGCGAGGAGGATTTATGCCCAGTCTCTGAGTAAGGAGGTCCTTCCTCAGAGGGATCGACCAGGGAGGGGCTGTCACAGCTCGGCTTTGTTTGATGGCTTGTGACCATCCATCTTCCTCTTGATCACATTCCAGAGGTTTTAAATGGGGTTCAGGTCTGGAGATTGGGCTGGCCATGACAGGGTCTTGGTCTGGGTTTCCTCCATCCACACCTTGATTGACTTGGCTGTGTGGCATAGAGCATTGTCCTGCTGGAAAAAACAATCCTCAGAGTAGGGGAACATTGTCAGAGCAGAAGGAAGCAAGTTTTCTTCCAGGACAACCTTGTACATGGCTTGATTCATGCGTCCTTCACAAAGACAAATCTGCCCGATTCCAGCCTTGCTGAAGCACCCCCAGATCATCAAATTTCACAGTGGGTGCGAGACATTGTGGCTCGTAGGCCTCTCCAGATCTCCGTCTAATCATTATACAACAGGTGTTGGACAAAGCTGAAAATTGGACTCATCAGAGAAGATGACCTTACTCCAGTCCTCTACAGTCCAATCCTTATGGTCTTTTGCAAACTTCAGCCTGGCTCTTCTTTGCTTCTCATTGATGAAGGGTTTTTTTCTAGCTTTGCACGACTTCAGCCCTGTCCCTAGGAGCCTGTTTCCAACCGTCCTCTCATCACCGTCTACAACAGATAAGAACAGTCACGTCTCTGCCAGTATCACCACATTGATCTACATTCCAGTTACTTATCTGCTATCATCCCTTGTGTCTCTCAATAAATTATGTTTCATTAACAAAGTTTGGGAGTAGCATGTTCAATTGGGTGAAACATCCATAATCTCCTTCTGTGTCTTTCTCTACTCCTGCCCATTCAATCATTCCTGCCATAGAGAAAAGGACAATAAGGCCCATCGAGCATTAAGCTCATGTCTCGGGCCCTCAGCAAGCCGCGCTGCAGTTTCAGTCCTGGCCAGCTCCCACTCTCTAACCCCATAACAGCACAGCTCAAATCCTTCTTGTTTTCTGTCCCTGGTTGAATATTGCATCGTCTTCAGTCGCTAAATCATGAACACAGTTTATGTCTGGTTACTCAATTTTGATCAGCGGAATACACGTTTTAAACTGTTTCTGTACCAGTGATTTGCCGTTCTAAACTAACGCGCTGCTTCCTTTTAGCTTAAACACACACATACAACAAGTAGTGTACAGATTATTCCATTCAGATCGCACGCACGGTCGCACACAGAATCATTAAGAACTTATTGTCAATGCTGTCCTGCGATTTATCAACAAAATTGCTTGGAAACTGACAGTTATCTATTTATCTATTTATCTGTGTAATTTAAACCCACAGCTTCACTATTGGTAAACAGTTGCTGCACAGTCTGGTATGACAAATTCATACACTCAATCGTTCTGCATTCAAATAAATGTAATCTTACCGTTCCACTTCATCTGTATCTGATTTAGTCAAGTCAAATCACCTTTATTTATATAGCGCTTTTTACAATGCCGATTGTTTCAAAGCAGCTTCAGTGTTAACAGGAAAGTAATGCAACAGAGTTCAATTATCATATAGTGTCAATGTGGGCAGATCAGTAATATAGTTGAATATTTAGTGTCCCCATCTAAGCAAGCCAAAGGCAACAGAGGCGACGGTGGCAAGGAACCAAAACTCCATCAGGTGACAGAATGGAGAAAAAAAACCTTGGGAGAAACCAGGCTCAGTCGGGGTGCCAGTTCTCCTCTGGCCAACGAACAAACAGTGTATGATTATGATTCAGGCAACATTACAAGTCGGAAGTCATATTAACATTACAAGTCAGAAGTCATATTATCATTTAGAATGAACAGAAATTGGTAAGTAATGTAACATTCCATAGACAGATAACTTATGAAAATAAACTGTTATGTTGAGGGTCCTATGCAGTTTGGGAAAGTATGGAATTTTGATTTAAGTAATTTACAGGTCAGGATAAGTATGGAAAAGAGAACTAAAATTAAGAACAATAAAAGAAAAAATAAACAAAAAGAAAAAAATAAGCATTTCTAAAATTAATTTATCATACAAGCAGTGTGTTTTCATGGCAAAAGTTTAGTGATCCTTTAGTGATTGTCGAACACAAATGAATAAACTCAAGGGACACATTTTTATTATGCTAAGCTCTTTTTCTTTTATCATAAGCGAGTCTCTTTTGAACATCATGAAATGAATGCGTGTGTGCCATGTGCTTTTTGATAATCATCCAACATCAGACAACGATTACAGTATCAAACTCATGTATCAGAGGTGAATATACGCAGGTTATAAAGCGTTTTAGGTTTCTTATCATATAAGCTGTGTTGTTGTTGTTGTTGTTGTTGTTGTTGTTGTGATGTTATCACATCAACAAAACAAAAAAAACTGAGAAAATAAGAATATTTACAAAAACGTTTATTAATCAATCTCTCAGCCCCACAAGGTTTATTTATATAGCGCTTTTTACAATGCAGATTGTTTCAAAGCAGCTTCACAGTGTTAACAGGAAAATAATGCAGCAGAATTTGATTCGGCTGTACAGCTGCTCTGGAGAACAGTGATGTCATCCAGCTCAGTTCAATTATCATATAGCGTCAATGCGGGCAGATCAGTAATATAGTTGAATATTTATTGTCCCCAACTAAGCAAGCCAAAAGCCAAAGTCAAAAGAGGCGATGGTGGCAAGGAACCAAAACTCCATTAGGTGACATAATGGAGAAAAAAACCTTGGGAGAAACCAGGCTTAGACGGGGGGGACAGTTCTCCTCTGGCCAACGAACAAACAGTGTATGATCATGATTCAGGCAAACATTACAAGTCAGAAGTCAGATTAGATCTGAACAATCAGAATATTTGTCCAGTTCCATCTGGTTGAAGATCAGAGTCATCACGCCGGAGACGGGTTTGTTGAGGATCAGTGCCACTGGCTGTCGTGATGGTGAGGCCTTCACAGGGGAGAGTCTAGTTGAAACGGTCTCTGCAGACACTTCGGGGATGTGTTGGTCGTGTCTAGGCGCAGGTCCACCATCTGATCTGGATATGGCCCAGATCCAGCTGACTACAGTAAACCTCGGGATAAACAGAGAGACTAATATTAGCGTAGATGCCATTCTTCTTATGATGTAACGAGTACATCAGGTGTTATAGGAAGTGTTCCCGGTTCCGGCTGACCTAGTTAATTCAGCCTAAAATTTTACTGATTTGAATAATAGAAATTGATAATGTTCTATGTGTATGCCATAGTAAAGAGATGTGTTTTTAGTCTAGATTTAAACTGACAGACTGTGTCTGCTTCCCGAACAAAGCTAGGAAGACTGTTCCAAAGTTTAGGTGCTAAATAGGAAAAAGATCTACCGCAGTTGATTTTGATATTCTAGGTATTATCAGCTGGCCAGAATTTTGAGACCGCAATAGACATGAGGGAGTATAATGCGTTAAGAGCTCGCTCAAGTACTGGGGACCTAAACCATTTAGTGCGTTGTAAGTAATAAGCAAGATTTAAAAATGTATACGATATTTAATAGGGAGCCAATGCAGTGTTGACAGAACCAGGCTAATATGGTCATACTTCCTGGTTCTAGTAAGAACTTTAGCTTCTGCATTTTGGACCAGCTGGAGTTTATTTATTAAGCATGCAGGGCAACCACCCAGTAGAGCATTACAATAATCTAGCCTTGAGGTCATGAACGCATGAACTAACTGTTCAGCATTTTGCATTGAGAGCATATGTCGTAGTTTAGATATATTTTTAAGATGAAGAATGCAGTTTTACAGATGCTAGAAACGTGGCTTTCAAATGAAAGATTGGTATCAAAGAGCACATCCAGGTTCCTAACTGACGGCGAAGAATTGACAGAGCAGCCATCAAGTGTTAGACAGTATTCTAGGTTACTACTTGCGGAGGTTTTTGGTCCAATAATTAGAATCTCTGTTTTTTCAGAATTAAGTCGTAGGAAATTACTAGTCATCCAATTTTTATATCAGCTATGCATTCCGTTAATCTTGTGAATTGGTAAATTTCATCAGGGCGTGAAGAAATATAGAGCTGAGTATCATCAGCATAACAGTGAAAACTAATGCCATGCTTCCTAATAATATCTCCCAAGGGTAGCATGTACAGGGTGAAAAGCAACGGTCCTAGCACTGAGCCTTGCGGTACTCCATACTGAACTTGTGATCAGTATGACATCTCTTCATTTACTGCTACAAACTGATGACGGTCAGATAAGTATGATTTAAACCATGCCAATGCAGTTCCACTAATGCCAACATAATTTTTGAGTCTATTCAAAAGAATGTTGTAGTCGATAGTATCAAATGCAGCACTAAGATCCAATAACACTAATAGAGAGATACAACCACGATCGAATGATAAGAGCAAAAAATAATTTGTAACTCTAATGAGAGCAGTCTCAGTACTATGATACGGCCTAAATCCTGACTGGAAATCCTCACAGATACCATTTCTTTCTAAGAAGGAGCATAGTTGTGAGGACACTGCCTTTTCTAGTATTTTTGACAGAAAGGGTAGATTTGAGATCGGCCTGTAATTGACATTCTCTAGGATCAAGTTGCGTTTTTTTTAATAAGGGGTTTATTAATAGCCAGCTTAAAGATTTTCGGTACATTTCTAATGACAAAGATGAATTAATGATATTAAGAAGAGGATCTACGACCTCTGTAAGCATTGTTTAGACAATTCTTCCTCTCCTATAGCAGTGAATGAGTGAAATTTTTCCTCAGTGACACTACAATGCACTGTCTGATGCAATACTGTAGTACAGGGGTCGGCAAGTAAGTTTGGCATCAGGCCAAAAAAAAAATCGCCACTAGATGGCGGGCCAGAACATAGTCAAGGGATAATTTAAGAAATGAATTGATGAAAAATACAATTAGAATTGCCTGTGACATACTGTTACAGTGTCTTTTGTAACTGGTAGTGAGCTGTTACTCTGTTAAAAAAATTGGATAAATTAATAAAGCATTAGTGACACGTAACCTGGCAAGTATCTTCATTCACCAACTTGCAACATCAGACCGCCTTGCTAAAACACACATGTGGGAGATGCGGAATGAATAAAAATAACTCAAAAAAATAAAAGAGGACTTGAATAAGCCCATTAATGGCATGTTTGAGTCATGCTCTTAACGAACTATGTTTTATTTCCTGTGAATAATAAATGTGTATTTTAATTTGCTTGTTACACAATGGAGCCTAACTTATTGTAATAATTATTTGACATAGCCTACTTTTACACTCAGAATTATTCCTTGGCATCCTCACGTGCTAAACTGCATTTTTTTTTTTTTATTGTTTGCGTGCTGGAGGTACGCTATTACGTCGCGTGCAGAGTGATGTTAACATTTAAGCTAGCCGGTGAGAGAAAATGGCACTATCAAAGAGTCTAAAGAGGAAAGTCGACAGCGAAAATAGGGCATACAAAGAAGAATGAAAAGACAACTATGCGTTCATCCTACCTGGTTTTGTGAATGCAAAGCCGGTGTGTCTTATCTGCAACGAAGTTGTCGCTGTTTGTAAAGAAAATATCAGACAGCACCACGAGACGAAGCATGGCACCTTTTTTTTTGCTGGTTGTCTTGTCAATATTTTTGATAAAAAGGAAGCTGAATTTGGTTTGTTATTGTTCACGTGTTGGTGCTGAGGCCCCGCGTTATAAGCAAACATTTCAATGGTTCAACGTTTGTTTTTTCATACCACACATTTCATGACGGCTATTTTAGAGGCGTGTCTAGCGATCCATTCCACAGACTCTTTTGAATGTCTTTCAGAACTTTTCAAATTAAAAGCTCTCAATTCATCCCAAAATAAAACATTGCTGCAAAAACGTTCTCATACTTTTTTTGAAGGCAAAATCACTAAAGACAAATTGATTGTGAGCTCGTTGTTATCTCTCCGGTTCGCACCGCCCACTCCAAGCAGTGCTCGAACCCAGGTCTTTCCGCATGGGAGTCGGACGCTCTAACAAGGAGGCTAAAGGCTGCAACCTCTAGCATCAGTCACTCGAGCATCCCTCGACATCAGGGAATTGAGATTTACCTGCACAGCTCTCACTAGCTGGCCTCCGTTACACTATCATGATAGATCTATTTCAGAACCAGCCGCTATCAAAATAATCTGGCTGCGGGCCTCCTGTTGCCGACCACTACTGTAGTAGATGGCTGCATATTTATAATTTTCTCCTTAATATTATCAATCTTGCACGTAAAGAAGTTCATAAAGTCATTACTGCTGTGCTGTTTGGAAATGTCAGAAGTTGAAGCTTTATTTCTTGTTAATTTAGCCACTGTATCAAATAAATACCTAGGGTTGTGTCTGTTTTCGTCTAAGAGAGTCGAAAAATAAGCATATCTGGCCGGTTTTAAGGCCTTTCTGTATGCAATCATGCTCTCTTTCCACAAAATGCGAAAAACCTCTAGTTTTGTTTTCTTCCAGCTGTGCTCCATTTTTCTGGCTGCTCTCTTGAGGGCCCGAGTGTGCTCTTTGTACCACGCCGTTGGACTATTTTCTTTAATCTCCTTTAACCCCTTAGCAGTCAGGTATCGCCGATGGCCCCAGATTACTGTTGTTCAACATTCACTGCTCGTTAAAACATCACACACTTCATCTGGAAAAACTTGGTATAATTATAAAGATTAAAGCCTCCAGCTTCGTTATTTGACCACTGTTTATGATAAAATGAGATTGCAGTGACATTAATTTCTTAATTTATGTCAGGAGTGTAAAATAATCGATCTGCAATAAACAATATTTTGAATGAAATATCAACAAGAATCAAAAGCCAGTCACGACTTCTCCGTTTTATTTGTGGTCACATACATGCACTAAACAGCATCCGTTCGGGCTCTTAGTCCAAACGTGCGCATATTTGGACAAATATAGATTTATTATCACGTTTGCAAAATATTTCGTCATACAGAATAACATTTCTATTCATTTCTCACTGATTTATGCTAATCTGAAGAGCTGAATGACATTCAGAGCGATCTCTATGTCTGTTGCTTCCTGCTGCACGTCGCTTATGATCTCAGAGCTCTCTCATTTGCTGTACAGCTGTCAATCATCTTACGTGACTCAACGTGACAACAATCCTGCCCCATCTGGTCACGTTCTTCAGTGCACTTCCTCATTCTCATCTCTCTGTTGTAAACATTGCCAACACGTGAAAACAAAGCTAATAAACGCACGATTACGATGGCATATGGTTTGTGTGTTTTGCATGTGATTTGGTGTATTTTCATATGAATAAAGAATGTTTCCAGTAACATGCTAAGCAGGTGTAGCGATTAGCTCCATATAAAATGCTAAATATAGCATTTTAACATCATTGAACATCACTGAAACCCACATTATATCGCGATCGGAAGTAAATACAAACACTTGCTGGCTATTTAAAGGGAGTTTGGAGTTAAAGTGTAATATTAATCTTTTATTTTGTGTTATGTAGCTTGATGCTAACTATAGCGCTAATGCACCTGTCACGCCAGGAGCTATATTTTATTTCACATAAGGTACCAAAAGCATGCTTTTTTTGTTTGTCTGTTTGCTAAAAAAAAGACTTCAGATAGTAGATTTTAATGTAAAGTGGGATGAATGTGGGGTTGATGGCCAATTCAGAATGCCTGAATAGGCTATAATGGATATAATACAAACAAAATAATTACTACAAAAGAATAATGAGGATTAAGTCATTCATGACAGACGTGTGAAAAGTTAATTGAGTGAAAACAATAGACTATGAATTAAGCAGTTGAAAGACTAGTTAGTAGACTGCAAGTATGTGTTTTACAGGCCAATAACATAATGATAGCATCTTGTCTTAGCATTCGCTAAAAACTCACATGACATGCCCTACAATATGCTTCATAAAATGCATAATTTTAGAGATTTCATCCTCAGATTTGAAATGAAGCATGACCACACTTGTGGCTTCACTTTAGTTGTGGTTATAACTTGTTATACTACATTTACATAATACAAACCCGATTCCAAAAAGTTGGGACACTGTACAAATTGTGAATAAAAAAGGAATGCAATAATTTACAAACCTCATAAACTTATATTTTATTCACAGTAGAATATAGATAACATATCAAATGTTGAAAGTGAGACATTTTGAAATGTCATGCCAAATATTGGCTCATTTTGGATTTCATGAGAGCTACACATTCCAAAAAAGTTGGGACAGGTAGCAATAAGAGGCCGGAAAAGTTAAATGTACATATAAGGAACTGCTGGAGGACCAATTTGCAACTTATTAGGTCAACTGGCAACATGATTGGGTATAAAAAGAGCCTCTCAGAGTGGCAGTGTCTCTCAGAAGTCAAGATGGGCAGAGGATCACCAATTCCCCCAATGCTGCGGCAAAAAATAGTGGAGCAATATCAGAAAGGAGTTTCTGCAAAGAGTTTGAAGTTATCATCATCTACAGTGCATAATATCATCCAAAGATTCAGAGAATCTGGAACAATCTCTGTGCGTAAGGGTCAAGGCCGGAAAACCATACTGGATGCCCGTGATCTTCGGGCCCTTAGACGGCACTGCATCACATACAGGAATGCTACTGTAATGGAAATCACAACATGGGCTCAGGAATGCTTCCAGAAAACGTTGTCGGTGAACACAATCCACCGTGCCATTCGCCGTTGCCGGCTAAAACTCTATAGGTCAAAAAAGAAGCCATATCTAAATATGATCCAGAAGCGCAGGCGTTTTCTCTGGGCCAATTTAAAATGGACTGTGGCAAAGTGGAAAACTGTTCTGTGGTCAGACGAATCAAAATTTGAAGTTCTTTTTGGAAAACTGGGACGCCATGTCATCCGGACTAAAGAGGACAAGGACAACCCAAGTTGTCATCAGCGCTCAGTTCAGAAGCCTGCATCTCTGATGGTATGGGGTTGCATGAGTGCGTGTGGTATGGGCAGCTTACACATCTGGAAAGGCATCATCAATGCTGAAAGGTATATCCAAGTTCTAGAACAACATATGCTCCCATCCAGACGTCGTCTCTTTCAGGGAAGACCTTGCATTTTCCAACATGACAATGCCAGACCACATACTGCATCAATTACAACATCATGGCTGCGTAGAAGAAGGATCCGGGTACTGAAATGGCCAGACTGCAGTCCAGATCTTTCACCCATAGAAAACATTTGGCGCATCATAAAGAGGAAGATCCGACAAAGAAGACCTAAGACAGTTGAGCAACTAGAAGCCTGTATTAGACAAGAATGGGACAACATTCCTATTCCTAAACTTGAGCAACTTGTCTCCTCAGTCCCCAGACATTTGCAGACTGTTATAAAAAGAAGAGGGGATGCCACACAGTGGTAAACATGGCCTTGTCCCAACTTTTTTGAGATGTGTTGATGCCATGAAATTTAAAATCAACTTATTTTTCCCTTAAAATGATACATTTTCTCAGTATAAACATTTGATATGTCATCTATGTTGTATTCTGAATAAAATATTGAAATTTGAAACTTCCACATCATTGCATTCTGTTTTTATTCACAATTTGTACAGTGTCCCAACTTTTTTGGAATCGGGTTTGTATTTTTATACATTTAAAAATATATTATTAATATTTTTTATTTTTGTTTTAATGTTTGAGCCTATATATCTCCATATTAATAACAGTCTGAGTAATTCTGAGTCTTGAATTGTAAACTCTTAAGCGTTGGCTTTCTAGATACATGTTACTTATGTGTATGGTCAGAAAGACTTGCGAGCAGCAGCCCTTTTATTTGGGGTATGTCAAAATGCCCCACTTGCCAAAATGGGGGGTGACAGGCAAGGGGTTAAGCACAGAGGAGCAACTGTGTCTAAAGTGCTGGAAAAGAGAGAGTCAATAGTTTCTGTTGCAACATTGAGTTCTTCTAAGCTGTCTGGGATGCTGAGGAGATTAAACTGATCAGGAAGATTATTTATAAAGCAATCTTTAGTGGTAGGCGTAATAGTTCTACCGTATTTGTAACAAGGAGATGGCTTTGCAGCCTTGGCTAAATGGAGTATACACAAGATTAGATAATGATCTGAGATGTCATCGCTCTGCTGCAGAATTTCAACGGCATCAACATTGATTCCATGTGACAATATTAGATCAGAACTTTTATTTTATTCAATATTAGAAGTATGATTACGACAATGAGTGGATCCTGACACATCTTGCCTAACTCCAATAGAGTTTAGGATGTCTCTAAATGCCAATCCCAATGCGTCTTTCATTGTCTACATGGATATCAAAATCACCAACAATTAGGACTTTATCTGCAGCCAGTACTAACTCTGATAGAAAATCAGCTAATTCTTTGATAAAGTCTGTATGGTGCCCTGGTGGCCTGTATACAGTAGCCAGTACAAAAGTCATATGGGATTTATTATTTACACTAGATAATGTTATATTAAGCACCAGCACTTCGAAGGAATTATATTTGAAACTAGACTTCTCAGTAATACTGAAGATAATATTATAAATTACAGCAACCCCTCCCCCTTTGCCTTTCAGACGAGGCTCGTATTTATAACAATAATCTTGGGGGGTGGATTCATTTAAAGTAATGTAATCGTCAGGTTTTAGCCAGGTTTCTGTCAAACACAGCATATCAATGTTATGATCTGTAATCATATCGTTAACAATAAGTGAGGAAAGGGATTGAATTTACTAATTCAGGGAACAGACTCAGTTTCTATGTGATAATATCTAGGTGAAAGAGTCTCTATGTGTTGGGATTTATCTGACTTATGTGACGTGAGACACCTAGCAGATGGTCGGTTAAGCCAGTCTGTCTGCTTTCTGACCTGGGCCCCAGTTAGTCAAGGTTCAACTCTAAGACTATGTGCCAAATCATGAGAGAGAAGTGTGGCACCACTCCAGGAGGGATGAATACCATCTCTATTTAACAGGTCAGGTCTGCCCCAAAAGCTTTTCCAATTGTCTATAAACCCTATGTTATTCTGCGGACACCACTTAGACAACCAGCCATTGAGTGATGATAGTCTGCTAAGTATCACTCCTACGAACAGGGGGCCAGAACAAAATACATCAGCTGACATCGTACTTGCGAGTTCACACACCTCTTTAATATTAATTTTAGTGATCTCCGACTGGCGAAGTCGAACATCATTAGTGCCAACGTGAATAATAATCTTAGAGAATTTACGATTAGCATTAGCCAGCACTTTTAAATTTGCTTTGATGTCAGGTGCTCTGGCTCCCGGTAAACATGTGACTATGGTGGCTGGTGTCTCTATTTTCACGTTTCGTGTAATAGAATTGCCAATAACTAGGGCACTTTCAACAGGATTCTCAGTGGGTGCGTCACTGAGTGGGGAGAACCTGTTTGATGTTTTAATCGGAACGGAAGAGGGGTGTTTTTGTCCTGCGACTATGCCGTCTCGCAGGCACCCAGTTGCCCGGCTGCTCGAGCTCTACTGCCTGAACCAAACAATGTTCCACTGAGCTCGGGATTCGGCAATCGCCCAGGATAAAACCATGGGTCCAGCCACGTCCATTTAATTCTGGGCATTAACTTAGATACAATTTCCAGGCCTCACTGCACAAAGAAAAATCTATTGGATATTTCAGGTTGTGTCCACCGTCCTAGACAGTCTAAACTGTTCTAAACGCGATCAGATATCTTTGCTCAGCCACTTAAACTTCACAATGCACATAATCCTGCAAGGCCGCCCTTTCATCTTACATTTCCTCTCTCTCACGTCTTTGATTCACGCGCTAGAAGATGAGCGTCAGCTCACCAGGCCCCACTCTCCTCCTCTTTCCGCTAAGCCACGCACCACTGCTTTTCCTCTAACCTTTTCCCCTACCAATGGCTTACAGCTCCTTCAGCAGACCCTAGCGTAAGGATGCCTCTTCAAACAACTTTGACAGCTTTCCCCTCCTAACTCTCTTCCCTGGGCTAGATCGTCATTTTCCCTCTGCAACACAGATGCCCATATCACTGAATGCCATCGCTTTGATGTGTAGCCAAGCAACATCAGAGCACAGATTTCATCAGAAATTCAGGCTGTTGGCTCCAGAAGCTGTAGCGAATTAGCTCAGAGGGGAAATATTAATAATTATTCATAACTCATTGTGATTATTCATTATGATTAATTATGAATATTTGAATCAGTTAATGAGATTAACTTGATGTAGCTACATTAACATTACAATCAATCAATCAGTTCATCCTGTGAATGCTCAGTATTGATTATTAATTAATTCTAAGAAAAGGATATTTTTCATGGCCACAGAAAAATAATTCTTCCTTTGTATTTACAGCGCTTAGAGCACATAACAAGATTGATCATTTAAGTGACAATTTGTTTGCAGGCAGGGAGTCAGAACCAAACATATATTGTGCACAAACTTTATTAACTAAATCACGAACACGACTAAACTAAACAGGAACGCATACACACAAAACAAAAACATAGGTAAGATGCAAAGTTAAAGTGGTTGAAGAACCGGGTCAGGACAGAGGAATGAAAACACCTGGTAGAACCATCAGTGACTACAAGCTCCTTTGTCTGAACAAAGGGATTTGTAGCTTTTACTAACTACACAGTGATTTGTATATCGTATGTTACTTGCATTTAGAATGAGCTGTTGAAGAGCATCCGATGTGAAATCACAGGAGAAAGTCTTGATAGTTCGGTCCAATGGTGTTGAAGTTGCAATTGATTTCTTCTGAGTTGACTGAAGAAGATACGATGCACTTGCAGTTATTTCGACTCCATAGAGGTCAAGGAAGTTGCACCTGGCTTGAGGTGTTGGGCCTGCCGGCCTGAGACCATGTGCTCCGATCCTGTCTCATACACGCACAGCAACCAGGAGAGGCAGGAAGAGCGCTGATGGTTTCTCAGTGCGGTGACGGCGAAGTTGCAATTTCCTTCCAAGTTGGAGTGAGGAAATTTCAGTCTGACTCTTTTGGAAGAGTCCTCTCTCCTGGGTGGAGAATGAAGACATAACAGGCTGTGGTTGAGGCCTGCCGGTGCCCATGGGCCCCGGTAGGGTCCCCCCATGCCCATCAACCAGGCAGGAGCAGCCGTAGAAGGAAGAAGAAAAGAGAGAGCGGGCGGCTCTGCGCGGGGCCTTTTAACCTCTCCTTCAAGTGGTCAGTGAGCCAATCGTACTTAGGCTTTCGGAGGGAAAGTTTTACGATCCTTTGTCTGAAGCAGATCGTTTGTATATGTAACTGGATTGGTTGCTGATGAAGGAACTATTAAAGATTCTTGTAATACTAATATGTCGCACAGGTATCAGCATATCATATACACAATCATTCAGACCTTTAAATTACAACTTCGTAGACACCAAACATGACATACACATGATTTTAGTTAACCATAGTATGCAATTCTGAAACCTAAATCTAACAGAGATTGAATTAATACATAGGCCAAACCCTATAAAAGAAAAATCATGAGATGGATATATGTTTATATATTTCTCAAGTGGTTATATATAGGATATATGGGTTTAAGATGGTTTAATTGTCCTTTTCAAAAGAAATTAAGTGAGAGTCACAAGTCTCAGGCAAATTCCTTCTGGTCATGAACCTTATCAGTTCCCATGTGTCCTGTAACCAGAGGCCTCTTCTTGCTCTTATGGGTCTTTTGGGGGATTGGTCCATAGACCCCAGAGTGAGTTCTTCCAATATATCAGATCTTCCCATAAATCACCCACTAAAACCTCTTCTCAAAACATCGCTTGACTCCATCCTCTAAGCCGTTACCCCTAGAACCCTCCATTCATACCTATCAGCATGGCACTCTTGACACAATGTTCATATTGGCTTTTCGGTTTCCTCAGATGCTCAGAACTCACCATCAGATCCAGCTTTAATCCAAAAGTCCATCCCACATCTCAGATTTACCAGTGCTAGTTGACAAAACCATCTATCTTTATAAAGCAAAGTAAGAGTTCAAATGAGGGAAAAAAAGACCATCAATCCACTAAATAGTGGAAACATTTCCATTCTAATTGCTGGAGCAGCATCCACCCACTCACTCCCGCAGGAACCAACTTCACAATTCCACTGCCGCAACAGCAATACTACCTCAGCTCCCACAGAAACTCTGCTTGTCCATTCAAATTGCTTTCACTGCCACGTGCCACGAGATCTCGCGAGACTAAAATGTGATGATATTTGGCGGCAGCAACAGAAGCATCAGACAAATGTCTATTTTAAAATGTGCGTTCAGCACAACCGCTCCCTATTCACAGAGTATGCACGATCACGAATTTGAAAGTGAAAGTAAACGCGAGCGCGCATTCAAACGCGATTTCAACCGCTGTTTGAAAGCGGCTCCCTGAGGCAAGCGAATATCTTTCAGTATGAAAGCTATCTGTGTAGTTGTAACCATCTCTTAGCTCTGTATCATGCTTGAAGAAAAATTTGGTCTCTATTTGCACTTTGAATATTGAGTACTTTTATTATGGTTGCACTTATTGTTTGCACTTGATCTATGATCAATTTGTGGGAAGGGGTTCAGTTTGGAGGTCAAAAGTTGTAGAAGCTCATGAATCATGTGCAGTTCTAAGGTCTGAAGAGACAATCAAAAAAAAAAGCCAGTCAGTTGAGTTTGTGCAAAACCTTTTACAGTGCTTGAGTATTGTCTTTTACTGCATATGATGGCAAATTCATACTCAGAAAGTAGAACTGAAATGACATTCATTACAAGATGATGAGTTAAAACATTTCAAATGCACCTGCAAACAATTTTTCTTGTCATGTATTTCATCATTGAGGATTTTTTAAAAATACTATACTGATAAAAATCTCGTCTCGTCTCGTTCTAGTGAACCCAATCTTGTGTCTCGTCTCGTGAGATAAGTGTCTCATCACACCCCTATTAAACATGAAAAAAGAAACAGTGACAGTGTCGCTGTGTGTGTGATATCTAGAATTTATTGAAATTAATTTTATGTATTTATATGTAATCCCTTGGCAATGTCCTTTATGTAGCCATTAAAAAAATTATGCAAGCATTAAAAAATAATAGAAAAAAGCAAAGAGAGAGCGAGAACAAAGGTAAGCTGTACTTGATATTTTATTCTTAGTTTTTAATGAAATGTTACACTGGTCAAGTTACAGAATACAGAAGACAGGACTATTTTCACATTGCTCTGCAATTCGAAACCTCCATGCTTCCTTCTGAGTCCATTTTGTCCGATGCCTTTATGTCTGAGGCTGTTTCGTCCGATGCCTAATTGTACAAGACCTGACACCTGACGTTGAATAATTGTTTTATATTATTAATTCTTATTTACTGTTGGTTATTGTTATTTATTGCTGGTTTTATGGTTTATGCAGTAATTAACTGTGCGATAACAATGCCCTTTTAGCTGTGCAATAAGACACGATATACACGTTTACAACACAGATTGCTTCAAAGCAGCTTTACAGTGATAATAGGAAATTAATTTTGCTTTAGAAAAAACTTAAAACAACACCATCCTCAGCTAAAACAGAAAATCCCCAATGCGTTCCGGACGTCCATCCGCACGGCAACAGCAACTGGTGGCCGGAGAACACAAACCATGAAATAGGTATTGAAATAGTTTTTAAACTATACCACCACCATCCAAAAAGGGCGAATCTGCGGAAAAGGCGACGACATGTACGCAAGCATTACGTGTTTAGCCTATAGGCAAGCGCGTTTGAATACGTATGTGTGCATATGTGTTTTTATCTGTACAGAGGGGAAGGGAAGGGAAGGAGGCCTTCACAGGGGAGAGTCTAGTTGACACGGTCTCTGCCGACACTTCAGGGCTGCATTGTGGTCATGTCTAGGCGCAGGTCCACCATCTGATCTGTATCTGGCAGACTACAGTAAACCTCGGGATAAACAGAGAGACTAACATTAGCGTAGATGCCATTCTTTTTATGATGTAACGAGTACATCAGGTGTTATGGGAAGTGTTCCCGGTTCCAGCAGACCTAGTTAATGCAGCCTAACAATCAACTGATTTAAATAATAGAAAATGATAATGTTCTATGTGTACAGTGGTGGTCAGAATTATTGGCACCCATGGTAAATATGATCAAATATGGCTGTAAAAAATAAATCTGCATTGTTTATCCTTTTGATCTTTTATTCAAAATATTCACAAAAATCTAAACTTTCATTGAAGTAAAAGAATTGAAAGTGGGGGGTAAATCACATTATGAAATAAATGCTTTTCTCCAAAACATGTTGGCCACAATTATTGGCACCCTTTTATTAAACACTTTTTGCAACCTCCTTTTGCCAAGATAACAGCTCTGAGTCTTCTTCTATAACGCCTGATGAGTTTGGAGAACACCTGACAAGAGATCAGAGACCATTCCTCCATACAGAATCTCTCCAGATCCTTCAGATTCCCAGATCCATGTTGGTGCTTCTTCTCTTCAGTTCACCCCACTCATTTTCTATAGGGTTCAGGTCAGGGGATTGGGATGGTCATGGCAGAAGCTTCATTTTGTGTTCAGTGACACATTTGTGTGTTGATTTTGATATTTGTTTTGGATCGTTGTCCTGATAGAAGATCCAACCATGGCCCATTATAAGATTTCTAGCAGAGGCCGACAGGTTTTGATTTTTTATCTGTTGGTATTTGCTAGAATCCATTATACCATGTATCTGAACAAGATGTCCAGGACCTCCAGCAAAAAAATAGTCCCACAAAATTAAAGATCCAGGCGTATTTTTAACTGTGGACATGGGGTACTTTTTATCCCTGTTTGCACCAAACCCATCTGGTGGATTTTCTGCCAAAAAGCTCTTTTTATAGTTTCATCT
Organism: Coreius guichenoti; assembly: GCA_039654105.1. Taxonomy (NCBI): domain Eukaryota; kingdom Metazoa; phylum Chordata; class Actinopteri; order Cypriniformes; family Gobionidae; genus Coreius; species Coreius guichenoti. The sequence goes on from CM077190.1 coordinate 23,527,862, forward strand.
GATCATAGAACCAGGTCCCTTTTGAATTTCCAGTCGTGTCTGACAACTGAATATGCTGGAGTTTGTTTCTGGATGAGCAAGAAGGATTTTTCTTGAAACCCTCCCAAACAACATGAGGTGATGTAGGGGTTGTTTGATTTTTTTTTTTTATTTTTTTTTTTTGGCTTTCTGACCCCAAGACTCAACTAATCTCTGCAATTCTCCATATATGATCCTTTGAGAGTCTTTGGCCACTCAAACTTTCCTCCTCGCCGTGCATTAAGACAATATAGACACACGTCCTCTTTCAGGCAGATTCGTAACATCTTTAGTTGATTGGAACTTCTTAATTATTGCCCTGATGGTGGAAATGGGAATTTTCAATGCTTTAGCTATTTTCCTACAGCCACTTTCTATTTTGTGAAGCTCAACAATCTTTTGCTGCACATCAGAACTACACTCACCTAAAGGATTATTAGGAACACCTGTTCAATTTCTCATTAATGCAATTATCTAATCAACCAATCACATGGCAGTTGCTTCAATGCATTTAGGGGTGTGGTCCTGGTCAAGACAATCTCCTGAACTCCAAACTGAATGTCAGAATGGGAAAGAAAGGTGATTTAAGCAATTTTGAGCGTGCCATGGTTGTTGGTGCCAGACGGGCCGGTCTGAGTATTTCACAATCTGCTCAGTTACTGGGATTTTCACGCACAACCATTTCTAGAGTTTACAAAGAATGGTGTGAAAAGGGAAAAACATCCAGTATGCGGCAGTCCTGTGGGTGAAAATGCCTTGTTGATGCTAGAGGTCAGAGGAGAATGGGCCGACTGATTCAAGCTGATAGAAGAGCAACTTTGACTGAAATAACCACTCGTTACAACCAAGGTATGCAGCAAAGCATTTGTGAAGCCACAACACGCACAACCTTGAGGCGGATGGGCTACAACAGCAGAAGACCCCACCGGGTACCACTCATCTCCACTACAAATAGGAAAAAGAGGCTACAATTTGCACGAGCTCACCAAAATTGGACAGTTGAAGACTGGAAAAATGTTGCCTGGTCTGATGAGTCTCGATTTCTGTTGAGACATTCAGATGGTAGAGTCAGAATTTGGCGTAAACAGAATGAGAACATGGATCCATCATGCCTTGTTACCACTGTGCAGGCTGGTGGTGGTGGTGTAATGGTGTGGGGGATGTTTTCTTGGCACACTTTAGGCCCCTTAGTGCCAATTGGGCATCGTTTAAATGCCACTGCCTACCTGAGCATTGTTTCTGACCATGTCCATCCCTTTATGACCACCATGTACCCATCCTCTGATGGCTACTTCCAGCAGGATAATGCACCATGTCACAAAGCTCGAATCATTTCAAATTGGTTTCTTGAACATGACAATGAGTTCACTGTACTAAAATGGCCCCCACAGTCACCAGATCTCAACCCAATAGAGCATCTTTGGGATGTGGTGGAACGGGAGCTTCGTGCCCTGGATGTGCGTCCCACAAATCTCCATCAACTGCAAGATGCTATCCTATCAATATGGGCCAACATTTCTAAAGAATGCTTTCAGCACCTTGTTGAATCAATGCCACGTAGAATTAAGGCAGTTCTGAAGGCGAAAGGGGGTCAAACACAGTATTAGTATGGTGTTCCTAATAATCCTTTAGGTGAGTGTATATTCTTTGGCTTTACTCATTGTGATGAATGATTAAGGGAATTTGGCCTTTGTGTTTCCTCATATTTATACTCCTGTGGAACAAGACATCATAGCTGGACAATTTCATGTTCCTAGTCACCCTGGTGTGCTAAAATATGTAAATATTAATGGGAATATACTTCAGAGATATTTTACTCATAAAAAATTCTAGGGGTGCCAATAATTGTGGCCAACTTGTGTTTTGGAGAAAAGCATTTATTTCATAATGTGATTTACCCCCCACTTTCAGTTCTTTTACTTCAATTAAATATTTGAATTTGAATAAAAGATCAAAAGGATAAACAATGCAGATTTATTTCTTACAGCCATATTTGATCATATTTACCAGGGGTGCCAATAATTCTGACCACCACTGTATGCCATAGTAAAGAGATGTGTTTTTAGTCTAGATTTAAACTTCCCGAACAATGCTAGGAAGACTGTTCCAAAGTTTAGGTGCTAAATAGGAAAAGGATCGACCGCCAGCACTTGATTTTGATATTCTAGGTATTATCAACTGGCCAGAATTTTGAGACTGCAATGGACGTGGTGGAGTATAATGCGTTAAGAACTCGTTCAAGTACTGGGGAGCTAAGCCATTTAGTGCTTTGTAAGTAATAAGCAAGATTTAAAAATGTATACGATGTTTAATAGGGAGCCAGTGCAGTGTTGACAGAACTGGGCTAATATGGTCATACTTCCTGGTTCTAGTAATAACTCTAGCTGCTGCATTTTGGACCAGTTGCAGTTTATTTATTAAGCGAGCAGGGCAACCATCCAGTAGAGCATTACAATAATCTAGCCTTGAGGTCATGAACGCGTGAACTAACTGTTCAGCATTTTGCACTGAAATTATGTGCCGTAATTTAGATATATTATTAAGATGGAAGAATGCAGTTTTACAGATACTATAAATGTGGCTTTCAAATGAAAGATTGGTATTAAAGAGCACACCCAGGTTCCAAACTGACGACAAGGACTTGACAGAGCAGCCATTATCAAGTGTTAGACAGTATTCTAAGTTACTACGTGCAAAGGTTTTTTGTCCAATAATTAAAAATTCTGTTTTTTTCAGCAACAGGAGAAGATGACATGGCTTACCGTGTTTGTTGACTAATCCAATTCACCTGAGCTGTTTGATGGACTCGTAAAAGGCGCGCGAGAGAAAAACAGGAGACCTGGATGCACGGATGGCAGGTTAACAGGCTAGCGAAATGCTAACGCGTTGTGATAGTGATTTAGATTAAAAGCTAGTGATGTCAGATTTTATGTGATAGGCAATATTAGACAATATATGGTGATGAGTAAGTTATATTTAGCAGTATAAACAACAAGGAATGATATCAAATAGAGATTCAAAAGCAAATCTGTACGGACCTACAGACGCGAAACACTCAGCAGCGAGGCATACAGGAGCAATCGATCAACAACTGATGATAGGCATTCATGTTTAACTGACACAAATGAACCCAAGTCAAAGACAAAAAGTTTTGTATCACTTACGTTGGATAATACAAACATTTAGTATACAAACCCGATTCCATAAAAGTTGGGACACTGTACAAATTGTGAATAAAAAAGGAATGCAATAATTTACAAATCTCATAAACTTATATTTTATTCACAATAGAATATAGATAACATATCAAATGTTGAAAGTGAGACATTTTGAAATGTCATGCCAAATATTGGCTCATTTTGGATTTCATGAGAGCTACACATTCCAAAAAAGTTGGGACAGGTAGCAATAAGAGGCCGGAAAAGTTAAATGTACATATAAGGAACAGCTAGAGGACCAATTTGCAACTTATTAGGTCAATTGGCAACATGATTGGGTATAAAAAGAGCCTCTCAGAGTGGCAGTGTCTCTCAGAGGTCAAGATGGGCAGAGGATCACCAATTCCCCCAATGCTGCGGCGAAAAATAGTGGAGCAATATCAGAAAGGAGAAAAATTGCAAAGAGTTTGAAGTTATCATCATCTACAGTGCATAATATCATCCAAAGATTCAGAGAATCTGGAACAATCTCTGTGCGTAAGGGTCAAGGCCGGAAAACCATACTGGATGCCCGTGATCTTCGGGCACTTAGACGGCACTGCATCACATACAGGAATGCTACTGTAATGGAAATCACAACATGGGCTCAGGAATACTTCCAGAAAACATTGTTGGTGAACACAATCCACCGTGCCATTCGCCGTTGCCGGCTAAAACTCTATAGGTCAAAAAAGAAGCCATATCTAAACATGATCCAGAAGCACAGGCGTTTTCTCTGGGCCAAGGCTCATTTAAAATGGACTGTGGCAAAGTGGAAAACTGTTCTGTGGTCAGACAAATCAAAATTTGAAGTTCTTTTTGGAAAACTGGGACGCCATGTCATCCGGACTAAAGAGGACAAGGACAACCCAAGTTGTTATCAGCGCTCAGTTCAGAAGCCTGCATCTCTGATGGTATGGGGTTGCATGAGTGCGTGTGGCATGGGCAGCTTACACATCTGGAAAGGCACCATCAATGCTGAAAGGTATATCCAAGTTCTAGAACAACATATGCTCCCATCAAGACGTCGTCTCTTTCAGGGAAGACCTTGCATTTTCCAACATGACAATGCCAGACCACATACTGCATCAATCACAACATCATGGCTGCGTAGAAGAAGGATCCGGGTACTGAAATGGCCAGCCTGCAGTCCAGATCTTTCACCCATAGAAAACATTTGGCGCATCATAAAGAGGAAGATGCGACAAAGAAGACCTAAGACAGTTGAGCAACTAGAAGCCTGTATTAGACAAGAATGGGACAACATTCCTATTCCTAAACTTGAGCAACTTGTCTCCTCAGTCCCCAGACGTTTGCAGACTGTTATAAAAAGAAGAGGGGATGCCACACAGTGGTAAACATGGCCTTGTCCCAACTTTTTTGAGATGTGTTGATGCCATGAAATTTAAAATCAACTTATTTTTCCCTTAAAATTATACATTTCCTCAGTTTAAACATTTGATATGTCATCTATGTTGTATTCTGAATAAAATATTGAAATTTGAAACTTCCACATTATTGCATTCTGTTTTTATTCACAATTTGTACAGTGTCCCAACTTTTTTGGAATCGGGTTTGTAGTAATATTTTGATGTTATATTGCTCATGAATCTAAGAAATGGTTTAAAAATGCATAATGTGTGAGGTTTGTCTCTTTACCACAGACAAGAAACCTCAAACATTGTTCATAAACTTCACCACACCTTTTTGACCTGTGGCTCTGATTTCCAGATTGACTGTAAAGTATAGGCCTACTACTGCATTTAAGATGTCTGTCATCATCAGTGAAAAGGGTAAACAGAGGTCCATATATTATCATGTGAGACAGAAATAAACCAATTATTCAGCATATTGTCTGATGAGCTACAACCATTGACCCCTTGGTTGGCCCTTGCCTTAATGTTTTACTAGTGTGATTATATTTTGTTTACTCAACTGCTTTTACAAAATATGATACTATAATTTTCTAAAAACATTCTAATTTTTGACATTGTGTTTGAGACCAACATTAAAAAACCACCGCTAAAGAGAGCATTTTTATGAATTTAAATCTATTTAACCATGGTTGCTAGGAAACTATGACGTATCATACAATTTTAAAGAAATAAAAGGCAGGACATCACACACATTTGTTGAAATGGATGAGAGCAACATCTCAGAGGCTCTTGCATAAGAAAATTCTTATATTTTAAAGATCTAAAAAGAAAATTAATTTTGTATTAATTTTTAGGATTTAAAATGATCAAAACTCTTTTTGTATTTCTTTTGAAACTATACTTCAACTTTCACCATTTTCATCACCTTGCTGTTACAGATGCTGTCTGCACCTTTCTGCCATTGTCCTTCACAGGAGCTTTTTTTTCTATGCATCTATGAGTACATCAAGGATCTAACTGTTTTTAATTAGATTTTATAGTTGTTTTTTTAAATACTTGTGTGTTAGGAATTGGGTGACTGAAAATGGCGAATGAAAATTACACTGTGAACAATGTAGACCGCTTTATAATCACTGGATTTGATAACCTGCAGAACCAAAAGCTCCTTGGAGTCCTCATCTTAATAACACACATGCTCATATTGCTTGGGAATGGCATCAGTCTGTGTATCATCTTGACTGGCAGACATTTACACAAACCAGTGTACATATTAATCTGTAATCTAGCTGTCGTTGACATAATGTACTCCTCAAAGTGCAGCACAACCATGATCTCAGTGTTGCTGGCTGAGGTTAAAACTGTGTCATACTACTCTTGTATCTCAAGGATGTTCTTCTTTCATCTTGGTGATATCACAGAGTGCATGGCTCTAACATTAATGGCAATTGACAGACTTCTAGCAATTAGGCTTCCATTAAGATACCACAGCATTGTAACAAATTCATTAACAATTTTTATTATTTTTCTAACCTGGCTCATTGGTTTCGCTGTATTGGGTATTTTGACATCTGTGGCAGACAATCTCCAATACTGTCAGCCTGTTATCAGATATGTGTTCTCTGGGTATGCTTCAATGGTCAGAGCAGCTTGTGTTGATGCAGAACCATATTTTACCCCGTCTACAATATTACAATATTAAGTGTGTGGATATTATGTGGTCAGTTTACTTTTATTATGTGCACCTATGCTATAGCATATAGTGTGACTAAACTATCCAATAATGCAAGCAGAAGGGAAATGATCAACACTTCGAGTCACCTCATTGTCCTGCTTATTTTTTATACACCAAAGCTGGTCTCTGCATTATTAACTTGAATAAGAGTTGTGCTTGCTTTAACAGAGAGAAATGCATTATCAGTAATTGCCACTGTAGTTCCTCCCTTAATAAACCCCACTGTTTATTGTACCAGGACTAAATAGATCAGAAAACGATTATTAGGTGTATTTTTTCACAAAAAAATTGCACCTAATCATTAAGGTTAAGATTGATCATGATGGATTTAAAATGTCAATTCTTAAATTGTGATGTTGTTGCTGTTGCATGTGTTTTTGATGCCCTTGCTGTCAGAGACTATAGACCAAATCATAGACATTTATTTTTAAAGTAAAGTTAGAAAAAATATATGAAGCTCTGCTTATTTTTTAAATTACAGTATTAGAAGAAATTAATAATGAAATGTTAAATAGAAAACAAAAAAATATTTGTAGAAGCATTGTGTATTTCTGCCATGTATTGTATGTGAAGCATGAATCATATTAATAAAGTTAATCAGTATAAAATAATGTTTCTTTTCCCTCAGTCCCAGCAGTTATTGATTATATTAAAGCATATGTAATGGGATCCCAAACATACAGAGAACATTATCTGCTGTAGGTCAATATAATATATATTGACCTTAATGTTTATTGTGATGTATTTTTAAAATATGCATTATATTTTTTGTTCCCTTTTAAAAGCTTCTCTCAATGCTGTACTGAGTTAGTGCTTAGGGAACACCTTTGTGTGTGGCCGGCTATGAAGTATGTGTGTGAACACACCAAGGAACTTGGCCTTGAACTTGACAGCCTCTGATGGTGACGTCATTGGAATGACGCGCTGAGTGCTTCATGCCCTTTCTAAAAATCCATGTTTATGGTAAGTGTAACCTAGGTTACTATAGGCCATGTCAAAAAAAAAAAAAAAAAAAAGCGCAAGAAAATTAAAATGCACATGTAAACAATTTTATTGATTTATTTTAATGCTTAAAAAATTAAATATTGTTGAAGAAGTGTAGAAAATGTCACAAATTGAAAAAATTAATAAATAAATACTTAGGAATAGCTCCGCCCTTAGTGGGTTGCGTCATCTCTAGCGCTGAGTAGAGGTGAACACTCTCTCGTCACGGAGTGAAGTGAAATGGCCGCTTGAGCAGTGATGCATGTCAATCGCAGTTCTAAAGTCAAGAAAGATGAGCTGATTCGTCTGACGAAAACTGCATAAAACAGATTTCCTTGATACATCGAGATTATTTCTGATCGTTATCAACTTATTCTTGGTTGGGGTTTTTTTTTCCCCCTCTATCTTGTTGTTTCCTGTCCTTCTACATCTCTCTTTGAAATTGAACGAGGAGTTTCTTGGAGTTCTGAGTTAGAACTGTTTCTGCCATCAACGAGGAGTGTTCAACATTGGTGGAAACTAGCGGGCCAACCTGGTTTTTCCCGAGCTTGGACAACATTTCATGTTCCATTGAAGTGGTAGGATCACACGTATTCAACTATGAACAAGAACTATTTTTCCTTTTTCCCTTTTCCATTTTTTCATCTTGGAGTTTGCGTATCTGCGTTCTTTAACTGAACACTGAAACAGGAGTAAGATGGGCACTGAATTGAGCTAAACTCCTGTTTAATTAGCTTGAGTCATATCCATCAAAGACAATTAATTGAAAAAGGACTCTGATTTGGTGTGTCATCAGACAACTTACCTGACATTTATTGTTTCAATTGTTGTTTTATTTTTTTTTTGTTATCTTTGTTTTTCAATCTTTTATTGAAATTGTTCTGAAAAAGAGTACACAAAGGTTATTGAATTACATAATTGTAATTTAGGTTTGAGTGTGAGCTGGTTATACCATTTATATGAAAAAAAACAAAATCAAGGTTGTTTAAAGGTACATAGCTAACCAAACAAAGCTAGAAATTAAAATGAGTAAATAAGGAGTGCTAAAGCTAATTAAAAGAACTAACAGACTAATTAAAGAGCTAAATAACTATTATAATATAAAATAATATAATATAATATATAAACAACTACAGAATTAAATAACACACAAAGAGTCATTATATGAGTTAAACAGCTTTATTTCAAGAAGTTCATCAAAGGGGGACTTTTGTGAATTGTATTGTTTTTTTGTTGTCATTTTGGGGGTTTTCCAGTTGTTGTTTTTTTTTCTCCAACGCAAACAGTTTAATACAAGAAATACAAAAGAAAAATACTTACCTTTTCAACTATAATTCTGTCTTCTGTCATTATTTCCCTTGTCTTGCTGCAATGCTGGCTCAAGAGCGAAGGTAGTCTTCTGATCTGGTCCAAGGTATTAGAAAGTGGTTTATGCATAGACTGTAGGTCACGTGCGCTGCATAAAAGTTGGCAAGCCAGCCAGGAGCCAGTTCTTGCAGCGAGGGTAACTGTTAAAGAAAACAGAGAAGAGAAATTAGTGAAACAAGAGAAACAAGTTATCGAATTTTTCAAACGTTACAATGGAAATCGTGAAGCGGGAAAACGTTAATGTAGCAAATGCGCTCATAGTCGAAGGCATTACGTTAACTGAAGTAGACAGTGAGCTGGAAACGTACCTGCAGAGATATGGTTCAGTTAGCCGTAATATTATCATTGATTACCCAGCTTCAGAGTTTCACAGAAATGCCATCATAGAATATAACCATAACACAGCAATCCAAAATTTGTCCCCTTTCCTACACTTGAATTTGGGGAGTCTCTCCGACCCAGATGTTACCTTCCGAGTGTGTGCCTTAGCTACTGTCTACACTCAAACTGCTAGCTGCACTGCTACTGAAGGGTATCTTGAGGAATTGAAGGCCATTGCCAAAGAGAGTGGAAGGCCTTTCCAAAGTGTGCTTCAAGAGGAATTGATCAAGATCCAGCAGAATCCCAACATGTGAGCTGCCATGGCTCTAGCAGTGACTCCCAGGGTGCAGAGGCCATCATCCCACCACCAATAAGTAGCTCCCAGACTCCCAACCTGACTCATTCAAAAATGACAGAAACTCAAAGCTCAGAACCTAAAAACCCAACCAAGTATAAAACTACATTCGTATCTCCCCCTTCTCCAGAAACCACTACTGATGATATTACTGTGACAACCTGCCCTGCTTTCCCCACAAATATTGTGGACCCACCCAGTGTCCAAAGAATGGTGGTTGAACACATTTTAAAAAACAAGTGAAGCTACCCTGTCACAGCAAACCTCAGTCCATCTGAGAGTTTTTTCAGGGAGGTCTCCTGGTCCCCCCAATGAACCAGATTTCGATACCTGGTGTGCAAGTGTAGACTTCTTGTTAAATGATCCTTCCATCTCTGACTTGTACAGAACACGAAAAATCCTTGACAGTCTCTTACCTCCAGTGGCCGACATTGTAAAACACGTGCGCCTTCTAGCCCTACCTGCTGTGTATCTTGAGCTGTTAGAGTCCGTATATGGTTCTGTCGAGGACGGAGACGAGTTGTTGACCAAACTCATGGGCACTCTACAAAATCAGAGTGAGAAACCATCAGACTATCTGCACCGCTTACAAGTCATTCTGAGCAGCAATCAGGCGAGGTGGCATAGCAGAAAGTGAACGTAATTGTTGCCTTCTGAAACAATTCTGCAGAGGGTGTTGGGACAATCGTCTCATTGCTGATCTTCAACTTGAAAAAAGAGAAACCCAACCGCCCACTTTCGCCGAATTAGCTGTGCTTATTCGAACCCAAGAAGACAAATATGCCTCTAAGGAGGAACGGATGAGGAAATATCTTGGGATGACAAAGCCCCATAATGCCTACCCCAAGTCACGGGCAGTCTCTAACCAAGTGTCAGTTTGTTCATGTGATGTGCCAAACTCTGATAGTTCTGAAACCAGTCTCCTAAAGAAACAAATTGCGGAAATCCAAGCCCAAGTTACTGCTTTAAAGCAGTTTCCTGATCAAAAGAGTCCAAAGAGTCACTCTGAAAAGGCTGAGTTGACTGCTTTAAAGAAGATGGTGGAAGAATTATGCACCCAAGTAGCCGTAGTGAAAGCATCGGTCACCCAAGGACTGAAACAAAACCAAGAAGAGTCGGAAATAGCTAGGCTGCAACGTCAGGTTGTGGAGCTGCAAACTCAAAGTGCTGCTCGTAAGGTGCCTCGATCTTCTAACACACAGAGACTGCTTGAAACAGAAACAGACAGGAGTTCCAGGACCGGCCAGCTGAGAGTTAGCAGATCACGACCCTGGTAGTGTTTCCGGTGCGGAGAGGATGGGCACCTGGCCATTAATTGCGAGAATGCTGCAAATCAGATGTCTGATGTGAGCAGCCGTGGTGCACTGCCGTGGGGATTAAATGCACAGCCAAGGTCACAATTGGAGAGAGAGAAGTAGATTCCCTTTTAGACACAGGGTCGCAGGTGACCACAATTCCTCAGTCATTTTATGAATTAAATTTGTCAGACTTCCCCTTGAAGCCATTGGGAAACTTGTTGGAGGTAGAAGGAGCTAACGGGCAGGCTGTGCCGTATTTGGGGTACATTGAGTTAACCCTGAAATTCCCCAAGGCATTCATAGGAACGGAAGTTGAAGTCCCCACCCTGGCCCTGGTGGTGCCAGATTTAACAAGTCTTTCCCAAATTCTAGGTGGAACCAACTCTTTAGATGTGCTTTACAGCAATTGTGCTAAAGAAAATGCAGCTAACTTTCAGTCAAGCCTCCATTGTTACCAAGCAGAAGTTTTGGAAGCCAGGTGGAGACAAGCCAGCAGTGAGACTCTGGGTTATGTGAAGTTGAGTGGAAACTCCCCTGAAGTTGTTCCTGCAGGAAGCACAGTGGTTTTGGATGGCTTTGTCCACCTACATGGCCCCCACACATAGAAGTGGGTGACACTCGAGCCTCCTTCAGTCCCTTTACCAAGTGGCCAGCTGATTGCAAACTGTTTGCACACCTTACCCTGTAAACGTCCCTCCAAATTGTCAGTTTTGCTGAGAAATGGAACGCAAACCGACATAAAGAGCCCTGCTAAAGTTGTGCTGGCAGAGATTCATGCAGTTCAGAAGGTCATGGACCAGCAGCATCAGAGTTTGGGTGTCAAAGCTGAGGAAGAAACACTTACCTGTGCCAACCTTACATTCGAATTTGGTGACTCCCCCCTGCCCACAACCTGGAAAGAGAGGATATCGAAATTGCTGAACTCCATGCCTGAAGTCTTCTCCCTGCACGACCTTGACTATGGCCACACTGAGAAAGTCAAACATCAGATAAAGTTGAATGATGAAACACCGTTCAAACACAGAGCCCGACCTATCCATCCCAAAGACATTGACGCTGTGAGAGAGCACCTCCAAGAACTATTAGAGGCTGGTGTCATCCGTGAGTCTGAGTCTCCGTTTGCGTCACCCATATGTAACGACTTGGCTACAGATGTTATTAAATTAAAATGAGCTCAATAGGGAATTATGGGTATTAATATTTAATTATTTATAATAAATCGTAACGGGTTATGATTAAATTATAAATCTCCAAATCACCCAAAAGGGAAATACCTAACCTAGGTATTTATGCAATATATACATGGTTAACAACAATGGATTGCAGTTAACTACGAATATAACCCTAACCCTAAAGCTAAAAGCTTTCTGACACTAGAGCAGAAACGACTCATCTTGATCCAAAACAGACTCCAGACGCTACAGTCCCCCTTTTCGTCTGACGAAGTTTGTATGACTACAGACTACAGACTGTCGGACGACAGTCATCATGATGGTCGGATGGCAGGTGGATCATGATGGTCGGGTGGCAGGTGGTTTCTAATTGTTCTCAGCCTTTGGTTCCTCAGGCTGAGACTCCATCTTGATGAGGTTGGGCATGGTCTCTGTCTTGGTACCTCTTTTCCGTGGGTTTCTTTTGAAACCTAGGGGAGAGCGACCGTGTTCTTGGTCATGGACTCACCCTTTTGAACAGGGTGAAGGCCAGGCCCAGTGTCAGGGTGTAGCTTATTGCCGTAGAGAGGCAAAGTGCTGTGTCGGCGGCGGTCCAAGCTTGGACAACAGGGGAGTTGGTCAGGATGGGCAGCCGGGACAGTGTTTGGAGGGCCGTGTTGATGGGAGTAATGTCAAGTAGCTGGGACCCCCTTTCCTCAATCTTCAGTTCCAGTTCTGGATCTAGAGTGAAGTTGTGATTCTTGAAGAAGGATGGGATTTCCAGCTCTGACCGGTACTCTTCACTTGGGAGGTGGTACAATGCCAGATCATTGAGGTGGAGGATGGCACCTTTTGGTACTTGAATCCACAAACTCTGGTTGGGCAGGCTGATGCGGGTGGCAGTGTCATGCTGATCGTAAGTCAGGGTGGCCGTACGAGTGGGAGTGTTGACGAGCCACCCGTCACCCACGATCTCAGCTCGAGTTTAATGACTTGGGTGCGAGACGTGGCCTCGGATGCAGGGCCACGGGTGTCGCTTCTCATGGGCTGCAACCCGCAGATTCCTTCAGTGTTGTCTCTGAGGAATGGCTTGCTAGGGCAGAGGTAGTGAATGTCCTTTGTCAAAGTACACCTACGCAGGTTTGGGGCCAGGTACAGCTGTAATACCGGACCCTGTTGCCTACATCCAGTTCCTGGTGTGACGCTTTCCGGTCATAATATGCTTTCGGCCTTCAGCACTCTTTTGAAGCTGTTGCTGGGCGAAAGCGAAGGTTGTTTTCAGGTGCCGGTGTCGAGGTACTGGTGAGTGGTGTAGGCTGTGACAAGGCTGGAGTATCCCATTTGATACAGCAGGTGCAGCGGCAGTGTCATTTGCCGCCCAGTCATTAGTTCAAAGGGAGACACATGAGTTGATTCATGCGGGGTGGCTCTGATGCCACCATGAGCACCAAAGGAAGTTTCACATCCCAGTTTTTCTGGTTGGCAGACACATACTTTCTCAGCATGCTGACCACAGTTCGACTTGTTTGTTCAACTTGGCCGGACGAGATGGTGGCTGATGTGCAGTTGAGCTTGTACTCCCAAGAGTTTCCAAACCTGCTGCATGATCTCCGCTGTAAAGTAAGTGCCTCTGTCCGAGTTCACTTTAAGTGGCAGTCCGAACCTGGAGAAGATGTGGTTCATCAGGAGGTATGCCATGGTCTGGGCAGTGTCAGTGCTGGAAGACACTCTACCCACTTGGTGAACTGGCACACAACCGTGAGGAAGTACTTGTTGCCCCTCGTAGATCTGGGCAGGGGTCCTACCCAGTCTATTTGGAGGTCTGACCATGGGAATGTGACTCCTCTGCGTTGCAGTAGTTGCACACCCCAAGAAAGCTTCGCAACTCTGAGACATTAGTGGGTGGCTTGATGTTCTGAATGGCTTGGATACGGCTGGATTGTGGTTCAATGCCCCGTGATCCAATGAGTAGGCCCACGTAATTGACCTTGGTTCGACACCACTGTCCCTTGTGGAGGGCAATTTTGGCACCGGCGGTGGCTAATTGGTTCAGAACATGGTCTATCTCTTTCAGGTGGTCAGCCACTGTTGTGCTCTTCATGAGAACATCATCTACGTAGATGAGGTTGCCTCTCATTCTTACGTCTGGGCATGCTTTGTTCAGGAAGATGTTGAACTCGGCTGGTGAGTTGGCATAGCCAAACGGACACCTTGTGAAGGTATATTGTCGGTTGTCGAAGGTGAAAGCCAGCTTGTGTTGATCTTCTGGATGCACTGGAATGGTCCAGAATCCTGAGGCCACATCAAGCGTAGTGAAGATTGTGGCTCCTTTGATTCTGGGTATTTCCTGCTCCAGCTGGGTCATGGGCCATCGTGACAGTGGCATCTGTTGGTTCAGTTTCCTGTAATCAATGGTGGGTCACCACTTGCCGTTTGGTTTGAGGACGGGCCAGATAGGAGCAGAGTAGGTGCTGTTGCATGGAAGGATGAGCATACAGTCGACGATCTCCTGCACCGGTTCGTGTGAGGCGATGGGGATATTGTACTGCTTGACAAAAACGGGAGGAGCATTAGGGTGTGTTGGGATGCGCACTGTGTGGAGGTTGGTGAGACCACAGTCTAAAGAGTCTTTGGCAAATGACGCTTTGTATTTGTAAAGGACTTGTCTGAGTTCTTGACGTTCTGCATCATCCTTTATCCTCTTTCAGAATTTGCTGGACTTGCGTCTCAAATCCGGGATACGGCTCCTCTGTTGTTGTGTCATCTGTCGTGTTGGCAGTCAGAGGTGCAGCGCTGTCATCAGTCTCGCAGGCAGGCTGGCTAGTGACTGTGTATACTGTAAGATGTTGGTCCTCTGTTAGCTCTGTTCTGCACACTTGATCTTTGGCCATCGGCATGACAGAAGCGATGGAGATGATTTTGAAGGGTGCTGTGAACACTGTGTTGTCTGTGCTCCCTTCGGGGATCATCGAAGATGGGATTGGACCAATGATTGGTAAGGTGAGTTCAAAGTCATGGAAGTCATGACTCACTAGCCATCCCAGGCGGTAGGCCTTGGGAATCCTGATGTCCATTGCCGTGCAGTTGTTGAACAGGATGTAGACTACACAGGATGACAGTTCAGTGAGTGGTGTGGCTTCCAGACTGAGTCCAAGTTCCACACATTCAGGTGAAGGTTGGAAGAAGCCCAGCGTGTGGTTTAGTGTTTGGCCACATCGCATGTTGAGCCAAACAGCAACCCCTTTGGTGTAAGCTGGTACTGCAGTTTCCTGTTCGTTGATTAAGGTACAGACTTCTGGGATGGTCTGGCCTGACAGGAGGTTTTCAAGGTTGACAGGAACCACAGGGGGCTGTGATGTCAGTGGGGCCCACACCACCTCATTGATAAAGTCCACATGAGCCTTGAGGCGAATCAAGATGTCTGCTCCTATGTAGACATTATGCGGCGGGTCTGGAAGGACCAGGAAGTAGTGAGTGAGGCACCGGTCATTCCATTTCAAGTTCAAAGCGCAGATGCCCTTGGAAGTTACCATGGTTGATAGGCAGGAGTCCAAAGGGAAGCGGGTGCACTTGCTTGCAGACGAAAGGTCTGGTGTGTCTTCCATGAGGGCTTTGAACAGTGCTAGACTGATGGCTGAGTTGTCTGCCCATAGTGCGAGTATGATGTCTGTAGTTGTTACATCATTCAACTGGAGGTCAGTCATGACCTTGGGGCAGTGAAAGTCAGAGTCTATGGTGAGTTGAAAAGTGCAGAGTAGCGAACTTGAACTTTGTTCTGGTGCTGGGATAGTGTTCTCGTGGCTGGCTGCGAGATTTCTCGTGACCTCTGTGGCCTGACAGTCTGGCTCAGGTGATCTGGGTGGCTGGAGAGGCAGAGTTTCTCACACTTGAGCCCAAATTTTCAGCTGTCTGAAGTCCAATAAGGGCTCGAAGCGGTCTAGCAGATCTTTGCCGACGAGAAGGGGGTACGTGTCCATTGGTGAGATGTACTCAGGGTGTACTAGACTCATTGGATCAATTGTTAGATGGATGGGAGCTATCTGTTCAAATTAGATCTCATTTTGGCTGTATGACTGCACGTTTAGCTCACATTTTTGGGATTTCAAAGTTCGATTTTGTCTCTTAGCTTCAATTCGGAGTCTGTCAAAGAGTTGGGATGACATCAAAGTGAGATCAGCTCCGGTGTCGACCAGGGCTTCAAGTCTCACCTCGTTCTCCAATGTGATGGCTAGATAGAGTTTCCGGGCCGCTCCCTTTTCGATCAGGTTTCCCAGGAGTCTTGGTTCTGGGGTTTGTGTGGTGATCGATAAGCAGTTAGGGATGGTCTCATGTGGCTCGTTAGGGAGGCAGACAACCAAAACAGCACTTTCTGGTACCTTGGGATTTTGGTTGCTGGCGTGATGACTTGTGTTGGCTTGTTCAGGAAGTGCAGCTGTCAGCTGAGGTGATTGGGCGACGCTGTCACTTGGTGATGAGGTGTCTGGTTCTGTGGACTGTGGCTGGTGAGCAGTGCTTTGGGTGCTTGGTTCAGTCGGAGAGCAGTCAGGAAGGATGTTGGGTGCAGGCCTTACACTTAGTCATAAGGAGTCTGGCCTGTCCTTCTTGTCTCCCTTGCAAGGTTTCTTCTGAATGAGTTCTTTCAGAATCCTCAGGATCTCTGCTGACTCAGACGAAGCTGCACTGTTTTGCTCTGGTGAGTGCTCAGACTTGGGTTTGCTCGGGGCGTGTCGCGGGTCGTTCCGCTGCTGTCTGGACTGGATGCTCTGGCTGATGAAGGTCGTCCATTTCTGGGCCGTCGGCTGGCATCCCATGTGGCTCCACCCTTTGGGTGGTTAGACGGACGTGGCTTGTCCCAGAATCTTTCAGAGTGCCCGGTCTGGTGCTTAGGACGGGCACCATTCCGGTTGTGCTGCTCTCTGCTGGCTTGGAACGGTCTTGACTCTCTGTTAAAAAGTCTGTCACCGTGGTGTTGTTGGGCGCCCTCTAGAGCCAGCTCTGAACGGTGGTCAGAGACAGGGCAAATTGTTGGATTTCTCACAGTCTTTTCAGAAGCAGTCTTTTGCTTGGCATAAGCTTTATGGGCTAAGTCCCGTAGCTGTTGGGTGGACATACTACGTGGGCAGGCCAGGACTCCTAAGTGATGGCTTACTGTTGGATGCAGATTTCAAAGGAATAGAGTTCTGAAGTTGAAGTCCTCCTCCATCCCTGGCTCATTCTGTGCTCCAAAGTAGGCTTGTCGGAGTCTGTTGTAGTAGGCCTGTGGGGTTTCCAGTCGGCCTTCTCTCAGGTCCATGGCGCTGATGATCTCTTGGTCTGAATCAGGGTCCGAAAACTCTCTAATCAGGGCCTGACGCAGCTGCTAGTAGTCTGATTTGACAGTCTCGGGTTGCCGATCGAGGAAACTCCGCACCTCACGGCTGGACGTACCTCGGAGGAGATAAAGTCTGTCCCATGTGGTCACGTTAGCCACAGTTTGCAGGTGAAAGTCTATGTCCTGCAGGTAGGCGTGCACGTTGTGGCCTCCTGCAGGGTTTGGGGTGAACGTTGGGATGTTTCTGGCCAGCTTGTAGAGTTCTTGGGGAGCCATGGCGTGACTAGGGGCACAGATTTTCTGGACGGGCTTCCACCCCTTTGCTGATGATGGGGGCTCTTGGAAGCTGGCTGGTGACATCTTGAGCAGTGGGCTTTCACCCCCCTTTTGAGCTCGGAACTCTTGACGGGGAGGCATAGGCCCACTTGTCAGGGGAAACTCTGTGGTGAGTGTTTCCCCTTGCTGGTCACTCTGCAGTCTGTATGCATACTTAAGTTCTCTGTGAACAGTTTCAAGTTCTTCTTTTAAATAGTCTTTTTGTTGAACCAAATCATGGATCTGGGCACGGCCGTTTGCAAGTTTTTTTTTTACAGGCTTTGGCCTTGCCGTCCCTTTCTTTCAGTTCAATTTCTGCTCTTGCTAGGAGAGATTCACCTCGTTGGAGTTTTTCCCTTAGTTCCTCTTTGGATTCTCTCTCCAACTGCTCTCTGTGCTCTGTCTCTACACAAAGTTCTGCCAGGGCATTTTGAAGTCTCTCCACTTCCTCCTGAAGCTGTGGGTCCGTTTCATCCTTCCGCGCCGGTCCTGGGCCTTGAGGAGTAGCTGATCTAGACAACTCTGTGGGTGGGCCTGGTTCCTCCGGGCCTCCTCAGCCTCCTCAGCCTCAGCTCTTTTCGCTGAGTCGTGCCAGGACGATGAGGTTGTGAGCGAGGCCCCCGACGATCTTGGCCCATTCTTTGTGGTTGTAGTTCTGGGTTGGATCGTGGGCCATCAGCTGGTTCAAGTCGTCGTCCAGCTGCTCTTGGCTCAGGTGCTGCAGGTCACCGGCGGCTTTAGGCAGGAACGCAGTCGTCATGGCGCTCAGCCAGGTCTCGACGTGATCCCAGTGGGCGGTGGGGCTGGATGAACAGGACATACTGGCTTACTGTAGGCAAGAGAAAGACAACACAAAAGAGGCCAATGCAAGTCCGTATAGGGTTTTAGCGAGCTATAGCAATATGTGACTATTTATGTCTATTTATATCTATTTGTGTGTGTAATTTGGACTAACTGGTGCAGACAGTTAGTGAAATTTAGGCCGGGCACCTATTGTCTTGGACGTAGGTGGCCAGGTGGGGCCGATTTATGTGGGTGAGCGTCAGATCTAAATAACGATTTTGACAGTGCGGTAGCCTGGTGGGTCATTTACTGACACTGGCTGCTTGGTCGTCAATCTATTATTCAGCTTTCCTTGATGGCTCTCATAGGTTCTGTCTTTAGGTGAACTGGAAGAGAACAAAACAACAGAAAAGCAGATAGAACAGACCAAGATAACCAAAAATAACTAAAAGAAAAGGCATGAAATAAAAAATGAAACAAAATGAGAACATAAGAAGAGATAGAGAGGGAAAAGGTCTTAGCTTAATACCAATGCTAGGGTTTATGACAGGGCCACACGAGTGGGAGGCGCTGTTGAGCTATAAAGCCTAGGGGGATGGTATGGCTTAAGAGAGGAAGGTTGGGCCAAACACTTAAATGACCGGGAATATGTATATTCTAAGGCTTACAATAAGTGGATGGGCTTTACTTTATTTACTATGCCTGGGGTGAATTGGGGTCACTTCAAGTGAGAATCAGTGGTGAGGTCAGTCTCACCAGCGCTCCCGGACACTCGACTGCGGTGTCCCCGGATCCTCGTCCCCCTGGTGCCACAGTGCGCCCACTCAAACAGCGTGTGACCTTTAGCACAACTGAGCAGCACTCAGGTGAGGCGGGTCAACGGCCAGACTGCAGGGTCAAAATTGGGTTTCCTCTGAAACCCCTTTGGAGTCCAAATGGGCGGATCAGAGTAATTAACCAAAATTGCCCTGGTGGTCAGCTGGACTCGTTGACTTCTCCCTGGAGTGCCCGAATTGCTGATGTCGGCTGCGTGCCGCCGCCAGTGGTACGAGGACAGAGGTGCCCGAGATTCACACACGGCCAGTGTCAGTCACGCCAGCCAGGTGACTCCACTCACCGAAACCCAACCAGAAGGTAACAGTCGCTTTACCACCAAGCACTAGGGGAAGTATTACCTGTAAGTACACAAATGGCTGAACAAGTGAAACGTAACGTCAACTTAAGCTTAAACTTGTTTAAACCAAATTTAAATAATTAGGTAAAGTAAGAGAGGTAAAATATTATTTACCAAATAGTGCTAAAAACACAAAAAAAGGATGATAATATTGGTAATTATCAGAACAACCTTGAAAAAGGGAGAAATAGAAATAAATCTATTCAAAAATAGAGCCAAAGGAGTAGAGAGGGGAAAGCCCACCTATATGAGGACACCCAGTAGGGGGTGTGCTACTGATAAGTGGCTATCACAGGCTGAAAAGAGAAGGCTTAATTTAAATTTAAGTTCAAACTTGTTTAAACTAAAATCTAAATAAGTGCAGGGTACTAGAATGGTACCAAATGAAAATAATAATAAAGTGATGAGGAAAATAAAAATAACTAAAAGGGAGAATAGAAGCAAAATAATTCAAATTGAAACAGGAGAAAGGAGGAAAAACTGACTTAGCAGAGAATGTCACATAGGGCCGTGCTCCCACCACGTAACATTAATGGCTGAATCGAGAACTTAATTTAAATTCAAGTTTAAACTTCGTTTAAACCAGATTTAAATAAGTGTGAGAAGTCAGCGAAACAGGAAGATTGAATAATATAAAATAATAGTAATAACAGGAAATAAATGAAAATGATTATAATAGTAAACAAATAAAACAGAAAAGATAGTTCATTTTGACAAACGAGATAGCGGGAAGGAAAGAAACATCCGCAGATGCCCACAAGATGGCCCTCTTGTGTTAGTCAGAGGTATTACGACACTTTTCAAAGGGTGATTTAAATTCGAGCGTCTGAAAAGAGGAAAGGTTTTTCCTCTTCCTAAACGCGGCGATTTACTGCAATCAATCACAAGTGAGGAGAGAATTTGTTTTCAAATCTCCTTTTGTGCCAGTTTGTAGCACAAGGAGTGTGTGACCGGATTTCTTTTACCGTGCTTACACGAAAATGTATGGAACAGAATGTTTTTTTCTGTTACAAATTTTAAACTTATCAAGGTTTACACATCAATCAGACACTGGCCAGCAGTTCTTCTGATTGATTTGTATAAGGTATATGCTTTTGGTTAGCTACGCCAAAGTTTTAACCTAAAGGAGTGAGATCGCTTAGTTGAATAACATTGATATACGCAATTAATCAAAACTAGCGATATGTTAATAAGGCCTTTACAAAAATGAAGTGAGGAGCATCGCTCAAATCATTATATTATCACGCTGAAAGAAGATTGTCACCCGAGAAATGTCGGTTCTTCCAGACGTCAGTGAGGTATCTGGGCCATATAGTCTCACAAGACAGGGTAGAAACTGACCCGGCGAAAGTTGAGGCCTTAAAGACTTGGCCAAGGCCGACAAACCTAAAAGAGTTGAGGTCCTTTTTAGGTTTTGCCGGATACTACCGGAGATTTGTGCGTGACTACTCCAAGATCATTAAACCTCTCACCGACCTTACAGAGGGATATCCTCCACTCCGGAAGAGCAGTAATAAGAAACAGAAGGATGGCGGGTACTTCAACCCCAAAGAAGAGTTTGGTGACCGATGGACTCCAGATTGTCAGAGTGCCTTTGACTCTATAATTGGCAAGCTTACATCTGCGCCTGTTTTGGGCTTTTCTAACCCCAAGCTTCCCTATGTACTTCACACTGACGCCAGTACCACCAGGCTTGGTGCAGCTTTATACCAGGAGCAGGAGGGGCAAATGCACGTCATAGCCTTTGCCAGTAGAGGATTGACCAGGGGTGAAAGTAGATACCCTGCGCACAAACTAGAGTTTTTGGCGCTAAAATGGGCAGTCACCTCCAAATTTAGCGACTACCTCTATGGTGCAGAATTTACCGTCATAACGGATAGCAATCCCTTGACATATATTCTAACTTCAGCAAAGCTTGATGCCACTAGTTACCGCTGGCTGTCCAGCTTGTCGACTTACAGCTTTAAGCTGCAGTACAGAGCAGGTAGCCAAAATCAAGATGCTGACGGGCTTTCCCAATGACCTCATGGTGATCCTCTAGATGACCTGTTCTCACAAAAGGAGAGAGAAAGGATTAAGCAGTTCACCCTACACCATCTCATTGGGCCAGGAGTTGAGTCATCTGTTCTCATGGCAGACAAAATAAAGGCGATCTGTGAAAGGCATCAGGTGGTGGGGTCATCTGAAAATCCTAGTCCCTCTCACTCCTCACTTACCTTAGTTGAATCCCTTACTCACCATGAGGATGCTCTGCCAAATAAGTTCCAACATGAAGATAAACATGGTCTTCCAGATCTTCCTCATCTCTCAGAAGCTTCCTTGGCAGACGTGCAGTGGAAAGATCGAGAAATAAGGATTGTTATTGAATGGTTGGAGAAAGGCGTGAAACCTTGTAACCTGAGAGACCAGCCACCATGAGTCTGTGGTCTAAAGAGTGGAACCGACTTGAGCTGAGAAATGGAGTCCTCTATAGGAGGAGGCAGGAGCGCGGAGCCTCTCACTATCAGTTGGCACTGCCCACCACATTGAGAGACATGGTGTTGAAGAGCCTTCATGATGATATGGGTCATCTAGGTATTGACAGGATCCTGGATCTGGCCAGGTCAAGGTTCTTTTGGCCAAAAATGTCACAGACAGTGGAAGAAAGGGTCAAAACTTATGAGCGCTGTTTCCATAGAAAAACACCCCCGGACTCCAGACTAGCAGGCCCTTAGAGCTGGTATGCATAGATTTTCTTTCTCTGGAGCCAGACCAAACCAACATCAAAAACATACTGGTTATTACGGACCACTTTACAAAGTATGCCGTTGTGATACCAACTCGAAACCAAACTGCCCAAACCGTTGCTAAGAGCCTGTGGGACAATTTCTTGGTGCACTATGGGTTTCTGGAGAAACTACATAGTGACCAAGGGGCAGACTTTGAGTCGCACACAATAAAGGAATTGTCACAAGGTAAGGGAAGTCAGGTAGTTGGTGGTAATTTTTCCATTCAAAAAAGTTGCCATTGTTTGCATAAGCAGTATGAGGTCTGTGTGCGCTAAATGTACGACACAAGCCACTTAACCTTATGGTGACTTGTCACTTTTCTCAAAATGCAGGTAAGGTGGGCCAAAAGGCCCATAAGCAGCGTATGGACACCTCTGGGGGTGCTATTGCACTGCGTGCCACCAAGTGCCTATTGTGCCCCCTACTCACCTAAACTTCATCATAGTCTTCCTCATCGCCTATAGGCTACGTGCACGTAACTAAGGAGTTCTACTTCCGCCGCCTTGAGTGTGCGGTCGACCATTTCCAGTTCGCGGCATTGCTATAGCAGCGAGACAGCAGGTTTTGATTGTGAAAGATAGCATATTTCACCCATTTCACCCGTTGTCTACAAGGCCTCCCGAAAAATTGACGTGAACGACGTCCACAGGATTGTCGACCACTGTTCACTTGCACCCGGTTGCAAGCGTGAAAAAGGATTTAGATTGTACATATCAAATTACATCCACAACTTTGAAGGTGAGTAGCGATACCTCAGCTGTTAGCAGCCAGATCAGCTGTTAGCGGCTAGATCAGCTGTTAACGTTAGACATTGACTAGCTAGCAGCCAAGTATTTTAACTCACATCAAATCTTGTCAATATTACGACATACTTTATTAGTGTTATTAAATACCTTGTTATGTTGATATGATTATCAACTGGTTGTGTGTATTTTTAATTTGGGTTTTGTATTTCCTCTCAGTGTCCAAGAAAGATCCAGTGACAGGAGTAGTGTGTGTGAGGGCGTTATGTCATCCGTCAATGGACAGATCTAAACCACCTCACAGTTTAAGTGTAGGATAAGTGTAGCGTTAAGATGGTTAACCATACTACTATGTTTTCACTAACAGCAATCAGTGGTGTAGTATAGTTTGTTTTTCCAGGTATGCTGAACATACCAGGTGAAAGGTGAAACACATAAGATAGGTATAGAAGTTTATGTAAACCTGCTAAGTCTAAGTAGGTATACTGCAATCTTGGTACTTTTTAAATGGGGATTCTGAGTGTACCTGCAAATCAAATAGACTGCTCCACTGACCACATTAAAAGAAAAAGATTATTAATTCCTTTACTAACAGTGTTTACAAGAAAAAAAGTTAAGTTTTTACTAGCTATTTTAACTAACAGTGTACAAAAATAAATAGTAGCTTACTTGAGTAGTCCATATACATATATGACAAATCAGTTATGCTACTCTTTTTTTAATATTTTTTTAACATCTTGTTACAGGTGAGGCTGAAGGACTCAATCCCTGTTGAGCTGGCCCATCACAGCTGTACATGTGTAGCTGGATCAGTGCTCTGTAACCATTGTGTGGCTCTACTTTTCCAGTCTGCACATTATTTTCAGCTAGACATTCCAGTTGTTCCACCAGTGCTGAGCTGTACGGAGAGTGAACAACAGTGGCACAAGCCAAGAACCCTGGCAAGTCTTGGAATAATGTAACAATAATTTCAATACTACATCTACACACACACATCACATACGCTTATCACTGCTTATGGCCTATATTCACAGGGTGTTAAACCAGGTCCCATCGAGAAGATGGCTGTGATGTCTGCCAAACCAAAGCAGAGGACCATGGCCGAGGGAGTAAGGTGAGAATTTGGCTAGTAGTTAGTAATCTATATCAAATCTATTCCCAGCTCATGAGGCTTCTATAAATGAGACCAAATAAAAATAAAAAATAAATGTTTGGCTTTAATTGTATTTTTTTTTTTTTTTGTCCATTTCAGTGGACGTCAGGTCAAAACAGGTGTACTTCGCAAAAATGTACCAACATAAAATGAAATAATAAACATTAAAATTGTTGGTATATACTTAAAGCTTTTTCTCAAGGTCAAAAACTTTTCAACAGTATACCATTTCAACTTTAATTTTGAGGTTTTTGTTTTACAGATTGCACATTGTTTGTAACAAACTAAATATCTTAGAATCAATCAATATGGTCATGTTAGAGTCATTTTCTTTGTGCATCTTTCTTTTTTTTAGATCAAAAACTTGAACATTACAACATTTCAACTTTAATTGTAAGGTTTTTGCTTTATAGATCGCACATTTGTTTATTCACAACAAAATAAACCTAGGAATCAATCAATGCATTCAGGTTAGAGTAATTTCCTGTGTGCATCTTTTGAAACAATTTCTCTGTTAACGATTTTCTTGTATTTTTACAGTACATTACTGGCAGCACGGTTGCCAGCAAGTTACTGTATTTCGATTTCCAGTAACTGTACTGTAATTCACTTTACAGTACACAAGATCAGTACTGTAAACTACCAAATAGTACTTTACTGTATTTTTACTGTATTTCGTAATTTGGTCTGCTTCTGCTGTAATTAATTATACGGTATTGTACTGTAATATCTATATTGATACATTACTGCTAAATATTATAATTTTCTAAATAATTACTAATAATGATAATATTATATTATAATAATATAATATGTAGTTATTAGGAAAATATAGGCTATAGTAGGAAAAAATACTATGGAAGTCAATGGCTACTGTCAACTGTCTAGTTACCGACATTCTTTAAAATATCTAATATTTATTCATGTTTCTCAATTTGTTTATAGGTCCACACTGTAGAAAGGTCCACACCCCGACACTCCATGGCTAGGTACATCCCCAGATGGGGTTGTCTTTGACCTAACAGAAAGTACTGAATTCGGCCTTGTGGAAATAAAATGTCCAAACGTTAAGAGCTATGTGGATTATCCACATCTGAAAATGAAAGACAGCAACCTGGAATTGAAGCAGGGTCATGGCTACTACTGGCAGGTGCAGGGTCAGCTGCTCCTAACAGGGATGGAGTGGTGCGATTTTGTGGTGTTTGCGGAGGAAGACACTCTGGTTCAAAGAATATACCGGGACAGTGGTGTGATACAAAAAATAAGAGAGAGAGCAGACTTCTTTTTTTTTCTACACATACCTACATAAATATCTGCTATAATAAAATGTATTATCAGTAAACAATAACTTCTAAGAACTGTCTTGTTCTTGTTGATATCTCATTATAGTGTGAGACCTTCAAGTGGGTTGTTTTAAGTTAATTTAAATTTGTCAAGTTACTAATCAGAAAATATGTGCTAAACAGAGTTGTAACACTTTTAGGATTGACCACTTGACTTAAAGTGTACACAGCAAAGGTGAACCCACACCAATGTATTGCTAGATGTTAAACTAATATTCAATGACTCAGGCCCACTTGAGGGGAAATTAAACAACACAAAGGGAGACTAAGTTAATATAGATTTAAAATAAATAATTTATTAATTAAAAAAGTCAGTAAATGTAAGCCAAAACTAAATTGTGGTGTGAATCAGTATATTGTTTGTAAAAAATTTCTACCTGGCTCTTATGTTCTCTCCAGTCTTTGACCAGAGGTCCATTTTGGTAGTTGCACAAGATACAAGCTACAGTGAAAAGTTGGCTAATGCTCCCTGAAATAGACAAAGGGATTACAGTGTCAAAAAGTTTGGTCTCCTTAACCCGCCTGATTAGACTTTCAACATGAACTCACAGCCGTGCGATTGACTGGGTCTCCAGGATGTCCTGTGCTGCCATTTGTTCCTTGTTGGAGCGGAAGGCAGGCCTGTGAAGTTTTCCTGGCACAAGGTTGTCCACCCTAAAGCCCTTGTCCACCATCACAGCCATGTCAGGGGACAGGAGAGGTGTCACAGAGACGAACTCCGTGATCCCCTCCACCGACCACCAGAGGGCCCCATCGCCCTCACTACAATTCCCATCAGCCCCGTACCCGGCTCTGATCAGCCATTCCAGCTGCAGCCTATCCTCTGGCCTATTTAACCTGACGCTCTCCCTTTCCCCACTGCAAAGTTTTGTTTTGCTACGGTGAACATCTCTGAGTGTTATTTCCTTGCCTTTGCCTGCCTGTTGTGACCCCGTTGTGACCCCGTTGTGTATTTCGACTACGAACCTTTGCTGCCTGCCCTTTTTGACTCTCTGCTCTGTTTTGGACTTGTGATTGTTATCTGCCTGCCTTGACCTACTGCCTGTCCATCGACCACGGTTGTGTGCTCTCCGTTTGCTGTGTTTGCTGGTGCTTGGCCATTGCCTGTACGACCACGTTATTATTAAAGTTCGCACATGGATCCCACTTCGAGTGACGAGTCATTACAAGAGGTATGATGCCCGACAATCTGAAGAGCTCACGGTCACTGATAGAGCCGCCATAGAGTGCAGAAACAAATGTCAGAAGACCATGTGGTGCCATGCCAATCATGGCCTTGAAGGTACAGTGTGATTTGTAGTGCGAGTACACCTCACTCTGTAGCACAAGTGAGGATAGAGTTTGGCACCGCAGTTCTGTGCAGTCAACAATGACCTGAGTGTCTGCATATTCCTTGAACTCAGGAGGTAGGTTGGCTGTGATTTCTTCAGGTGTCATCCAGATACACACAGCTCCCAGTACACAGTAAAGAAAGTTTGCCCAGGTTGTGATGATCCTGCTGGCTGTTGTCCGATGGATGTTAAATCGGTGGCCAAGCTCTCTCTGTGTGCATCCGGTTGATAGATAATTTAGAAAAAGAAATAACTCATCTATGGGCAGCAACTTAGTTGATCTGTTCGATGTTGTCTTCTCTGCCACAGAGACCGATGCTTCTCTTGCCACACTTGTCACACGGATCATCCTTGATGTTGTTGGTTCGATGAGCCTCCAGAATGCCATCAGGTGGTCATAAGAAAGGAATTTTTTAAACCAAATACACAAAAATAACATTGTTGTTAGTCATGGTAGACTAATTTAGTTACACATGATCAATTATCTTAATTTTTACTCTACTTACTACATTTGTTTTACATGAAGAAAAGACAATAAAAGGTTGTGTCTACGCATCTGACTGAGTGCTGTAGGTAGCACAAGTTTGGGCCTGATCATATCTTTATGTTAGTCATAAATTACATTACTTTTACTTTTATATTTGATGTTCACTTGAAGGAAAATACTCTTCCTCTTGTAAGGTGGACTTTTAGTGGAGCAACATTTTACATGTGTAGTAGCCCATCTTTACTTTCACTAAAGTACATGACTTGCGTGATTTTTTTTTTTGTCCATCACTGTTAATATGGTACAAGACATCAGCTTCCTGCAATTCAAAACACCTTAATTATGACTTACCTGGTTGTCCTCGTCCGATCCTGCAAAGCGCTTCCGTCCAAACTCCGCAGCTGGAGAGCCTGAATTTGTAGTTCGAACTCCTTTACTTTCTGGCGAAGTGTATCGTTTTCCTCAGCGAACTGATCTGCGACCATTGCTGTTGTAGGAGTAATACAGTAATCATGATCTGGTGCCAGGGTAGCCACCTCCATCTCTTCTTCTCGATGTCATGGACAGGAGGAGGGCTATCCGCTCTGGGTCTCCGCTCTCACACGCTCGCCCTCGGTGCCGGTATTTGAAAATTATTCCAGGAAAAAAGAGCAGAAATGGCCCCTTTCTTCAACTTTCTCAATTTCCCCGGGTTGTTAACAAAATTGTCCTTTTGGAAATGCCTGCTGCAAACACGACTCGTCTTGCTTGGGGTGAAGTCGTCCTGCCGTACTCTTACCATCCATTCAGCTCTCACCGATACATCCACTGGAAAGCTATGAAAGCTTATAGTACTGTTGTACCTGGACGAATTCGCACACAGGGGTACACAACAATGGAGTGCAGTCTTTTTCACGTGTTGATATGCCAACCGCCTCTCTTTTACCCGAAATCCGCTCATATTGAAACTTTGTCTATGTCTACTCAAAACTAGCGACTCCGGAAAATCTCCACTACAACAACACGACCTACAGGAAGTAGTCGACTGCACACTCAACACACGGAAGTTAACCGGAAGTTCTATTGTGCACATAGGGTATTGAGCCCCCTAACCACCTAAACTTCACCATAGTCTTCCTCATTGTCTACGAAGTGCCTATTCTGACCCTAAACACCTATCCTTTTCCTCTGTGCCACGAAGTGCCTATTGTGCCCCCTAACCACCTAAACTTCACGATAGTCTTCCTCATTGTCTACGAAGTGCCTATTCTGACCCTAAACACCTATCCTTTTCCTCTGTGCCACGAAGTGCCTATTGTGCCCCCAATCACCTAAACTTCACCACAGTCTCCCTCATTGTCCACGAAGTGCCTATTCTGACACTAAACCATACTAAACCATATTCTGACACTAAACTTTACCATATTCTTCATCACATACACCGAGTGCTCACTGTGCCCAGACAACTGTCACTACACCACCTGTTTTTTGTCACAAGCCACAGTATCTCTAACTCGGTGCCGAAAAGTCACAGGGCCTCGAAATTCAGTACGAGGGTAGCCCAGTGGACCCCAAGGTGAGATCTTTAGTTTTGAGGTTCTACGTTGTTCCCAAGTATGTGTTTCAGCAGTTCGGCCTGATCCACACATGGTTCAGCTTTCCCCATCCACAAGGGTCTTTCTGGACCTAAGTGAATACCAGCACACAGAGTTTGGGGCCCGTAGGAATGGTATGCAACTTATATCATTCATTTTACAGGTGTTTCGTGAACTGTGGTCCGATCGGCCCCAAATTGACATATACGTCTTGTCACAGGCCCCTGAGACGGTGCCCAGAGTTAGATTGGCTCTAGATCGGTTCCAAGTATGTTTTTTAGCAAAACGGCTTGAAAGAAAGGCCTGATCGCCCCGAAACTGGCGTACGCGTCTCGACACGGGCCCCTAGGCCGGTGCCCAGAGTTCCGTGTCCAAGTCTGCTTATTTGGCCCCAAAAGACCCCCTTGACCAGGAAGCACATGTGAAGTTTCAATTGAATGAGTTGCACGTGGGGTCATACAGGAGTCAAAAGGTTGCAGCGACTCCAAATTTGACACCGTGGTAGTCCAGGGGCCCCCGGTTCTAGATCCTGGATTGCAGGGTTCTAGATCGGTTCCAAGTATGTCTTTTTGCAGTACACAATTCTCCTCACTTTGGATCAGTTTGACCTTTCAAGAGGGCCTGTCTGCCATTGAGTGCAAGAGGCCTGGACTGCTTAAAGGGGCCCTGTCAAATAGATCACAGGTGGGATGCTGTTTTGGACTTAGTTTTTTGGAGCGGATGATTTATCGGAAACTTTTCATTTGATTTTAGGAAACTTTATTTATTTAATTTTATTATGCATAATTAGCCTAAAATTAGCCGTTCGAAGTTCGGAGCCTATGGAGGAAGTCCAAAAATCCAAACTGAGTCCGACTTCAACCCCCTCCGCCGCTCTCAGCCAAGCCGAGGAAGGCTCACCCTCCCCGGCCATAGTCAGATTCGCCCGCGACCCTGGAGGTAACGGACCCCATGGAACGAACGGGAATTTTCAGTTTTTCGTTTTTTATCTCTGGAAAGGAAAGGCGAAAAATTCTGAAATACGCGGGCCGCGTATAGTGCTCGGGGGGACGGATCGAACAAGACCACCCACGCTCCGGAAGTCCGCGGGGGTCCCTAGTTACAGCCGGTCAAAGTTGAAAATTTGACCGGGCATAACTCCAAAGCCAAGCCGAGTTGGGGCTCCATACTCTGGGGTTACGGGGGTCCCACGGGTACCTCCCCACACACAGAGTTTGGAGCTCCAACTCGGCTTTGCTCCCAAGATATGCCCGGTCTAAGCTGGACCGGAAGTGGCCGTATCTCGGAACCGGGAGGTCCCAGGAGCTGGGGATGGTGGGGATGGAAGGGGCCCTCTGGGACCCCTCCATGCCCAGAAGCACGAGCTCCAACTCAGCTTGACTCCCGAGATACACCTGGTTATACAAAAGGGACTTTTGGACAAAACTGTCTACACTCACCTAAAGGATTATTAGGAACACCATACTAATACTGTGTTTGACCCCCTTTCGCCTTCAGAACTGCCTTAATTCTACGTGGCATTGATTCAACAAGGTGCTGAAAGCATTCTTTAGAAATGTTGGCCCATATTGATAGGATAGCATCTTGCAGTTGATGGAGATTTGTGGGATGCACATCCAGGGCACGAAGCTCCCGTTCCACCACATCCCAAAGATGCTCTATTGGGTTGAGATCTGGTGACTGTGGGGGCCATTTTAGTACAGTGAACTCATTGTCATGTTCAAGAAACCAATTTGAAATGATTCGAGCTTTGTGACAGGGTGCATTATCCTGCTGGAAGTAGCCATCAGAGGATGGGTACATGATGGTCATAAAGGGCTGGACATGGTCAGAAACAATGCTCAGGTAGGCCGTGGCATTTAAACGATGCCCAATTGGCACTAAGGGGCCTGAAGTGTGCCAAGAAAACATCCCCCACACCATTACACCACCACCAGCCTGCACAGTGGTAACAAGGCATGATGGATCCATGTTCTCATTCTGTTTACGCCAAATTCTGACTCTACCATCTGAATGTCTCAACAGAAATCGAGACTCATCAGACCAGGCAACATTTTTCCAGTCTTCAACTGTCCAATTTTGGTGAGCTCGTGCAAATTGTAGCCTCTTTTTCCTATTTGTAGTGGAGATGAGTGGTACCCGGTGGGGTCTTCTGCTGTTGTAGCCCATCCGCCTCAAGGTTGTGCGTGTTGTGGCTTCACAAATGCTTTGCTGCATACCTCGGTTGTAACGAGTGGTTATTTCAGTCAAAGTTGCTCTTCTATCAGCTTGAATCAGTCGGCCCATTCTCCTCTGACCTCTAGCATCAACAAGGCATTTTCGCCCACAGGACTGCCGCATACTGGATGTTTTTCCCTTTTCACGCCATTCTTTGTAAACTCTAGAAATGGTTGTGCGTGAAAATCCCAGTAACTGAGCAGATTGTGAAATACTCAGACCGGCCTGTCTGGCACCAACAACCATGCCACGCTCAAAATTGCTTAAATCACCTTTCTTTCCCATTCTGACATTCAGTTTGGAGTTCAGGAGATTGTCCTGACCAGGAACACACCCCTAAATGCATTGAAGCAACTGCCATGTGATTGGTTGATTAGATAATTGCATTAATGAGAAATTGAACAGGTGTTCCTAATAATCCTTTAGGTGAGTGTATATCTCGGAAAGAACGAGTCACAGCGGCTAGTCCTTCGGGGTAGTGAGGGGTCCCTAGGGGCCCTCTTAGACCCCAGAGTCCCGAGCCTCTGGGACCCTTCCTTCTAAAGTGCACCCTTTCCTGTTGGGCCCTATAACTCAGCCCGCGGGGGCGCTAGAAGAGACGCGTTGGAGAGGGCCCCTAGAGACCTCACTTTGACCCGAGTTTGGTGCCTCTAGGCGGCTTGGTCGTGGAATTTTGGTCCTGAAAATTACTCCAAGTCCAAAAATCCATACCGAGTCCGACTGCCACCCCCTCCGCCGCTCTCAGCCAAGCCGGGGAAGGCTTACCCTCCCCAGCCGCGGTCAGATTTGTCCACGACCCTGGAGGTCGACCTAGGTAAAGGACCCCATGGAATGAACGGGAATTTTCAATTTTTCGCTTATATCTCCTGAAGGGAAAGGCGAAAAATTCTGAAACTCGGGCTGCGTATAGTGCTCGGGGGGACGGATCGAACGAGACCACCCACGCCTCGGAAGTCCGCGGGGGTCCTGTGGGGGACACGGGCAAGTAAAGACAGACTCAAAACGGCCCGTCACTTGGTGAATACTTGTCACACAAACATGAGACATATGTCTAAAGAAACGTTGAAATGTCAGGTTTTAAATAATATAAATCAAATATTGAAAACAAATATTCTGTGTTTATGTAATCTGTTTGAAAAGAGAGAGATTCGTTCGCGAGCCTCTTCATTAGTGTTAATGTGGCCACGCCCACGGAGCGTGCGTTCTTTTGAAAGTCAAATACTGACGTGATCCATGCGAGTCAACTGCCACATCAACTCAAATAAACACATCAAGATTCGTGCATGTACTTTACATCGTTTTGAGACGCGGTGAGGAATAATCCTGGAATAATTTACCTCAGAAGAAAAGCTGTTTATTTCTAAGAGTAACTGATTCAACCGAGGATTGTGAGGTAAGTTTATTATTTTAGTGTCTGTGAATATTAAACCGCAAAAGACCGTTTAAATATGAATCCTGCTGCAACATAAAATGTCATAGACGTAAGACTGTTTAGACAAGATTTCTTTGGCCTGTTTTGGACAGATTATGAAGTGTTTATTGTAAAATAGCTTAGTGTCATATCAATAAAGCTTTTGTTCACAAATTTCTGCTCAGATGCTATAAATATAGTATCAGTCAAACATTTTGTGTTCAATAGGCTACTTGTTGTAGCCATTAAAACATATTTTGTCACAAAAAATCAATTTAAAATAATAATTTATAAAATATATCATTTATTTCTGTGATGCAAAGCTGAATTTTCACCCAAGAATCCTGAAAAAAGTATCACAGGTTATAAAAAATATTAAGAAGCACAGCAGTTTCCAACACTGATAATAAATCAGCATATAAGAATGATTTCTGAAGGATCATGTGACACTGAAGACTGGAGTAATGGCTGATGAAAATTCAGTTTTACATCACCAAAATAAATTAGATTTTAAAGTATATTAAAATAGAAAACCATTATTTTAAATTGTAATAATATTTCACAATATTAATGTAATTAATGTTTTCTGTATTTTTGATCAAATAAATGCAGGCTTGATGACCATGAGACTTCTTTCAAAGACATTAAAAATAGTAATGTGTCCAATCGCTTGACCGGTACTGTTTATAATTTAAATATAATAGGCCTATAAAATATTTTGTTCACATGCTGTGCAATATCAGCAATCATGTTTTCTGTTAAGAGTGGACATTATATTAAGGTTAATACACTAGTTGATCCTGTTATCAGTATCCTCACAGATTATCAGTTTTTTTTCTTTTATCTCACAGATTTGAGAATCATAGTGACCTGATACTGGCCCACATAGGACATTGTGCCTTTGGCGCTCACTTTATTTTGTTGACTATATTCTAAATAAACTACAAAAAAAAAATTCATTTGTCCTGTTCCTTAGCTCCCTCTCAGTCACATACCTGACTCAAAAGCTCATTCATTATGCAGCTTATTATGCGTTATTTTGTTCTCTCAGGTTTGAATCACAGCATTATTCATGATCGTTCATGTCTCTTCGCATATGGCCTTTGTAAAGAAAAAGTTTCTTACAAAATTTAAATCAATATATTGTTTTATGTGAATGAGCAGGCACAGTGATTCTCACATCAGTTTAAAGCAAAAACTCTAGGCAGCAACACCCATTAGTAAAAAGTCTTGTGGACACATATCTATTGTGTGTTTTGTGGCCTTAATTCAGTGACTTACATTTTTTGTTTTTTCAAAAACCACGCATAAACGTTATTCTCTCAAAAATACAAGCATGTACATAAATGTTGCTAACATATTATGGTAGCCCAGTTTGTGCTGAATACAGTGTAATGACACTTTTGCTATTAATGTGTTTATAAGCAACTGAAAAGAGGGGGAACTTTGTCTGCGTTCCGCGGGGGCCCTGGGCCAGGGCCAGGGCCAACGCCTCCGGCCCGCCCCGGCCGCGCGGTCATGAAAAATCGTCTAGGGGGGCGGCGCGCAGCGGCCACGGACAGCCTGACACGGACGGCTTTTCAAGCGCTCCGCGGACCCCTGTTCATCGCCGGTGGCCTTAAGGGCGTAAGGACTACCCCATACCATCCGAGGGGCAATCCAGTGGAACGATCGTAATCGTACACTCCTGCAGATGCTGGGGACACTGGAAAATGAAAAGAAGTCTCGGTGCATGCCAATCGCAGTTCTAAAGTCAAGAAAGATTAAATGAGAAGTTGAGCTGATTCGTCTGACGAAAATGCATAAAACAGATTTCCTTGATACATCGAGATTATTTCTGATCGTTATCAACTTATTCTTGGTTGGGTTTTTTTTTTCTTCGTTTTTTTTCCTCTATCTTGTTGTTTCCTGTACTTCTACATCTCTCTTTGAAATTGAACGAGGAGTTTCTTGGAGTTAGAACTGTTTCTGCCATCAACGAGGAGTGCTCAACATTGGTGGAAACTGGCGGGCCAACCTGGTTTTTCCCGAGCTTGGACAACACTTCATGTTCCATCGAAGTGGTAGGATCACACGTATTCAACTGTGAACAAGAACGTCTCGGTTACTTATGTAACCCTCGTTCCCTGAAGGAAGGGAACAGAGACGTTACTTCAGTTACTGACGAAATGGGGGTTTCGCTTAGAAGCCAATCGCCTTTGAGCTCTACAAAACGAGCCAATGGCATGAAGATACCATGGGTCTGCGGAATTTGCATAACGCAACCCCGCCCCACCGCGTGGGTATAAAGGGTGTTGCGTGGAAATCTCGCATTATGTTACCTGCTGAAGAGCCGAGGCATGAGCGTCCGGCCGTTCCAGCGGTACAGCGGAAGTGGCATGGGGACGTAACTTCTCCGTTCCCTTCCTTCAGGGAACGAGGGTTACATACGTAACCGAGACGTTCCCTTTCAGTCAGTACACTACGAGTTACGTCAGTTACTGACGAAATGGGGGTCGCAATACAATCTCGCCACGACGGCTGTCTTCCAGCGTCCTGCGCTGACCAGAGCTCCCTGCCGTGAGCCTTAGCATGAATGAGGGGCTAGGCTCAACGCCGATACTGTAAGGGTGGGTCGCCTACAGAGGTTCAGTCTGCAGGGTTGCCGAATGACTAAAGAAACGTTATCAGCAAGATGGTAGAACTGTACATTTCTCGTCTTTACCACCCACTGCAACTTATACCAACGACGGAAATAAGCGCAGTTACAATAGCAAAATATGTGGGAGAGCGTTGCTAGAATGTGACTATATTGTATTGCAATAGCACTTCAAAGTCAATACCAAATCAAAACTAGTTAGCACATCATTTGTAATAGAAAGGATTTAATGACAAAATCTGGTTATGGTTACACCTAAAATGGTTACAAAATAGATGTATGAGATGATAAAAACTTATACCATTTATCGTACCCAGCATGAACAGAATGTTACCTGAGGGATAGAAAGTGAGAGAGAGAGAGAGAAAGAGACAAAGAGAAGAAGAGAGCAAAGGAGAGAAGAGCCAAAGAGAAGGCCCCCAAGAAGAGAGAGAGCCCGAGAATCAAGAGAGACAGAGAATAAAAAAAGGCCCAGAGCAACAGTTACATCTTCTTTTTATCT
Organism: Coreius guichenoti; assembly: GCA_039654105.1. Taxonomy (NCBI): domain Eukaryota; kingdom Metazoa; phylum Chordata; class Actinopteri; order Cypriniformes; family Gobionidae; genus Coreius; species Coreius guichenoti. The sequence goes on from CM077190.1 coordinate 23,563,412, forward strand.
GTTCCTTGACCATGTGACTGAAACCCTAATGTGAGACATTCAAACTGACCAATCAGACCAAACTTCCCCCACTGTACTAAAGGTGTGACACATTTTGGCCTACAGGCCTTCAGCATCTCATTGTCTTTAGGAATTCCAAATGGCCCTTCTGATAAGAAAGATGGGGGTTGAAAACGGTGAAGCAAATGTCTTTGTTCAATTTCAAATATCAAATATCTTTGATTATTTTCAATCCTACAAATTCCCCCCTTGGCACCGTTGGCCACAATCATAAAGTGTCCAAAGGTGGCACAGTCCACGAAGACATGCTTTCTGTTGTGTGTAGATGTCATCTTCAGACTTCTCGTCCAGACATGTTGCAATAGCAGCTGGTCAGTCTTCAGTCTTTGTTCTCATTTCAGCCCTGCATGAGAAGGCTCCATCAAATGGTGTTGCATCAATCCTTGATATGCAAAACATCCATTGAATACTTCACACCTTGAGAACAGTCACTGGAGATGAGAGCAAACGCTTGTCCCTCTTTCTGAGGACACAGGATGTGAACTTGTGCAGCAGGGATCCTGTGATTTAAAGAACATATAGCACAACAAAGAGCAAAAGCATACATGACATTTGTCATTGGTCAGAAGTTTGATGTGGTCAGATTAAAATAGTCTCTGGCAATAAGCCCTTAAATCAATGTACTTAATAAAGTGGTCAAGGTTGAGAATAAAAGAAGATCTCACAAGCTCTTACATTGTTTCTGGAAACATTAAAAATAAATTGCATTATAACAAAACAACAATCATTGAATCAATGAACAATCCTTTTCATGAAGAGTATCAGCAAAATATTCAGTGTAACCAAATACAGAGATTCAATTGAATGGATGTCCAAAAACATTGTTGCAAGTCAAATGGACAAAATACAAAGAATCAGAAATCAAATAAGTTCAAAAATCAAATGCATTATTTCAATACAATGATAATACACATTTTTGCACTTAGATAAGAATGAGAAATACTCTTTTGATATTTAACTTGGTGAGACAAATAATAACTAACTGATTTAGTAATTCTAAAGAAAAACAAAACAAACAATAACTGGAAGAAATCCACAGTTGTAATACAGTCTAGATGTAAAGATTTTTTGTGAGGCTGATGTAGATGTAGATTTGACTTTTTGTGTGAAGATCAGATCTATGTGGCTGAATTTAGCTGTGGCTATGTGTAAATCATGCCCCAAACATGGTGAGGAGGGTTTACAATTGTGATGCAAATTTTGGTCCTGTTATAACAGGGAGCTAGCATGAGAATGTGAGTGAGGTGTGGTCTGGTTCAAAATCTTCCCACACCAATGTTTTTGTTAAGGAGCATGATAAAGTGCAAAGTTCAGAGTTACTGAATCCTGCTGTGATGAAAGCATTTTCATGGTTAATGCAATTGTAAATTACACTGTAGCCACATGGCAATTCTGTGCTCCTGTACATGGTTTTACTGCAGCTATATAGGAAATAGCAGAGTTTCCACTTAGGAGACAAACAAATTCAGCATAGACACACATGCAACTTGAAATTGCTATACAATTCCAGTATTAAAGTTATTCCAGTTTACACAAGATACATGGCCTAGAATGCATCGCATCTACAACCTTTATCCTAAGTGTTAAATACAACACTAACAGTAAAGCAATCATGTGTTTTAAAGAATAAACTAAACTAGTCTATGTGTATCTAGTAGCACAAACAACTATAATGTGTGTTCAATGCGCACAATGTGTTTAGTACAATTACAAATTTGAAAATACAAACAGGATCATTGCAATTTGGATGTTTAACTATTAAACTCATTGCTATGAGGCTGCTAGCCCACTAGCAAGTGAGGTTAATAGCTGAAGGCCTTGCATGAACAATGCAGTTAACTCACTAAGAGTTTTACCTGCAAATGAGCGCTGATCTTTGCCCTTAGAAAGTAATTTCCTATTTTTCTGAAAATAAGGTGGAGGTCGACCCCTACCCAGTGACCAGCATTTTTCCTCTGAATGGCCTATTTTCTGACAGGAACTGCAAAACCTGTTCTCTTTGCCATTGGGTTGTGTGCTATGTTCTCCTGGAGTTTGAGGATATTCATGACTCTCTAATGCTTGTACACCATGCGTTCTGGTACATGACTCTGCGCTATTACGGTGCTGCATCACCTTAAGAACTGAAATAGGCACACTTTCTTGAGTAGTTGCACATGCATTTTCTGAACTAAACGTTTCAGATTCATTAGAGCAAGTCACCTCCTCTAAGAAGTGAACATGCTTTTTAGTCCCATCGCTGTTAAGCGTTTTGGGAGACATGGACTTTTTAGCATTTAGCTTAGACTTGAGATCTGCAATGGTCTCCTTGTGATTTTTACACTTTTCAGTCAGGGCTAACTGCTCAGCTAGTAATTTATCTAGCTGTGTTTGAAGATCTTGAATCTTTGCCTCAGACTTTTCTGCTTCTGCATTTTTAGAATGCACTTCTTTACATTTAGCATCTATACTTGATAATAGAAATGGTGTCACATTATGTAGCCTTTTACAACTTATGAAGTTTAAAGCCTCAATTATTTCACCATGTTTTGATTTCTTTTGGTGTTTGCCAATTATGTCCCACCATTTAAGCATTTCATCATCTGAACTTTTAATTCCAATATACTCTTTCTTGAGTTTGGACAAGGTAGGCTCAACTTTTTCACTCCATAAAGCAAACAATACGTCACTGTTATCAGAAATTTTCCCTTCCATCCCCGAGGAGATAATCTGAATATTCTCGGATTGTACAGTAATGGGACTATTGAAGCTGTTTAAAACCTTCTACGTTCTGTTTCATGCAATTCATAAACAATGAAAACAGACTTACCCATTCCTTGGTCAGAAGTTCAGCTTTAATCCATTCACAAGATCAACTGTGAAAAAAATGTCCTCATTCTGATGAATTTCAGAAAATTCACTGCAAGGGATCCCGGGTTTTCGGCACCATCTGTAAGGGTGTGTCGCCTACAGAGGTTCAGTCTGCAGGGTTGCCGAATGACTAAAGAAACGTTATCAGCAAGATGGTAGAACTGTACATTTCTCGTCTTTACCACCCACTGCAACTTATACCAACGACGGAAATAAGCGCAGTTACAATAGCAAAATATGTGGGAGAGCGTTGCTAGAATGTGACTATATTGTATTGCAATAGCACTTCAAAGTCAATACCAAATCAAAACTAGTTAGCACATCATTTGTAATAGAAAGGATTTAATGACAAAATCTGGTTATGGTTACACCTAAAATGGTTACAAAATAGATGTATGAGATGATAAAAACTTATACCATTTATCGTACCCAGCATGAACAGAATGTTACCTGAGGGATAGAAAGTGAGAGAGAGAGAGAGAGAGAGACAAAGAGAAGAAGAGAGCAAAGGAGAGAAGAGCCAAAGAGAAGGCCCCCAAGAAGAGAGAGAGCCCGAGAATCAAGAGAGACAAAGAATAAAAAAAGGCCCAGAGCAATAGTTACATCTTCTTTTTATCTGTTCCTTGACCATGTGACTGAAACCCTAATGTGAGACATTCAAACTGACCAATCAGACCAAACTTCCCCCACTGTACTAAAGGTGTGACACATTTTGGCCTACAGGCCTTCAGCATCTCATTGTCTTTAGGAATTCCAAATGGCCCTTCTGATAAGAAAGATGGGGGTTGAAAACGGTGAAGCAAATGTCTTTGTTCAATTTCAAATATCAAATATCTTTGATTATTTTCAATCCTACAATACCAAGGTACACTGGGAAGCATATCCCACGTGGAGAAATGCAACACAATGCCTGCCCGAAAGGAGGACTTAAGAATACACATATGACCTCCGTAGGGACTGCATATGGAGCACTCTGGGGTATCCAGCCGCAGGTGGAAAATTTTTCAACCCCAGGTGTGGCAAGGGTGTCTTGCCAAGGGAAGACACGTGCTCAGAGAGACTTACCGTGGAATACACATGTGGGGGTTGCCCAACGGGGGAACCATGCACACGGAGGCACCTAGCCGAACAAGAGGGCTGACCAAGCGGGCATGCACTCTGGTGTCGACATCAGCAGTGCTGGAGGAGCTAAGGGCTTACTGGGAAGCTCACCTGAGAGAAAATGCGCACGCATCCAGTCTGTGGAGTGGAATGGCGCAGCAAGCGAAGACACCTGAGCCTGTCCAGTTACTGGCCACTTGGGGCGAGTACACGAGAGGACACAGGCTCCACTCGGAGATTATAAAATCTTGCGAATGTGTTGGGTGTCGCCCAGCCTGCAGCTCTACAAATGTCTGTCAGCGAGGCGCCATGCGCTAAAGCCCAAGAGGAAGCAACACTCCTAGTGGAGTGTGCTCTAACCCCAAGGGGACATCGCATGCCCTGAACCTGATATGCCAGGACAATGGCGTCCACTATCCAGTGAGACAACCTCTGCTTGGAGAGATCCTTCCCTTTCTGCTGCCCTCCGTAACAGACAAAGAGCTGGTCTGAGGTCCTGAAACACTGCGTCCGGTCTACGTAAGCGCAAAGGGCGCGTACTGGACAGAGCAGTGCCAAGGCTGGGTCTGCCTCCTCCACAGGCAGCGCTTGCAGGTTCACCACCTGATCCCTGAAGGGAGTGGTGGGAACCTTGGGCACGTATCCAGGCCGGGGTCTCAGGATCACATGAGAATTAGCCGGCCCGAATTCCAGGCACGCTTCGTCAACCGAAAATGCCTGCAGGTCCCCTACCCTCTTGATGGAAGCCAGAGCAATCAAGAGCACCACTTTCATTGAAAGGAACTTCAGCTCCACAGACTGCAGAGGCTCAAAGGGAGCTTTCTGCAGGGCAGATAAAACCACTGAAAGATTCCAAGAGGGTATTTGAGGAGGGCGAGGAGGATTTAATCTCCTCGCCCCTCTAAGGAACCTGTTGACCAGGTCGTGCTGTCCTACCGTTTTTGAGTCCACCAGGTCATGGTGAGCCGAAATCACGGCCACATAGACCTTCAGGGTGGAGGGAGACAGCCTTCGCTCCAACCCTTCTTGGAGGAAGGAAAGCACGGACCCGATTGGGCATTTTGTGGGGTCTTCTCGGCGAGAAGAGCACCAGGTGACAAAGAGGTTCCACTTCAACGCATAGGCCTGTCTCGTGGACAAGGCCCTAGCGGAAGTGATGGTAGCCGCCACCTGAGGTGGCAGGGTACTCAAACCTACCGAGTCCCGTCCAGGTCCCACACGTGTAGGTTCCAAAGGTCGGGACGTGGGTGCCATATGGTGCCCCGTCTCTGAGTAAGGAGGTCCTTCCTCAGAGGGATCGACCAGGGAGGGGCTGTCGCAAGGAGTATGAGTTCTGAGAACCAGGTCCGGCCGGGCCAATATGGGGCGACCAAAAGGACCTGCTCCCTGTCCTTCCTGATCTTGCACAGAACCTGTGCGAGAAGGCTCACTGGGGGAAACGCATACTTACGTGGGCCCCGCAGCCAGCTGTGCGCTAGTGCATCCGTGCCGAGGGTCCCCTCGGTCAGGGAGTAATACCAGCGGCAATGGGAAGAGTCGTGGGAGGCAAACAGATCTATCTGTGCATTGCCGAACTGTTCCCAAATCAGCTGAACCGTCTGGGGATGGAGTCTCCATTCCCCCGGAAGCTGCTGAAACCGTCACAGCTCATCGGCTGCACGATTCAGTTTTCCCGGGATGTGAACGGCACGAAACGACCTCAGATGCTTCTGACTCCATAGGAGGAGATGGCGGGCGAGTTGCGACATCCGACGGGAGCGTAGACCACCTTGTTGGTTGATGTACGCTACTGTCGCCGTGCTGTCTGAACGGACCAGTACGTGCTTGTCCTTGAGCAGGGCTCGGAAGCGGTGCAGGGCAAGACGTACGGCCAGCAACTCGAGGCAACTGACATGCCATAGGCGCTGGGGTCCTCTCCAGGAGCCCGCGGCAGCATGTCCACTGCACATGGCACCCCAGCCCGTGGCAGAGGCATCTGTTGATACAACAACATGCCTGGAAACTCGTTCTAGGGGAACACCTGCCCGTAGAAAACTGAGGTTCGCCCACGGGGTGAAGGTCTGATGGCAGGCCCGAGTCACTGGGACCCGGAGCATGCCGTGTTGCCATGCCCATCTCGGGACTCGATCGCGAAGCAAGTGCTGAAGCGGTCTCATATGAAGCAAACTGAGCGGCGTTACCGCGGCTGCGGATGCCATATGCCCCAGGAGCCTCTGAAAATATTTCAGTGGAACCACACTCTTGCCCTCGAACTGGCGAAGACAAGTCAGCAGTGACCGACGACCTTCGCAAAGACGCGAGGGGACAGGGCTAGCCCGAATGGGAGAATCGTGTACTGATATGCCTGCCCCTCGAAGGCAAACCGGACAGATTGGGAAGCGCTAGCCAGGCTCCCAGAAACTGTACCAGCGGGGTCATGCGAACCACAGGCGTACCACCGATGGGGCAGCGAAGCAGAATGACCGGCCCAGACATGGGAGGCATGGGAGCGTCCCGAGATGTGGGGGGGGTCGGATTCCACGCCCTGACAGAGGAGACCAGGGAAGGACCAGCGTTCCACGGGGGTCTCGCCTGCCAGGGGGGCTGGCGACAGAGGGGGCCGAGAGTGGCGAGGCTGCTTGGCGTCGCACACTGCCAGCCGTGCCCTCTTGAGGCTCGGAGGTGAAAATGTCAGTTCTTTCTTTACATAGATTCTCCCCCTGCCCTCCACCGGGGGAAGCAGTGGCCCTGCTACCATCTCCTGGGAAAGAACCGAGTTCACCTCAGAGCCGCCCGTCTCAGGACTGCCGCTTAGACTGCCGTTTAGCAGGCTGGGGGGCTGGGACGGGCGGGGCTGCCTTCCTGCCGCAGGCAGCAGCAGGCCGCCGGGGCAGAATATATTTGATCGCCTCAGTCTGTTTCTGAGCAGTCAAGAACTGTTGGGCGAAGTCCTGGATCGCCCCGCCGAATAGCCCATCCTGGGAAATGGGAGAATTGAGGAAACGGGTTCGCTCAGATTCTCTCACATCAGCCAGGTTGAGCCATAAGTGGCGCTCCTGGACCACAGAAGTGGACATCACCTGACCGAGAGAGCAAGAGGTCACCTTCGTCGCTCGTAGAGTGAGGTCAGTGGCCGCCCACAGCTCCTGCATTAATGAGGGATCAGCATTGCCCTCGTGCATGTCTCTGAGCACCTTGGCCTGGTAGACCTGAAGGGTGGCCATCGCAGTAGACGTAAACCTACAGGCCTTGGACGGGTGCTTTGGGTCACCACGCCATGTCGCAGCGCTCTGCGGACACAGTTGCATCGCAACAGAACGCTCAACAGGGGGAACCTCAGTGTACCCTTTCACCGTGCCGCCGTCGCGGGCAGTGAAGGCGGAAGTGGCTGCCGAACGACCCCCCCCCCATAAATGATATGTTATCTCTTGTCTCCTAACTTCCCACTCTTAAGCAGAGTACTATTAGACATTATTTCTTATTAAAAGAACACGATACATTCTAGACAAAATTCAATCAAACCATCTTTTGAAATATAAACAAACAAACAAAAAGATACCAAGAAAGGTACACTTTCAACCAGTCGTTCAATACTTATACAATTACATGAATTGGGAGTGATATATATGTATAATGGTCACGTGTATTGGTTATAGGACATGATATAGAATTATGCAGTAGAAGGCTGTTTGAATGCAAGTTCGACAATCAACGATTTTGTGATTTGATGCAGTTTGTATGTGACAACAGTTTCTGTGGATTTTTCCAGTGGATTGTAACCGTGTCAGTGAGAGTTCATCTAAAGGTCATTGAAACAGCAGAGATCTGGTTTGTTTCTTTGTCTTGTGATCAAACAACTTCGTTGTTATCTTTGGGGTGGCTCAAAGTTTGTCAGGCTGTAAAGCACTTAGAGTTTCTGTCAACCTGAGGCAGACTGACTGGCGTCCACTTCAATTAAGGCCATAAATTGTTGATTTGTTGAGTTGAGTTTTGTGTGGAATTATGCCCGAACGAATCATCTGGAAGATTCATTTGTGTCTGATGCGTCCACAGTTCCTACAAGTGCACCCCAGAAAACATCATAAAACAATAAAACAATGCAGTCCATGACCCCTTTAATCAAAATCAACAATGGTTCGGAAGACCAAATCCATGTTCCATGTGGTGTATTCAGAGAATTTTTTTCCCTGAATTACCGCTGAGTGTAAATTGTGTTCAAAAAACGTCTCCTTCTCTGACAAGCATTCTGTACTTTGACATAAACCACACTTTCAATAAAAACGTATTAACTAAAAAACGTATTAACTTATTAACTAAAATTAACTAAAATTGTTAGTTAAAATAAACCTTTTAATGCTAATTTTTTTTTTTTAATATTGATATGATTATATACCAAAATAATTATCAGGTCTAGCAAAGAAGGATCTTATCTTACAAAGCTATGAAAGCCAGTGGAAAAATGAAAGCCAGTGGCAGTTCCCCCGCCTGCTCGTTGCCGAGGTTGCCCCCCTGCGGCTTCCACCTCCACTCCCGCACAGCCTCAGCACCAGCCTCCACCCAGGCCACAGCGTGGAGCCAGCCGTGGGAAGGCAGCGAAGGCCGTCTCAGACCCTGCCAGACCCGTCAAGCGTAAGACCAAGCAGCCCTCAGACGGTGGCCGAGAGAAGGAGAGAACAGCTCTTCGGGGGATGGTGAGCGCACCACTCCTTCACCTGGAGGAGGGCTGGGTGGAGAATCCTATGTTGAATTTTGTTTTTGTTCTTTTCATTCAATAAAATTATCAATAAAAGAGCAGTTTCCTCTATATCTCTGGGGCCCAAGAGGGTGTGGATGGCAGTGTGCGATGCTATGCTTTGCTCATCCCCCTCTTCTATCGCCCGCTGGCAGCTCGGTGCTGTTCGAGGACGCAATGCCTTCTCACGCACCCCCTGCCGAACCGTGGAGCCAGGTAAGGGTTGCACCGTGTACTCCGCTGTGCCTTACACGTCGGGTCTCACTGCGGGTACGTCCCTGTGGTCCCTGTGACCCCGCTTGCACGGCCTCTGGGCTCATTCAGACCATCAGATTTGACTATGTGATTCAGTTCGTCTGGCGTCCCCCCATGTTCAGGGGCATTCAGTTCACCTCCATGCTGGACAAGGATGCTCCTGTCCTGTGGGCAGAAATCGCAGTCCTACTAGCGAAGGACGCGATAGAGCCGGCCCTTCCAGCCGATATGAAGTCAGGGTTCTACAGCTCCTACTGCACTGAACCCAAGAAAGGTGGTGGGTTAGGCCAATCTTCGATCTGCTTGTTTTGAATCGGGCCCTTCACAGGCTCCTGTTTAAAATGTTAATGCAGAAACGCATTTTCGAATGCATCCGTCCCCAAGATTGGTTTGCAGTGATCGACCTGAATGACATGTATTTTATGTCTCGATACTCCCTCGACACAGACCGTTCCTAGTCTTTGCGTTCCAGGGTCGGGCATATTAGTACAAAGTCCTCCCCTTAGGGGTGTCGCTGCCAACACGCATCTTTATGAAAGTCACGGAGGCGGCCCTTGTTACCATGAGAGAACAGGTTGTTCGCATCTCGATGACTGGCTCATAATGGCCCACTCGCGAGAGCAGATGTGCGAACACAGGGACCTGGTGCTCCAGCACCTCAGCCATCTGGTGCTTTGGATTAACTGGGAAAAGAAGCAGAGGATCTCTTTTCTCGGTATGGAGTTGGACTCGGTCAACCTGACAGCACGCCTCATGGAGGAACGTCGGTGCTGACCTGACTAAACTCGCTCAAGGGCAGGACAGCGGCCCCACTAAAACTTTTTCAGAGGCTCCTGGGGAATACGGCATTCACAGCCGCAGTAACGCCGCTCGGATTGCTTCAGCACTGGGTTCATGGCAGAGTCACGAAATGGGCGTAGCGATGTGGCACTAACCGGGTGACAATCACCCCGATTTAACTTTTTCAGTGCACATGCAAGTGTAAAATTGTTTGTGCCCTCAGTGATGTTTGTCTGCAAAGTTTCTACGTTTGCAACAATTCAAGGCCCTTAATTTGTTATAAGGAAAGACTCTGAGCTCGGAGTTTCAGTAAACAACTAATAATAGGCATTCATGTTTAACTGACACAAATGAACCCGTCAAAGACAAAAAGTTTTGTATCACTTACTCTGTATAATACAAACATTTGGGATAGTAATATTTTGATGTGTTATATTGCTCATGAATATAACAAATGGTTTGAAATGCATAATGTGTGAGGTTTGTTTCTTTATTGGCTACCACAAGCAAGAAACCTCAAACATCATTCATAAACTTCACCACACCTTTTTGACTGTGGCTCTGATTTCCAGATTGACTGTATAACATAAAGTAAAGGCCTACTACTGCAATTAAGATGTCTGTCATCATGAATGAAAAGGGTAAATAGAGGTCCATATATTATCATGTGAGAGAGAAATATACTAATTATTCAGCATCCAGTGATGCATATTGTGTGAGAACCATTGACCCCTTGGTTGGCCCTTGCCTGAATGTTTTACTAGTGTGATTATATTGTGTTTACCCAACTGCTTTTACAAAATATGATACTAGAATTTTCTAAAAACATTCTAATTTTTGACATTTTTCAACAGTGTTTGAGACCAACAATAAAAACCATCACTAAAGAAAATATTTTTTTTTTGTGATTTTAAATATACTTAATCATGGTTGCTAGGAAACGTCTCAGGTTACGTCTGTAACCCTTGTTCCCTGAGAAGGGAACGAGACACTGTGTCGTTAACGACACTTTGGGGACGCTCCCTTAGCGTAGCGCGTCTGAAGTATGAATGAAACTAAACCAATCCTGATTGGTGCTGCGTCATGACGTAGCATGTGACGGCATACCCGGAAGTATAAAGGGACACTGGCACACAACAGAGTTAGCTTTCGCGATGAAGCAAGACGCTCCCAGGCATGGCAACACAGTGTCTTGTTTCCTTCGCAGGGAACAAGGGTTACAGACGTAACCCGAGACATTCCCTTTCAAGGGAACTTGCACTGTGTCGGTAACGACACTTTTGGGAACGAAATGCTACACCAAAAACATGCCTGCCCTAGTGTGAAGCTGGAACCCAGGCACACTTAGGATGAGAGGTGCAAGCTGTAAAATCTGATGAAGGTATGTGGGGTAGCCCAGCCGGCTGCCTCAAAGATCTCCTGAAGGGGAACTCCCGAATGAAGGGCTGTAGGGGAAACCATGCCCCTAGTAGAATGCACCCTCAAGGCCACAGGTGAAGGCAAAGCGCGCACCTGATAGGCTAAGGCAATCGCCTGGACGATCCAGTTGCTGATCGTCTGTTTAGATGCAGGCAACCCCTTCTTAGGAGACCCATAACACACCAATAACTGATCCGCTTTCCTCCACTGCGAAGACTTCTGAATATAAATTCTTAATGCTCTGACCGGGCAGAGCAAATTAAGCCTTCCCTCTTCCGGCGATTTTTTTGAATGTCTGCAAGACCTCAAACCATGCCACGTTGGATGGCACTTTAGGCACATAGCCTGGTCTAGGACTCAAGATGGCTTTAACTCCCCCAGGGGCAAACCCCAGGCAAGTTGGCATTATGGCCAAGGCCTGGAGGTCCCCCATCCTCTTAAGAGAGGTGATAGCCAAAAGAAAAGCCACCTTAAACGACAGGCCTCAACCCCTGCCTCGACAGGACACCTGCTCCCTGATTCTGGTCCACGGGAGGATATGATGCGCCAATCTGCATAGAGGGCGCAATCTCAGACCCCCCTGATGATTCAGATAAGCGACTACCGGCGTATTGTCTGAACGTATCAGAATGTGGTAGCCCCTGATGTCTGTGAGGAAGCTCCTCAGAGCCCTGAACACAGCCAACCTCTCTAGGCAATTTATATGCCATGAATGATGATGGTCCTGCCACAGACCCCTGGCAAAGCGGCCATCCATGACCACGCCACAGCCAGTGAGGGAGGTGTCTGTTGAAACGGTTTTCCGGCGACATGACGCTCCCAACACTGGGCCTTGGGAGAGAAACCAAGGTTTCTTCCATATGGATAGGGAATGAAGGCATCTGCGCATAACCCTGATCATACTGAATGGATTTTCCCTCGGGGAAAACCCCTTGGCTTTCAGCAACAACTGTAACGGTCTCATGTGCAGCAGGCCAAAAGGTATTACGTTGGACGCAGCTGCCATGAGCTCCAGCAGTCTTTGAAACTACTTTACAGTGATGTTGCAGCCTAGCATTATTCTGTCAGCATTACACCATCGCCTGAATGGACTCGATACGTACAGGAGACATTTGTGCCTGCATCGTAGTCGAGTCCCATACCACTCCCAGGAACGTGGTTCTCTGGGAAGGCGTCAACATGCTCTTTTTCGTCTCAACCCCAAGCTCTGAATGTGGCCAAGGACAACATCTCGATGCCGAACTGCCATTTCTTGCGACTGAGCCAACATGTGCCAGTCGTCGAAATAGTTCAGGACACAAATGCCCTGGAGTCTTAAATTGAGCCAGAGCTGCATCCATGCATTTGGTGAAAGTGCGAGGGGAGAGAGCTAGGCCAAATGGAAGAGCTCGATATTGGAACACTTCGCCCCCAAAAGTGAACCTCAGGAACTTCCTGTGAGAAGGAATGATGGAAACATGGACATATGCGTCCTTTAGATCTATCGTGACAAACCAGTCCTCGGACCTGATTTGATGGGAATAGTGAGCATCTTGAACCTGAACCTCCTCAGAGACCGGTTCAAGTGTCTCAGATCTAAAATTGGACGCAACCAACCATCGTTCTTGGGAACTATGAAGTACCGGCTGTAGAACCTGGACTCCCTGTCTGGCGGAGGAACACATTCTATGGCCTCCTTTACCAAAAGGGAGTGAACTTCCTGTTCCATTACCCATGCCTGTTCTGGGACCACTACAGTCCAGACCACCCTGTTCAGGGGCGGCAACCGAACTGCAGTCTGTAGCCCTTTTTTTACTATACCCATGGAGATATGTTCGGAAGGCATTGCCATACGCCGACAAAATCTACTAAGGGAATCAGCCTCTCGAGGCTGACCTCGGGTGTTCTTCGAGTATCGTTCCCAACCCCCTGAAGCGGCTGACCGGCAGGGAGAGATCGAGAATGATTTTTGGTGTGCGGACGCAGTGCTGTGCTGCCGAAACCATTTGGGGCGGACAAAGCAGTGCGTGTTTGCTGGAAACCGATGTGGCCCGAAGCGTACTGGATGGCGGGATCACAACATCGATTTCCAGAGGGTTCCGCGGAGGAGGCGACCTTAATCGCTCCTCCCCAGGGGGGACAGCCCTCAGAGGTCCTGCCAGAGCTATAGGACCATTTACTGAGTTCGGTGCCCTGAAGCAGCTGGCCGGCAGGAGAAAACCGAACACAATTTTGTACAGGCCTCATCTAAAGGAGCAACTCGACAGGGCCGCAACGACTTCGGACGGACACTGCGATTAGCAATCGCTGGAAACCGATGTGTCCCGAAGCGCACGAGGCGGCGAGAACAAGCATCGATTTCCTGAGGGCTCCATGGAGGAACGAGATCCTCACAATGCACGCAGGCAGCCCCCTCAGGAACTGCCCATGCATGCACCGCTCCCATCTTAGATGATTATTCAGACAAGTGAAACAAGGTTTGGATGATAGGCTGATTTAAAATATCTAACTTCTCAAAGTCAGATAATATTCCATTTTAATTCCTCAGAATTAAATGCTGCCTTAATCACCAAACATGTGTAACATGGTCTGAATGATAGGCTGAATTAAAATATCTAACTTCTCAAAGTCAGATAGGCCTAATATATTTCATTTTAATTCCTCAGAATTAAATGCAGCCAAAATCACCAGACAATACTGTTTTAATATTTATTTATACGGTCTCATAATCTACACATTGCCTTGGCAAACGTGAGATTTGAGCCATTCACAATATATTTGGCTTTCATCCCTCGAGAACAGGTGCGAGGCTGAAACACCGAAAGCACAAGGCAGTATGCGTCGAGATATTTCTCAATGAACACAGCCAGCACCCTCAGGAGCTGACTGTGCATGCCTCGCACCCAAACAGTATCACATGCACACCGATCGTGTGTGTCACTCTTATTGCAGACCAGTAATCTATGCGCTGCCTCTGAAAACGCGAGATCGAGCCTTGCGTTATGAAGTGGCGAGCTCTCATTTACGGTTTCAACTGCCTCGATGCTGAGCACATCTAATTCCTCAGAATCAGTTCGCTCAGCCGGGTTCCGGAACTGTCAGAGGACTGAGAAAGTGCCGCAGCAGTTAAGCCCTCTTGACAGATCCATTTGCGAACCCCACAATCTGAGCCGCCGCGCCGCCTTGGTGGACACGGGACCCGAACCGCGAGGAATACGAGCCTGGCCGGCCTCATCGAAAAACGGCCAGGCGGGATGGATAGTGCTTCACAGTGCTGACAGGCAGCTCCCTCGACCCTTTATACTTTCGGGTATGCCGTCACATGCTACGTCATGATGCAGCACCAATCAGGATTGGTTTAGTTTCATTCGTACTTCAGACGCGCTACGCTAATGGAGCGTCCCCAAAGTGTCGTTACCGACACAGTGCGAGTTCCCTCTAAAGGGAACACTAATTACATTTGTCACTGTTCGGGTTTACAGTGTAGGGTTTACATTGCAGTTTTTCTCTCTAACCATTTACAAAATCTATAATAAGCTGCCTTTCCACTGCATACGACAAACGACAGCCGCTGGACCGGAAGTCATTAATTTCCAATGGAGAATATGCGTATGCGGAAATTTCGGATCCGAGTTGAGCTTCGGAAGCCTTGAAATATTTGAACTTCTGTGGCTAGACTGTATATGCAACCGGCCGACCGGATGTGATGTATTCTAATCAAAACTATGAGCGCGAAGTTAGCATTACCAATATTTTAACACTTTAATGTTATTCTGTAAACACTATTTCTGTAAAATGGCAGTTATTAATAATTATGGCAGAAATAATTATTTTATAATTATTAAATCAATATTTATGTTGATTAGCTCTATAACATCTACTATGTTTTTATTTTATATCTATTGAGGGTCATTTGTTTTGTGTGGATACATTCATACATGCATTACATTTGTGGCATAATGAAGCCCATTTGCCCGCGTTGTAGTAAATGCTGTGACGTCATTAATTTGCGCCCGCATTTAGGCTTGAGCGCACCTTTGGTGTCCTCTCGCCTGTTTGTTTGCATGCCTTGGCTTGGTGCTGCATGTTGTTGTGTGTTGCTGTGACCGTCTCGAGTGAGCAACGGTTTGATGCTGTAACCTATTGTTTTCCACCACAAACGTGGTTTCGGGATCCTCCCGTTTGTTACCGGCTGGCTGCTGTGCAGGTGTCTGTACCCTTCCGTTCGTGATGTATGAATGAAGACTACTGTGAACTATTAAAGGGACATCTCTTTCTTTGTTTACCTGATCCCACAGCTATGTGACGGAGGATTGCAGTCCGTGCTGTGATGTCATCGCTGTTTTGTCATAGGTTGTTTTGATACTACTGCGCTCAAATTAAACCCTCATACTCACTGCTTTACATGGTTTGAGCTTTTTGTTTTGCATTAAGATTCATTTTTTTGGTTTGTTTCCTTTATTTTGTATAATTTTGTTTTGTGTTTTTGACCATTTTGTTATAGAATTATTTATTTGAATCCTGATTTATTTTGTGTTACTTAATTGAATCGAATTGTTTTGATTCGTGTATGTGTATAACATACATATTTGTTTGTTCGTCTTTTCTTTCTTAATTATTTTGTTTGAATCCTGATTTATTTTATGTGTTGTTACTTAATTGAATCTAATTGTTTTGATTTTGTGTATGTGCATAACATACATATTTGTCTATTTTTCTTTTACTTTTTTTTTTGGTTAAAGATTATTGAATTTGGTTGTTTGTATTATTACTATTGTTATTATCAATTGTTTTCTTTATTGAACTGGGCCAGTAAGGTTTTATATCAAGGCCCGGTTGTGGATGAACAATTGCCATCCACCTGTCGGTTTATATAATCATTTATCTTTTGCCAGGGCACTTCTTGAGAGAGGCCGCAGTTTCTGTTCTTTTAACATCATATTTGAATGTTTGGGGCTTGTCCCCTCAGGTTTTTTTATAAATTATAATAAACTTTTGTAATTTTGTATCAATACCTGTGTCTCCATTCTCCTTGTCTTTAGTAGAACCTGTGCGCTGACAGTACTCTCTGGGTGAAATTCCCAGGGTGGCGTAGTCGAAGATCAAACATATGCAGTGTCCTTTAGAGTATGATTTATTTTTGCTATTAAACCCTTTCCCTCTGTCTGCTCCTCGTGGTTGCCACACATTCATTAAAATCATTCATTTTACCATGGTGAAAGTTAACGGTTGCTTCACAACCAATTTTAAAGTTCTGTGCGACTGCCGCTAGGGGGCGAAATGCGACAATCGTATGCGAATGTCATGTGCAGTGGAAAGGCGGGGGAGCCGAAAGGGAACTATGACATATCTGTCATACAATTTTAAAGAAATAAAAGGTAGGACATCACACACACATTGTTGAAATAGATGGGTGAGAGCAACATCTCAGAAGCTCTTGCATAAGAAATGCTTATATTTTAAAGATCTAAAAAGGAATTCCTTAAGAAGAATAAGACTAGAAAATGTTTTACATATTATTCATTTTTTAGTATCTAAAATGATCAAAACTCTTTTTGTATTTCTTTTGAAACTATACTTTAACTTTCACCATTCTCATCACCTTGCTGTTACAGATGCTTTCTGCGTCTTTCTGCCATTGTCCTTCACAGGAGCTTTTTTTCTGCATCTATGAGTACATCAAGGATCTAATTGTTTTAAATTATATTTTATAGTTGTTTTTTAAAATATTTGTCTGTATGTTAGGAATTGGGTTACTGAAAATGGCGAATGAAAATTACACTGTGAAAAATGTAGACAGCTTTATAATCACTGGATTTGATAACCTGCAGAACCAAAAGCTCTTTGGAGCCCTCATCTTAATAGCCTACATGCTCATATTGCTTGGGAATGGCATCAATCTCTGTATCATCTTGACTGGCAGACATTTACATAAACCAATGTACATATTAATCGGTAATCTAGCTGTTGTTGACATAATGTACTCCTCTACTTGCAACACAACCATGATCTCAGTGCTGCTGGCTGAGATTAAAACTGTGTCATACTACTCTTGTATGTCAAGGATGTTCTTCCTTCATCTTGGTGATATCACAGAGTGCATGGCTCTAACATTAATGGCAATTGACAGACTTGTAGCAATTAGGCTTCCATTAAGATATCACAGCATTGTAACAAATTCACGAACAATTTTTCTTATTTTTCTAACCTGGCTCATTGGTTTCACTGCATTAGGTTTTGTGACATCTGTGGCAGACAGTCTCCCATACTGTCAGCCTCTTATCAGATATGTGTTCTGTGGGTATCCTTCACTGGTCAGAGCAGCTTGTGTTGATGCAGAACCATATTTTACCCCGTCAACAATATTAAGTGTGTGGATATTATGTGGTCAGTTTCCTTTTATTATGTGCACCTATGCTGTTCTGGCATATAGTGTGACTAAACTCTCCAATAATGCAAGCAGAAAGCAAATGATCAACACTTGTTCGAGTCACCTCATTGTCTTGCTCATTTTTTATACACCAAAGCTGGTCTCTGCATTATTAACTCGAATAGGAGTTGTGCTTGCTTTATCAGAGAGAAATGCATTATCAGTAATTGGCACTGTAATTCCTCCCTTAGTAAACCCCACTGTTTATTGTACCAGGAATAAAGAGATCAGAAAAATATTATTAGGTGTATTTCTTCACAAAAAAATTGTACCTAATCATTAAGGTTAAGATTGATCATGATGGATTTAAAATTTCAATTCTTAAATTGTGATGTTGTTGCTGTTGCATGTGTTTTTTGATGCCCTTGCTGTTAGAGAGACCAAATCATAGACATTTATTTTTAAAGTAAAGTTAGAAAAAATAAATGATGCTCTGCTTATTTTTGAGATTACAGTATTAGAAGAAATTAATCATGAAATGTTAAATAGAAAAAAAAAAAAAAAATTGTAGAAGCATTGTATATTTCTGCAATGTATTGTATGTGAAGCATGAATCATATTAATAAAGTTAATCAGTATAAAATAATGTTTCTTTTCCCTCAGTCCCAGCAGTCATTGATTCTATTAAAGCATATGTAATGGGATCCCAAACATACAGGGAACATTATCTGCTCAGCTATTAATGGACTGTTAAGAAGGCTGGAATTAATAATTAATAATTCATAAAAGCATTGTGGCTTATAAGGTTCACAGTAAAATCTCACTAACCAGGATATACTGTTTTTGGTTCAATTATTACAAATGAATTAACATTTACCAATTATTATTTTTATTTTTTTTATTTTTTTTTGTTTTTGCTTTTTACAACTTTATTTCACCATAAACAAAAGCTGAATTAACTATAACATGAAAGAATCGTTTTCCCTTAAAATAAAACGAAAAACATGTTGTTAAAGATAAAATTACTTATATAATAAAGACAATAAAGACATATTCGAATGACCTTAATGTTTATTGTGATGTATTTTTAAAATATGCATTATATTTTTTGTTCTCTTTTAAAAGCTTCTCTCAATGCTGTACGGAGTTATTGCTTAGGGAACACCTTTGTGTGTGACCGGCTATGAAGTATGTGTGTGAACACACCATGGAACTTGGCCTTGAACTTGACAGCATCTGATGGTGACGTCATTGGAATGACGTGCTGAGTGCTGAGTGCTGAGTGCCCTTTCTATGTGGCTCAGACCCCGGTTCCTCATAGCTGCATTTCCACTGTCGGACCAAAATTGGGCATGCTAGTGCGTGCCAGGGCCAGTCACGTTTTCACTGTCACTTCCGGGGCTTGATCGGGCCTCCTCGGGGCCAACAGCCAGGGTTTTTTGGCCCGCCGAATACTTTGGTCCAAAGCGGGGCTAGAGGAGTGGTTACGAACAAAGGCAGAGTTTACCTGAGTTTGGAGATGGCACCGCCGGCGCCGCGGATGATTTACCAGCTAACATCAGCATTAAAGACTTTTAAAATCATTTTAGCTCAAAACTCACTTTTAGACAGCAGCAAGTGTTTGAAATAACTTCTGTTTGTGATCCGATGTGGATTCTGATTACTGTAGGCAGAAATAGTGATGCAAAAGACTATTTGCGCTAACCATTACCATAGTAAACATGGTAAATACGACCGCTTGAAGAAATCAAACAAATCATATAGGCTGTCACAATTGTATATTTATTTTATCTGTCAGTAAAATAGGTCTCGTCTCTTTATACCTGACTATCTGATATCCATATTTATCTCCGCATATGTCATAAAATAAAGCAAGCAACTCCGTTTTTTCGGGAGCTTCCTCTGTTTCTCTGAATGAAAATATAACTGTATTGGGACTGTCACTGGAGAGAGTGCTAAAGCTCCTCAGGTTGTATTTTTGTTGGAAAATTTGTAGAAATGATTGTTCTTTCTAAATGTGATGTAGGCTAATAGGCTACTGTCCTGTGACTACAAATAAACAGAAACTACCCGACTGAATAAGTACGCGTGTCATCTTTCTTTAGTGAAATAACGGTTGTAGGAGCCAAAATGCGTTTAAAAAGGTGATGTGTTATTCACATTTTGACCACTGAGTGGTGCTGTGAACATTACCAAGATATCAATGTATATTGGTAGCCTTCCTTATGCTGTAGGTAGGTGTTTTGACCCGGAAGGGCAAAAAGGTTTTGACCGCAACAGCGAAAGCGGTGAACGTATGTAAAACTTCCCTTTAATGTATGTATTGAATACTAAAGTTGGATATTATACACGGTGGTGTTTGTGGTGCCAATAAACTGTGTATGGTGATGCAACGGAAGAATGGTCTTCTCGTTTCTTATGGATGAAGTAAACAACGTAATACCAAAGCAAGAAAGTGAGTCAAACTAATTACTCCAGGATCAAACAACTCAGTAGCCTAAAGTATTAGATTTAGCTCCTACAATTCAAGTCAAAATCTTGCATGTGGAGCTTTGTTTGGAACTTCGGCACATTTGGATACATCAAAGTTGAAGGAGGACGCTGTGTTAACGGGAGTCGCTGGAGAAGGAAGACGCTGTGTTAATGGGAGTCGCTGGATTTTGTCTGTGCCAAAGAGTGCTTTTGCAGTTTGCCATCAGTGTAAAGGACGTCGCAATGCTGGATCTATAATCTCTAAAGCCGGCTGAAGAACACAATAACAACAGATCATCTAATGGCGCCCAACGCACTGAGGTATGTTTAGCGCTACACTGTTTTATGGCCATTCAGTTGTGTGCACACGTAATTAAAATGAATTAAATGGTCTGCTCGCCGACGCGGGTGTATAAAAGACTTTGGTAGTGACTGTTGCAACAAACTATAACGAACTAAAAATAGACTAATCCTTATGGAGACACGCAACGCAACATCGGATAAAACTGTGGGGTCTGGTCTTAGCAATGTGGAAGTACAAACTGAAAAATGTGTGGTTAAGCTTTCATATAAAGAATTAGCTGATAAATTGGATAAGTTGCAAGCTGGCAGAAAAGCCAAAGTGAATAACGCAGATAATATAAGAAAATCCTTGCAAGAGTTTATTCAAAAGGGTGACAAATTACAGGTACAATGTGCACTTGAAGAGCTCACTGAGGTATGTGATGCAAGTGCAAAAAGCATCCATGAGTCTGTATTTTGTTTATTGCCACCTGATGAAAGGGAAGAACAAGAAACGTGGTTTAAGGCAAAAACTATGTTCAATGATGAATGCATTGCTGATGCAAACCAATGGGTTTTGTGTAATGAAGGTAATGTGTTTGTAAGAGAATGTGATGTTATTGATGATGGTATTAATCCAAATGACAGTGTGTCCAATGTGGAAAGTAAACGTTCAAAAAGCAGCATGAGCAGTAGTAGAATCAGCACTGCATCCTCTGTAAGGATAAAAGCAGAAGCAGATAGAGCTGCACTTGTTGCTCGTGCTGTAGCTTTAAAGGATAGGCATGCTCTTGAGGAGCAGGAGCAGCAGTTAAGGAGGGAAAGGGAGCAGTTCGACTTGGATGCTGAATTGGCTGCATCTGCTGCTAAACTGGCTGTTTTAGAGGCTTTTGAACGCTCTTCTCAAGGATCTCCAAGTGTCATGAATTCCCACTCGGAAAAGGAAGGAAGGAAAAGGAAATCTGGCAATGGATTAAACCCTATGGCAACGGAATATGAACCTGGACCAGGGAAAACAGTTCAAAAAAGTGTTTGTTCATTACCACCTGGCCAAATAGTTGATGTGCGACCTAAGACAAGTGAGAGTCGGATTAACATTGCTACAAGCCAACAGTATGCTGTTAATAAACAACGACAGACAATAGCTGCACAGGGAACATTACAGCATCCAACTTTTCAATTAAAGGACAAGCGGTCTGTATACCATGATGCCACTGGTCAGAATGATGCCACACCTGATGGTATACTTAACATCATGCATAAGCAAAATGAAATTACAACTGCCTTGCTTCAACATCAGCGTTCAATGTCATTGCCACCAAGAGATATTTCCATATTTGATGGAGATTCACTTCAATACAGAACCTTTATAAAAGCTTTTGAACAAGGTGTGGAAGAAAAGGCCAGTAAAGCAGATTGTTTGTACTATTTAGATCAATTTACTCTTGGGCAGCCACGAGATCTGGTGCGTAGTTGTCAACACATGGCTCCTGAGCGTGGTTATACAGTAGCAAAGAATCTTTTACAGGAACACTTTGGCAATGAGTATAAAATTGCTACTGGTTATATTGAAAAGGCTCTGGCTTGGAACCCTGTGAAGTCTGAGGATGTGAAATCACTGCAAGCTTATGCTTTGTTCTTGCGTGGCTGTTGCAATGTAATGGGGGAGCTCCAGCACATGCAAGAAATGGATATGCCTGTAAACATGAGAAGTGTTATTTCCAAATTGCCATTCAAGCTGAGGGATCAGTGGAGAGTAACAGCTTATGACATAATGGAAACAGATAACCGTCAAGCTTGTTTTGTTGATCTGGTCACATTCATGGAACGTCATGTCCGAATTCTTTCTGACCCCTTGTTTGGTGATATTCAGGAGTCATCATTTGGTGTCACTGGAACAAAGCCATTGACAAGATTTAAGTCACAGCCCAAGGAAAGAATGAAGGGAAATAACTTTGCTGTTACAGTAGCAAACATAGACTCACTTTCAGGATCTGGGAGTTCAAAATCAGACTCAGGGAAGGCTGACAAGGATGATTGCCTATGCTGTTCTAATAATCACTCATTGGAGGAGTGTGATCAGTTCAATTCAAAGAAGCATAAGAAAAAGATTGATTTTCTTAGAGAAAAGGGAGTTTGCTTTGCATGCTTGTGTACTGGGCACATGAGCAAGGATTGTAAAGGGCGTCTGAATTGCAAAGTTTGTCATCAAACTCACCTGACAGTGCTTCATATCAAAAGGCAATCAGCAGCTGTGAAACAGTCGTCATGTGACAAGTTAGTTTCTTCCTAAACATGTGGGCATACAGGGGTCGGTAAGGACCGATATGCATTGTCTATTCTCTCTGTACAAGTTAAATCCATTAAAGGAAACAAGGTTATAAAAACATATGCATTCTTGGATCCAGGTAGTTCAGCTACATCCTGCTCAGAACAACTTATGCAGAAGCTGAATATTTCAGGTAAACAGGTCACATTCCTGCTCAGTACAATGGGGCAACAAGCCATAGTTCCAGCTCATTCCTTGACTGGTTTGGAAGTATCCAGTCTGGATTGCAATAACTTCTATCAGCTTCCTGAGGTGCTCACACAGCAGAAAATGCCAGTTAGTACTGCCAACATGATAACATCTGAAGATTTGTTTTTTCCAAGTTTCCATACCTATCAAAGGTGCACATCCCAAACATCAAAGCAAATGTTGACTTGCTGATTGGTACCAATGCTCCCAAGATATTGGAGATAGTCAGCAGCTGTGGGACTGGCCCATACGCTGTTAGGACAGTGTTGGGATGGGTTGTTAATGGTCCACTGAATGGAAACAGTGGTGCATTAGGAATGGAGATTCCCACTGCTACAGTGAATCAGATTGCTGTGTGCAGATTGGAGGAAATGTTAATGAATCAGTACAATCATGACTTCAATGAAAGCACTGGGAAAAAAAAAATGTCCAGGGAGGACATCAGGTTCATGGAAATCATGGAGCAGTCAGCAGTACTTCAAGATGGGAAATATTGTTTGAAATTGCCCTTTAAGACCAAAGAAGTATATCTGCCTAACAACTTTGCTGTGGCAAAGCAACGGGTCCTTGGTTTGAAGAAAAAATTTCTCAACCATGATTTTCATCAGGAATATACAGGATACATGAATGATGTCATCAGCAGGGGCTATGCAGAACAAGTACCTCAAGAACAGCTACACTGTGAAATTGGGAAAGTATGGTACATCCCTCATCATGGTGTCCACCATCCAAGAAAGGGATCTATTCGTGTAGTGTTCGACTGTGGAGCCACATATCAAGGAACATCTTTGAACAATAAACTTCTACAGGGTCCTAACCTTACCAGCTCTTTGCTTGGCGTTCTCACTCGCTTTAGGCAAGAACCCGTGGCCTTTATGGGTGACATTCAAGCTATGTTCCATCAAGTGAAGGTAGCTGAAGAAGACCAGATGGATGGCCATTTGGTGGCCAGATGGAAACATTTCTGAGACTTGTGGAATATAAGATGACTGTACATTTATTTGGTGCAGTTTCCTCTCCGAGCTGTGCAAGTTACGCACTGAGGAAAACTGCAGATGACAATCAGTTTAAGTTTCCAGCTTATGGGATTCAATGTCAAGCAAAATTTCTACGTGGATGATTGCTTGCAGAGTTCAGTTACAGAAGAGGAAGCTATAAAGACGATGAAGGCTCTCATTGCTCTGTGTCAGAAAGAGGGATTCATTTTGGAAAAATGGATCAGTAATAGTCATGCACTATTGCAAACTGTTTCAGTAGATCAAAGGGCCAAAAACCTGAAGGAGTTAGATTTAGACAGAGATAAACTTCCACTCGAAAGAGCATTGGGCCTACAATGGTGTGTGGACACAGACTCTTTCAAATTCAAAGTTGGAGGTAAAACAGTCTTTTACCTGACGTAGCATGCTTTCGATCACCAGTTCCATGTATGATCCTCTGGGGTTCCTGGCTCCAGTCATGTTGTCTGCTAAGATGATGCAACAAGAACTCTGCAGGAGAGGTTGTAGATGGGATGATGCTATACCACAGGACATATTATGCCAGTGGAAGAGATGGTTGGAGGATCTGGAGTCGTTAGCTGCCTTCACTGTGGACAGGTGTATTAAGCCTGGGGATTTTGGAGAGCTTAGGCATGTTCAACTACACCATTTTGCTGATGCCAGTATGAATGGATATGGCACAGTAACATACATCAGAATGTTAAATCATGAGAAACGCATTCACATTGCCTTTCTACTTGGTAAAGTCAGAGTGACACCATTGGAGGCTGTAACCATTTCCCGTTTAGAGTTGACAGCAGCTGTGCTTGCTACCAAAGTAGATGCAATGCTAAAAGAAGAATTGAATATCCAGTTGGAAAATTCAGTCTTCTGGACCGATAGTACAGCAGTATTAAAGTATCTCAACAACGAAGACAAGCGATTTTCATACATTCGTAGCTAACAGAATCGCAACCATTAGAGAAACCGTTGAACCCTCACAATGGAGATATGTCAGTTCTAAGGACAATCCAGCTGATGACGCTTCAAGAGGAATGAAGATTGGAGACTTTCTGAAGAACAGCAGGTGGCTTAAAGGTCCAGCCTTCTTGTGGTTGAATGAGGAGTACTGGCCTATGGACACACTAAATGTCTTGATAGACTCTGATGACGCAGAGGTTAAACGAGAAACAACAGTAAATGTCATTAGTGTGAATGAAGTGTCTAGTCCAGAGTTCTAATACTTAAAGTATTAGATTTAGCTCCTACAACGGTAACCACTTTATTTCTGTGGGACTAATGTGCAATCTCGACACAAATTAATTAATTATGTATCACTTATTATTGTAAAACTGTGGTAAAACATTGATGCTTGGGTTTTAAATCTTTTAAGTAAACAACAAAAATGCCAACAAACGGGTGCTTTTATCATGTTTGTTTTGCGGTCTCGCTAGTTTCCAGTGATTTCTTTCTGATTAGTTTTCTGATAAAATGATGTGTTTGTGTGACGTTGTTCCAGAGAGGCATGTACAATGTCACACTGGTTGAGGGATGCTGTTGCTCTAGCCTACAAGGCACACGGTCAAGCTTCGCCCCTAGGAATTAGGGCTCAATCCACCAGGGGGGTTGCTTCCTCCCAAGTTTTGGCAAGTATATGTGATGTGGCAGGCTGTTCCTCTCCACATACATTCATAAGATTTTACCGTTTCAGTGTTCATGCTACAAGCTTAGCATGAGCTTGAGTCAACATCTCAAGCTTATGTCTGAGACCTTTCGCGTGTTTGTGAGCACACACTACACAAACGCGGGGGGGCCATACACATCCAGTGTGGTGCCGTTGGTATTCTCTTTCCCAAAGCACTAACTCAGCGCAGCATTGAGAGAAGCTTTTAAAAGGGAACATCCCAGGTTACTTGCCTGTAACCCTGTTCCCTGAGAAAGTGCTTCATTGCTGCACTGAGGATGTGCCCGGACTTCTCTTCAGACCCTTCAATACCTGAAGATGCACCTGTGGCACACCTAATTACAACCTCTGGCGAGCACACATTCCAGTGACGTCACTGTCAGAAGCAGTCAAGTTCAAGGGCAAGTTCCTTGGCGTGTTCGCACACGTACTTCACAGCCGGTCACACACAAAGGTGTTCCCAAAGCACTAACTCAGCGCAGCATTCCCGCTTGTATACTAACAAAAAAAAAAACAACAGAAATATTAATAAAACCCACAATAATTCCTGCAATCAGTAAAGCTACACTGTAAAAAATTTCAGGCCTCTCCAATTCAAAAGTTTCTAGTGAATGGTCACATCTAAATTTTTCAATTGGCCAAATTGAATTTCTGTGAATTAAATTTTATAAATTCTGGCAACAGTCTGTTAACATGGGGTCAATCAGAAATAATATGTTGAGCCAATGGAAAAATGTAATTTACCAAACTGTGACGTTGGTCCAATTAAATATTTTAAATACAGTAACAATTGTTTATTTCTCACGGTCCCAAAAGACAAAAATGATTAAAAACATAAATATATTAAGCAAAATACAGAACACAGACAACAGGGTTGACATTTTATCACATCACCTTATTAACAAGTCAATTCCAACACAGGATATTTGGTGAAAATACCTTATTTTAAATAAGGAAAATCTCCGAATACATTCAAGAAGTCTTCTGCATAACAGGATGTCTTGATGTGGTGAAGAAAACTTCCAAAGCGGCACTGCATAGGCTAAAAAATTTTGGATCACTCGTCACTTAAGGTGTGGTTATGAGTACATCAGATGACCACCTTGCCTCTCTCTTAGTTTGGGACACTAGTCAAGGTTTTTTTCCTTGACTAGTGGTAACTTACTCATCACCATATATTGTCTAATATTGCCTATCACATTAAATCTGACATCGCTAGCTTTTAATCTAAATCACTATCACAACGCGTTAGCATTTTTCTAGCCTGCCATCCGTGCCGTGAGACATCTGTGAGACAGCATAGGATCAAAAAAACACTCTTCCGTTCCGATTAGAACATCAAACAGGTTCTCCCCACTCAGTGAGAACCCTGTTGAAAGTGCCCTAGTTATTGGCGATTTTATTACACGGGACGTGAAAATAGAGACACCAGCCACCATAGTCACATGTTTACCGGGAGCCAAAGCGCCTGACATCAAAGTAAATTTAAAAGTGCTGGCTAATGCTAATCGTAAATTCTCTAAGATTATTATTCACGTCGGCACTAATGATGTTAGTCTTCGCCAGTCGGAGATCACTAAAATTAACATTAAAGAGGTGTGTGAACTCGCAAGTACGATGGCAGCTAAAGTTTTTTGCTCTGGCCCCATCCCAGTTAGAAGGTGTGATGAGATACTTAGCAGACTATCATCACTCAATGGCTAATTGACTAAGTGGTGTCCGCAGAATAACATAGGGTTCATAGACAATTGGAAAAGCTTTTGGGGCAGACCTGACCTGTTAAAAAAAGATAGTATTCATCCCTCTTGGGATGGGGCCGCTCTTCTCTCTAGTAATTTGGCACATAGTCTTAGAGTTGAACCTTGACTAACTGGGGCCCAGGTCAGGAAGCAGACGGACTGGCTTAACCGACCGTCTGCTAGCTGTCTCACGTCACATAAGTCAGATAAATCCCAACACATAGAGACACTTTCACCTAGATATTATCACATAGAGACTGTGTCTGTTCCCTGAATTAGTAAATACAAAAAACTCTCCAACCCATTTAAGGGAAAAAATTTAATTGATGTTCAACAAATAAAAAAACAGATATAATACAGATGAACAAATGATAAAGCTCGGGCTGCTGAATATTCGATCCCTTTCCTCAAAAGCGCTTATTGTTAATGATATGATTACAGATCATAACCTAGATGTGCTGTGTTTGACAGAAACCTGGCTAAAACCTGACGATTATATTACTTTAAATGAGTACACCCCCCAAGATTATTGTTATAAACACGAGCCGCATCTGAAAGGCAAAGGGTGGTTTTGGCAAAGAGGTGTTGCTGTAATTTATAATATTATCTTCAGTATTACTCAGAAGTCTAGTTTCAAATATAATTCTTTTGAAGTTTTGGTGCTTTGCGTAACGTTATGTAGTGTAAATGATAAATCCCGTTTGACATTTGTGCTGGCTACTGTATACAGGCCACCAGGGCACCATACAGACTTTATCAAAGAATTTGCTGATTTTCTATCAGAGTTAGTACTGGCTGCAGATAAAGTTCTAATTGTTGGTGATTTTAATATCCATGTAGACAATGAAAAAGACGCATTGGGATTAGCATTTAGAGACATTCTAAACTCTATTGGAGTTATGCAACACGTGTCAGGACACTCATCCTCGTAATCATACTTTAGACTTAATATTGTCACATGGAATAAATGTTGATACTGTTGAAATTCTGCAGCAGAGTGATGACATCTCAGATCATTATCTAGTATCACATATACTTAATGTAGCAAAAGCTGCAAAGCCATCCCGTCATTTCAAATATGGCAGGACTATCACCACTGCCACTAAAGATTGCTTTGTAAATAATCTTCCTCATCAGTTCCATCTCCTCAGCATCCCAGATAGCCTAGAGGAACTCGACGTTGCAACAAACTATTGACTCTCTCTTTTCCAGCACTTTAGACACAGTTGCTCCTCTGCGCTTAAAGAAAGAAATAGTCCAACGCCGTGGTACAACGAGCACACCTGGACAGCCAGGACCGTTGCTTTTCACCCTGTACATGCTACCCTTGGGAGGTATCATTACGAAACATGGCGTTAGTTTTCATTGTTATGCTGACGATACTCAGCTCTATATTTCTTCGCGCCCTGATGAAACTTACCAATTCACAAGATTGACGGAATGCATAGCTGATATAAAACATTGGATGACTAGTAATTTCCTACAACTTAATTCTGAAAAAACTGAATTTCTAATTATTGGACAAAAAACCTCTGCACGTAGTAACCTAGAATACTGTCTAACACTCGATGGCTGCTCTGTCAAGTCCTTGTCGTCAGTTAGGAACCTGGGTGTGCTCTTTGATACCAATCTTTCATTTGAAAGCCACGTTTCTAGCATCTGTAAAACTGCATTCTTCCATCTTAAAAATATATCTAAATTACGGCACATGCTTTCAATGCAAAATACTGAACAGTTAGTTCATGCGTTCATGACCTCAAGGCTAGATTATTGTAATGCTCTACTGGGTGGTTGCCCTGCTCGCTTAATAAATAAACTGCAGCTGGTCCAAAACGCAGCAGCTCGAGTTCTTATTAGAACCAGGAAGTATGACCATAATAGCCGAGTTCTGTCAACACTGCACTGGCTCCCTATTAAACATTGTATAAACTTTAAAATCTTGCTTATTACTTACAAAGCTCTAAATGGTTTAGCTCCTTAGTACCTGAATGAGTTCTTAACGCGTTATACTCCATCCTGCACCAAGACACAACCAACGCATCCCTGAAGTGTCAGCAGAGACCATGTCAACTAGACTCTCCCCTGTGAAGGCCTCCTTCACTTCCCTTCCCCTCTATACAGATAAAAACACATATGCACACATACGTATCCAAACGTGATTGCCTATAGGCTGAACATGTAATGCTTGCGTACATGCCGTCGCCGTTTTCACGGATTCGCCTTTTTAGGGGTTGCGCGGGGATGATGATGGTATAGTTTCAAAACTATTTCAAACCTATTTCATGGTTTGCGTTCTCGGGCCACCAAATGCTGTTGCCAAGCGGATGGGGTCCGGAACGCATTGGGTGTTTTCTGTTTTAATTGAAGATGGTGTTGTTTAAATGGAACCAAATTAATCAAAAAGTTTTCTTCAAAAACAAAATTAATTTCCTATCATCACTGTAAAGCTGCTTTGAAGCAATCTGTGTTGCAAAAGCGCTATATAAATGAAGGTGACTTGACTTGACTTGGCTGTATGAGAACACTCCAAACATGAGGCTGTTCAATCATTTAGAATGAATGTAAAGTGGGGGAGTGGGTGGGCGGGTTGGAGTTGGTCATCTGATTTATCTGAAAGATTGGTGAGATTGCTAACTTGTAGAGCCTCTTCTTTATTATCAGCACAAAGAAGACACAATTGTAATTAAAGCTGCAAGCAGCGATGAAAGGGCCCTCGCACACTGGAGCACCGCCACCCGGTGGCCTCAGGAAAACAGCGAATAGTGGGCGACATGCATTTAAGTGGGTAAATATAGGAGAAATATTGCCAAGTCACTTAAATGTGCCACACTTCCTGCTGCCAGCAGGTGGCGCTTTGACTGTAACCGAATATTGGCATGTAGATGTCTTCAGGCCAGGACTATTATCAAACATGTGAAGTTTGGGGCAGAGTGGACATTGTATGCCTGAGTTACAACAACTTCCTGTTTCGTTGCGTAAATCGCATACATTAGCACTTAGCCAAGCTTTGCTTGATTTAATGTGTTTCTAGCATGTTTGGGACATGATGGCATATTTAAATGAGTTTCTGGGAGCGAATTATAGTGTAAAGCATGCCATTTCCTGTTTCCAGCAGGTGGCGCTATGACTAACTGAATATTGGCATGTAGATGTCTTCAGGTCAGGATTCTAATAAAACATGTGAAGTTTGGGGCAGATCGGACATTGTATGTCTGAGTTACAACAACTTCATGTTTCATGGCGAAACAACGAACTTTGTGAGGTCGCCACGGACACGCCCTTCAGGGAAAACTAAAGATCTTCGCAATTTAACATCACCAAGGCCTTAAGATTAGACTGACCAAATATGATCTTGATATGTTTAAATTTCAATGAGGAGTTAATCACAGTGTAAAACATGCCATTTCCTGTTGCCTGCAGGTGGCGCTATGACTGTAACTGAATATTGGCATGTAGATGTCTTCAGGTCAGGACTCTAATAAAACGTGAAGTTTGGGGCAGATCGGACATTGTATGCCCGAGTTACAACAACTTCCTGTTTCATGGCGAAACATCGAACTTTGTCAGGCCGCCACAGACACGCCCTCCAGGGAAAACTCATGATCTTCGCAATTTAACATCGCAAAGGCCTTTAGATTAGACTGTGCATGATAATCTGATTAAATCTCTAGGAGGAGTTAGTTAAAGTACAACGTCTGGAAATGGCAAAATTTGCAACAATTTTGCAAAGAAAAATCAAAATATCTCACTTCCTGTTGGTTTTCAGATTTCGTACCAGGAGACTTTTTTGTAGGCTCTGCTTGCTTTTGAATCTTTATTTGATATCATTCCCTGTTGTTTAAACTGCTAAATATAATTTACACATCACCATATATTGTCTAATATTGCCTAGCATATTAAATCTGACACCGCTAGTTTTTTATCTAAATCACTATCACGCGTTAGCATTTCGCTAGCCTTTTAGCTTGCCATCTCTGCACTCGGGTCTCTTGTTTTCTGAGTTCATTAAACAACTGTGGCGAGTTGGATTAGTAAATAGACTCCATCAAACAACTGTGGTAAATTGGATTAATCAACAAATACGGTAAGCCATGTCTTCTTCTCCTGTCATTGTCACTTGCACTGCATGTTTCATGTTTAGTATATCTTTCTCCGTTGGCGAACAGGGCTTCACATGTGATAAATGTAAGGAGATAGTCAGGCTGACGGAGAAGATTTCAGAATTAGAGACACGCATCCAGACTTTATTTGAGAGTAGTGAGAATGTAACAGCTTTAGACACTGCTTTGGATGCGAATAGTTTAGTGAACTCTGTACATTGTTCGGTTCCGGCTGTAGAGCCCGTGCAGCAGGGCAACTGGGTGACGGTGAGACGGCATAGTCGCGGATCAAAAAACCACTCTTCCGTTCCGATTAGAACATCAAACAGGTTCTCCCCACTCAGTGATGCACCCACTGAGAATCCTGTTGAAAGTGCCCTAGTTATTGGCGATTCTATTACACGGAACGTGAAAATAGAGACACCAGCCACCATAGTCACATGTTTACCGGGAGCCAGAGCGCCTGACATCAAAGCAAATTTAAAAGTGCTGGCTAATGCTAATCGTAAATTCTCTAAGATTATTATTCACGTCGGCACAAATGATGTTCGACTTCGCCAGTCGGAGATCACCAAAATTAACATTAAAGAGGTGTGTAAACTCGCAAGTACGATGGCAGATGACATTTTTTGCTCTGGTCCCCTCCCCGTTAAAAGGAGTGATGAGATACTTAGCAGACTATCATCACTCAATGGCTGGTTGTCTAAGTGGTGTCTGCAAAATAACATAGGGTTCATAGACAATTGGAAAAGCTTTTGGGGCAGACCTGACCTGTTGAAAAAAGATGGTATCCATCCTTCCTGGGATGGTGCCGCTCTTCTCTCTAGTAATTTGGCACATAGTCTTAGAGATAAACCTTGACTAACTGGGGCCCAGGTCAGGAAGCAAACGGACTGGCTTACCCGACCGCCTGCTAGCTGTCTCACGTCACAGAAGTCAGATAAATCCCAGCACATAGAGACTCTTTCACCTAGATATTATCACATAGAGACTGTGTCTGTTCCACGAATTAGTAAATACAAAAAACCATCAAAACCATTCAACGGTAAAAATTTAATTGATGTCCAACAAATAAACAACAGATATAATACAGATGATCAAATGATAAAGCTCGGGCTGCTGAATATTCGATCCCTTTCCTCAAAAGCGCTTATTGTTAATGATATGATTACAGATCATAACCTAGATGTGCTGTGTTTGACAGAAACCTGGCTAAAACCTGACGATTACATTACTTTAAATGAGTCCACCCCCCAAGATTATTGTTATAAACACGAGCCGCGTCTGAAAGGTAAAGGGGGAGGTGTTGCTGTAATTTATAATAATATCTTCGGTATTACTCACAAGTCTAGTTTCAAATATAATTCCTTTGAAGTTTTGGTGCTTTATGTAACGTTATGTAGTGAAATTGATAAATCCCGTTTGACATTTGTGCTGGCTACTGTATATAGGCCACCAGGGCACCATACAGACTTTACCAGAGAATTTGCTGATTTTCTATCAGAGTTAGTACTGGCTGCAGATAAAGTCCTAATTGTTGGTGATCTTAATATCCATGTAGACAATGAAAAAGACACATTGGGATTGGCATTTAGAGACATTCTAAACTCTATTGGAGTAAGGCAACACGTGTCAGGACCCACTCATCGTCGTAATCATACGTTAGACTTAATACTGTCACATGGAATAAATGTTGATACCATTGAAATTCTGCAGCAGAGCGATGACATCTCAGATCATTACCTAGTATCATGTACACTTAATTTAGCAAAGGCTGCAAAGCCGTCCCCTCGCTTTAAATATGGCAGGACTATCACTGCTGCGACTAAAGATTTCTTTGTAAATAATCTTCCTCATCAGTTTCATCTCCTCAGCATCCCAAATAGCCTAGAGGAACTCGATGTTGCAACAGAAACTATTGACTCTCTCTTTTCCAGCACTTTAGACACAGTTGCTCCCCGGCGCTTAAAGAAGATTAAAAAAAATAGTCCAACGCCGTGGTACAACGAGCACACCCGGGCCCTTAAAACAGGAGCCAGAAAAATGCTGGAAGAAAACAAAACTAGAAGTTTTTCACATTTTGTGGAAAGAGAGCATGATTGCATACAGAAAGGCCCTAAAAACTGCTAGATCTGCTTATTTCTCGACTCTCTTAGAAGAAAACAAACACAACCCTAGGTATTTATTCGATACAGTGGCTAAATTAACCAAAGATATAGCTTCACCTTCTGATGTTTGTAAACAGCACAGCAGTAATGACTTTATGAACTTCTTTACTTGTAAGATTGATAATATTAGGAAAAAAATTATAACCATGCAGCCGTCTACTACAGTATCACATCAGACAGTGCATTGTAGTGTCACTGAGGAAAAATTACATTCATTCACTGCTATAGAAGAAGAATTGGCTAAACTCGTTAAATCATCAAAATCAACAACATGTACGCTCGACCCCATACCGACTAAACTACTAAAACAGATGCTTCCAGAGGTCATAGATCCTCTTCTTAATATCATTAATTCATCCTTGACATTAGGATATGTACCGAAAACTTTTAAGTTGGCTATTATTAAACCACTTATTAAAAAACCGCAACTTGATCCTACAAAATTAGTCAATTACAGGCCAATCTCAAATCTACCCTTTCTGTCAAAAATACTAGAAAATGCAGTGTCCTCACAATTATGCTCCTTTTTAGAAAGAAATGGTATCTGTGAGGATTTCCAGTCAGGATTTAGACCGTATCATAGTACTGAGACTGCTCTCATTAGAGTTACAAATGATTTACTCTTGGTTGTATCTCTCTGTTAGTGTTACTCGATCTTAGCGCTGCATTCGATACTATCGACCACAACATTCTTTTGAATAGACTCGAAAATTATGTTGGCATTAGTGGAATTTCATTAGCATGGTTTAAATCATACTTATCTGACCATTATCAGTTTGTAGCAGTAAATGAAGAGATGTCACACCGAACACAAGTTCAGTATGGAGTACCGCAGGGCTCAGTGTTAGGACCGTTGCTTTTCACCCTGTACATGCTACCACTAGGAGATATTATTAGGAAGCATGGCGTTAATTTTCATTGTTATGCTGACGATACTCAGCTCTATATTTCTTCACGTCCTGACGAAACTTACCAATTCACAAGATTAACGGAATGCATAGCTGATATAAAAAATTGGATGACTAGTAATTTCCTGCAACTTAATTCAGAAAAAACTTTTTAATCATTGGACAAAAAAACTCCACAAGTAGTAACCTAGAATACTGTCTAACACTCGATGGCTGCTCTGTCAAGTCCTCGTCATCAGTTAGGAACCTGGGTATGCTCTTTGATACCAATCTCTCATTTGAAAGCCACATTTCTAGCATCTGTAAAACTGCATTCTACCATCTTAAAAATATATCTAAATTACGGCACATGCTTTCAATGCAAAATGCTGAACAGTTAGTTCATGCGTTCATGATCTCAAGGCTAGATTATTGTAATGCTCTACTGGGTGGTTGCCCTGCTCGCTTAATAAATAAACTGCAGCTTGTCCAAAACGCAGCAGCTAGAGTTCTTACTAGAACCAGGAAGTATGACCATATTAGCCCGGTTCTGGCAACACTGCATTGGCTCCCTATTAAACATCGTATACATTTTAAAATCTTGCTGATTACTTACAAAGCACTAAATGGTTTAGCTCCCCAGTACTTGAGCGAGCTCTTAACGCATTATACTCCATCACGTCTATTGCGGTCTCAAAATTCTGGCTAGTTGATAATACCTAGAATATCAAAATCAACTGCAGGCGGTCGATCCTTTTCCTATTTAGCACCTAAACTCTGGAACAGTCTTCCTAGCATTGTTCGGGAAGCAGACACACTCTGTCAGTTTAAATCTAGACTAAAAACACATCTCTTTACTATGGCATACACATAAAACATTTTTAATTTCTATTATTCAAATCAGTTAAATGATTGTTTTAGGCTGCATTAACTAGGTCAGCCGGAACCTGGAACACTTCCAATAACACCTGATGTACTCGTTACATCATAAGAAGAATGGCATCTACGCTAATGTTAGTCTCTCTGTTTATCCCGAGGTTTACTGCAGTCGATCCGGGCCGTGTCCAGACCAGATGGTGGACCTTAGCCTGGACATGACGACCGTATCCCTGAAGTGTCTGTAGAGACCGTGTCAATTAAACTCCCCCCTGTAAATGCCGCATCGACACGACATCCTCATTAAACCCGTCCCCGGCGTGACGACTCCAATCTTTCGAATAATCCTACGAATATCTATTGATCTAATATGACTTCTGACCTGTAATGTTGCCAGAATCATAATCATACACTATTTGTTCGTCGGCCAGAGGAGAACTGGCACCCCGACTGAGCCTGGTTTCTCCCAAGGTTTTTTTCTCCATTCTGGCCCTAAAGGAGTTTTGGTTCCTTGCCACCGTCGCCTTTGGCTTTTGGCTTGCTCAGTTGGGGACACTTAAATTTCAACTATATTACTGATCTGCCCGCATTGACACTATATGATAATTGAAATGAGCTGGATGACATCACCGCTTTCACCAGAGCGGCTGTACAGCCGGATCAAATTCCATTGCATTATTTTCCTGTTACCACTGTGAAGCTGCTTTGAAACAATTGCCATTGTAAAAAGCGCTATATAAATAAAGGTGATTTGATTTGATTTGATTAGACTGTGCAAATATGATAATGATCTGATTAAATCTCTAGGAGGAGTTCATTAAAGTACAACGTCTGAAAAATGGCAAAATTTGCAACAATTTTGAAAAGAAAATTCGAAATATCTGACTTCCTGTTGGTTTTCAGATTTCGTACCATGAGACTTTTTTGTAGGTATTGGGCTGTTACATGTGTCGACCGAATTTCATACCTGTATGTGAAACATAGCGGGAGGGGCACTTCGTTGAAATTTTATAGGTGGCGCTATAGAGTCATTTTGCCACGCCTAATTCTGAAACCTATAACAGACATAAATTTTCACCACTTCTGATGCGTGTGCAAATTTTCGTGAGTTTTCGAGCATGTTTAGGCCCTCAAAAAAAGCGATTAATTTGGGAGAAGAATAATAATTAAAGCTGCAAGCAGCGATGACGGGCCCAAGCCGGTGGCACCACCCTGGTGGCATCAGCTTAACTGTGCACGGCAGGCGATAGGCATTTAAAATGGGAAAACATAAAAGGACTATGTCAAAGTCATTTGAATTCACCACATTAACTGCAGCAGTTGGTGCTGCTATGACCACGAACCACAGCAGCCACATCTATGAGATCAATTAAATGTTATTAATTAAATTAATGTCAGATGATGTCAAATGTCAATTTCAAATGAGTGCAGAATACCGTCTGGATGCTAATGTTGTATTATCCTAACATTTCTCTTCATGTGTTTTTGACCTACCTTAGCTACTATTTGTTCACCAATCGTATGCACCAAAAAGCGTGCTTTCATTTCAGTATGTGTGGCATCCAGTAAAAAATGTTAATTAAAAAATTAATAAATGGAGCCAAATCACAGAAACCGCAAAGATGATTTTAATATCAGTGTCAGGTAAGAGTAAGATGCGTGTCTAAATTTTATGGAAGTTTATTATAAACAGCCACTTTTATAAAATCATGTGAAATTTACTTTTTTAATAAATTTGAATTATATCAGTAAATAATTAATTTAAAGACATATGCGTCATACGTGATCTTTGCAAACACAGCACATGACCTTCTGTAAAGCCCATGTATAGAAAACACACACGCACTCCTCTGTACTATCTGAATGAGTACATGAAATCACAGATGTCAGGTGATAAGAATTGTAACTCAAATGTCATTTAGAAAATTAGTCCTGTCCGAATAGTGACATAGTGTCATAATTTAATTTCAAATGTGAAGTTATTATTTGCTGCAATATGATTTTAAATACGTTAAATGTAAAAGAACTATATCAAAGTAATCTGAATATGCCACATCTACTGCAGAAAATATAATTAACCACAATAGCCTCATCCATGAGATCATTTAAATTTAGATTAATTTCATGTCATAGGATGTCATAGGTCACTTTGAAATGAGTGCAAAGTTATCTTTTGCAGTTTAAATTTTTTTAAGTCCTTAAGTCCAGTATTTATCTAAAGGTCTTTTTATATTTTTATTAACATAATTATTAAACTAATTATATAAAACTATATTGCAGTGCCCTACAAATGAATGAGTTCAGAATGACATTCAGAATACAGCAGCTGCAGCTGCACCCATCCCCCCCCCCCCCCCCCCCCCCACACACACACAAAGAGGCAGAGAGAGAGCGAGAGAGAGAGAGGAGCAGGTTTTAAAAAAAATAAAACAATACTGCCTTCTTTTGGTAAATGATGAAAGGGCAGACAGAGAGAGAGAGAGAGAGATCGATCCAGAAGAAATATTTAAAAAAATATATATATTGATCTGAAAAATAGTACATTCATATTAAATTTATCCAGGTTCAAGTGCCGAACATACAATCTTAATTTAATTTAAATTAAACAATGATTTTACAAGATATGAGACAATTTCTGTTTCCCTTTTTTGTCCTTATTTAATCCTTCGCCATAGCAGCACTGTTTGAGATATCCTATAATTCGTTATCTATATAGCATCTTCAGTATCTTTGTTTCATGTTGACCGAGTTTGGTGTCGATTCCATGCATCTCCTACGAGGAGTTTATAAAAACTCAGAGCCTGATTTTTCAAATATTCCACATTCAAACCAAAATATCTGACTTCCTGTTGGTCAGAGCTACTGACTGTAAATTAGAAAGTTGTCTGGCTCGATGAGAACAATATATGTACCGAGTTTGATGACTGTAGGTAAAACTAACCCCCCCACTTTTGTCAAAAGGTGGCGCTACTGAGCCCCTCATCTCCGCCCGTTTCTGAGGCTTTGCCCATGTCTACTGACTGACATCTCTGATGTGTGTGTCGAGTTTTATGCATTTTCAAGCATTCTAAGAGTCTCAAAAACACCCAAAAAGATTATTAAACTTTGACAAGTTGCCATGGCAACAGTATTTAACATATCAGGAATCCATTCATATGTATATATCTGCCATGTTTTGACATTATACTGATGAAGTTTGAAGTAAATTGGGTGAAAATAAGATGGTGATTCAAAGCATTTTTGAAAGTGACACTTCCTGCTGCCAGTTGGTGGCGCTATAACTTTGTCATATCCATGTAATCGGCCCCTTACAACAAATACACAGCTGAAGTTTCATCAAAATCAGTCAATGTTTGCAGAAGTTATAACACACTTCCTGTTTCCCTTTTCTCGCCATAGATTAATCTCCTCACCACGGCCTAACCGTTCGAGATATCAAAAATCTGCCGGCAATTTAGCATCCTCAATGTCTTGACTTCATGCTGACCAAGTTTGGTGCTGATCGGAACAATGGCCTAGGAGGAGTATATCAAATTCCAGAGCATGCGTTTTCCGAACAACCCATAATAGCTCACTTCCTGTTGGGTGAAGCTTATGACTATGAGTGCGGAAGTTGTTTGGCCCAATGAGATCTATATGTGTACCGAGTTTCATAAATGTACGTGCAAGTGTGTTTGATATATGGACCAAGTTTTCGGACCCCGCTTAAGGGGGTGCTGTCGAGCCCCCCTGCCACGCCCGGGTACCAGTTTTGGCCCGGCCCTGATGGTCGCAGATTCCAACATATGTGCAAAGTTTCAAGAGTTTTCGAGCACGTTAAGGGCCCCAAAAGTGCCCGAGAAGTCAAATAAATAAATAAATAAATAATAATAATTAAAGCTGCAAGCAGCGATGACGGGCCCAAGCCCGAAAAATCCACATTCAAACCAAAATATCTTACTTTCTGTTGGTCAGAGCTACTGACTGTAAATTAGAAAGTTGTCCGACTCGATGAGAACAATATATGTGCCGAGTTTGTTGACTATAGGTAAAACTAACCAAGCGTTTTATCTTTAAAACATTGTTCTCAAGGACTTATCCAACCTGCTTCATAAATAAGATAAATAATCGTTCTCAATATAGCATCTTCAGTGTCTTTGTTTCATGTTGACTGAGTTTGGTGTTGATTCCAGTTTATAAAAACTCAGAGCCTGATTATTCAAAATATGACTAACTGACGCTATGACTAACTGAATATTGGCATGTAGATGTCTTCAGACGCTATCGAACCATTTTGCCCCGCCTAATTCTGAAACCCATATCAGATGTAAATTTTCACCACTTCTGATGCGTGTGCAAAGTCTCATGAGTTTTCGGCCATGTTTAGGCCCTCAAAAATGTGATTAATTTTGGAGAAGAAGAATAATAGGCTGAGCAATTACAATAGGGTCCTCACACCTTGGGCCCTAAATATCTGATTTCCTGTTGGTCGGAGCTAATGACTGTAAATTAGAAAGTTGTCCAGCTCAAAGAGAACAATATATATATACCGAGTTTGGTGACTGTAGATAAAACGAACCCCCCCACTTTTGTCAAAAGATGGCGCTACTGAGCCCCTTCACTACGCCCATTTTTAAGTCTTTGCCCGTTTCTACTGGGCAGCATCTCTGATGTGTGTGTCGAGTTTCATGCAATTTGAAGCATTGTAAGAGTCTCAAAAGCATTGAAAAAGAATATTACAGTTTGATGTGTTGCCATGGCAACAATATTTACAATATCAAGAAGTGCTTACCAGGTTTACATCTGCTATGTTTTGACATGATACTGATGAAGTTTGAAGCAAATAGGGTAAAAATAAGATGGTGATTTCAAAGCATTTTGAAAATGACATACTTCCTGCTGCCAGTTGGTGGCGCTATAAGTTTGACTCACAATAGTCACATCCATGTGATCGGCCTCTTACAATGAACACACAGCTGAAGTTTCATCCAAATGAATCAATGTATGCAGAAGTTATAACACACTTCCTGTTTCCCTTTTCTCGCCATAAATTTGTCTCCTCGCCACGGCCAAACCGTTCGAGATATCAAAAATCTGCTCGCAATTTAGCATCCTCAATGTCTTGACTTCATGCTGACCGAGTTTGGCACTAATCAGGTGAATCAAATTCCAGAGCATGCGTTTTCCGAACAACCCATAATAGCCGACTTCCTGTTGGGCTGACGTATAACTTAGAGCACGAAAGTTGTTCGGCCCGATGAGGTCTATATGTGTACCCAGTTTCATACATCTACGTGCAAGTGTATTTGATATATGGACCAAGTTTTCCGACCCAGCTTAAGGGGGCACTGTCAAGCCCACCTGCCACGCCCGGGTACCAGCTTTGGCCCGGCCCTGATGGCCGCAGATTCCGACGTGTGTGCAAAGATTCAAGAGTTTTCGAGCATGGTAAGGGCCCCAAAAATGCCCGAGAAGTCGAAAAAAAAAATTTATACTTAGAAGAACAATAGGGCCTTCGCCCTTACAGGGCTTGGGCCCTAATTAAAGCTGTAAGCAGCGATGACGGGCCCAAGCCGGTGGCACCGCCACCCCGGTGGCTTCAGGGCAACTGTGCACGACAGGCAATATGCATTTAAACAGGAGAGTATTTTAAAATTGCTCGAATATGCCACATTTACCGCAGCAGCTGGTGCCACTATGACCACAAGCCACACCCATGATGTAATTTAAATATAGATTAATTTTAATGTCATAGGATATAATAGGTCACTTTTTAAATAT
Organism: Coreius guichenoti; assembly: GCA_039654105.1. NCBI lineage: Eukaryota > Metazoa > Chordata > Actinopteri > Cypriniformes > Gobionidae > Coreius > Coreius guichenoti. Next base: position 23,604,400 of record CM077190.1, read on the forward strand.
GTGCAAAGTTATCTTTTGCGGCTCAAAATTTTGTAAGTCCAGAAGGCCAGTATTTAATTCAAGGCATTTGTATATATTTTTCATTTTTATTTATTTATTTTTTTTACTTATTTTTCACACTAAAGTGATAGTTATTTGTGATAGCCTATGATATGAAAGGGTTAAATTATCACCAAGAGAGAAAGTGACACACACACACACACACACACACACACACACACACACACAGAGAGAGTGAGCCTGAGAGAGTGAGAGATAGGGGGAGGGGAAGGACCGACAGAGAGAGAGAGAGTAGGATTCAGAAGAAATATTTTAAAGAAATAAATATATTGATCTGAAAAATAGTACATTCATTTTAAATTCATCCAGGTTAAATTACCGAACATACAATCTTAATTTAATTTAAATCAAACAATGATTTTACAAGATATGAGAAAATTTCTGTTTCCCTTTTTGTCCTTATTTGATCCCTCACCATAGCACCACCATTTAAGATATCCAATATCCGTTCGCAATTTAGCATCCTCCATATTTCTGCTACATGTTGACCGAGATTGGTGGAGACTGAATGAATCGCCTATGAGGAGAACGTAAAAACTCAGAGCCTGATTTTTCAAAAAATCCACATTCAAACCAAAATATCTTACTTTCTGTTGGTCAGAGCTACTGACTGTAAATTAGAAAGTTGTCCGGCTCGATGAGAACAATATATGTACCGAGTTTGGTGACTGTAGGTAAAACTAACCAATAGTTTTATCTTTAAAACTTTGTTCTCAAGGACTTATCCAACCTGGTTCATAAATAAGGCTATACTCCCACCTTCTGGTTATTCTATATATCACATTGGCTCTAATTTTTTTTGTCCTCAAACAAAAAGCATTAATCTGCTTATTTTTAAATTACAGACACTTCATTGTTTGAAAAACAAACTCAAATGTTCATAATTCAGAGAATATTTTTTAGTGTCAAGAATTAATCTCCAAATACAAAATGTTAAAGAAAACCAATATATTGATCTAAAATATAGTACGTTCATTTTAAAATTCATTCATGGTCAATAACCAAACATACAATCATAATTGAATTTAAATCAAACAATGATTTTAGACGAAATGAGACTCTTCCTGTTTCCCTTTTTGTCATTACTTTAATCCCTCGCCATAGCAGCACCGTGTGAGATATCCTATAATCGTTCTCAATATAGCATCTTCAGTGTCTTTGTTTCATGTTGACTGAGTTTGGTGTCGATTCCATGCATCTCCTACAAGGAGTTTATAAAAACTCAGAGCCTGATTATTCAAAATATGACTAACTGACCCTATGACTAACTGAATATTGGCATGTAGATGTCTTCAGGCCAGGACTCTTATCAAAGGTGAGGTTTGAGGCAGATCGGACATTGTATGACAAGTTACAACAACTTCCTCTTTCATGACGAAACATCAGACTTTGTCAGGCCGTCACTGACACGCAAACTCAAGATCTTCTCAATTTAACATCACCAAGGTCTTTAGATTAGACTGTGCAAATATGATGTTGTTCTGGTTAAATCTCTAGGAGGAGTTAATCACAATGTAAAACAAGGATTTTCCTTTTGCCCGCAGGTGGCGCTATAACTGTAACTGAATATTGATATGTAGATGTGTTCAGGTCAGGACTCTAATAAAACTTGAAGTTTGGGGCAGATCGGACATTGTATGCCCGAGTTACAACAACTTCCTGTTTCATGGTGAAACATCGAACTTTGTGAGGCCGCCACGGACACGCCCTTCAGGGAAAACTCAAGATCTTCACAATTTAACATCGCAAAGGCCTTTAGATTAGACTGTGCAAATATGATGTTGATCTGATTAAATCTCCAGGAGGAGTCTGTTAAAGTACAACGTCTGGAAATGGCTAAATTTGCAACAATATTGCAGAGAAAATTCTAAATATCTCACTTCCTGTTGGGTTTTCAGATTTGGCACCGAGGGACTTTTTTGTAGGTATTGGGCTGTTAAATGCGTCTACCGAATTTTCATACTCATACATGCAAAGTAGCGTGAATGGCGCTTAATTGAAATTTTGTAGGTGGCGCTATCGAACCATTTTGCCCCGCCTAATTCTGAAACCCATATCAGATGTAAATTTTCACCACTTCTGATGCGTGTGCAAAGTCTCATGAGTTTTCGACCATGTTTAGGCCCTCAAAAATGTGATTAATTTTGGAGAAGAAGAATAATAGGCTGAGCAATTACAATAGGGTCCTCACACCTCGGGCCCTAAATATCTGATTTCCTGTTGGTCGGAGCTAATGACTGTAAATTAGAAAGTTGTCCAGCTCAAAGAGAACAATATATATACCGAGTTTGGTGACTGTAGATAAAACTAACACCCCCACTTTTGTCAAAAGATGGTGCTACTGAGCCCCTCCACCACGCCCATTTTTAAGTCTTTGCCTGTATCTACTGGACGGCATCTCTGATGTGTGTCGAGTTTCATACAATTTCAAGCATGCTAAGAGTCTCAAAAACACCCAAAAAGATTATTAAACTTTGACACATTGCCATGGCAACAGTATTTAAAACATCAGAAATCCATTCATATGTCTATGTCTGCCATGTTTTGACATTATACTGATGAAGTTTGAAGTAAATCAGGTGAAAATAAGACGGTGATTCAAAGCATTTTTGAAAGTGACACACTTCCTGCTGCCAGTTGGTGGCGCTATAACTTTGACTCACAATAGTCACATCCATGTGATCGGCCTCTTACAACGAACACACAGCTGAAGTTTCATCCAAATCAGTCAATGTTTGCAGAAGTTATAACAGACTTCCTGTTTCCCTTTTCTCGCCATAAATTAGTCTCCTCGCCTCCTCGTCTATATGTGTACCGAGTTTTATACTAATACATGGAAGTGTTTTTGATATATTGACCAAGTTTCAGATCCCATTTAAGGGGGCGCTGTCGAGCCCACCTGCCACGCCCGGGTACCATCTTCAGCCCGGCCCTAATGGCCGCGGATTCTGAAATTTTCAAGAGTTTTTGAGCACGTTAAGGCCCCCAAAAGTGGCATCAGAAAAGCAGAACTTAATATTTGGTACAGAAACCTTTGTTTGCAATTACAGAGATCATACGTTTCCTGTAGTTCTTGACCAGGTTTGCACACACTGCAGCAGGGATTTTGGCCCACTCCTCCATACAGACCTTCTCCAGATCCTTCAGGTTTCGGGGCTGTCGCTGGGCAATACTGACTTTCAGCTCCCTCCAAAGATTTTCTATTGGGTTCAGGTCTGGTGACTGGCTAGGCCACTCCAGGACCTTGAGATGCTTCTTACGGAGCCACTCCTTAGTTGCCCTGGCTGTGTGTTTCGGGTCGTTGTCATGCTGGAAGACCCAGCCACGACCCATCTTCAATGCTCTTACTGAGGGAAGGAGGTTGTTGGCCAAGATCTCGCGATACATGGCCCCATCCATCTTCCCCTCAATACGGTGCAGTCGTCCTGTCCCCTTTGCAGAAAAGCATCCCCAAAGAATGATGTTTCCACCTCCATGCTTCACGGTTGGGATGGTGTTCTTGGGGTTGTACTCATCCTTCTTCTTCCTCCAAACACGGCGAGTGGAGTTTCGACCAAAAAGCTCTATTTTTGTCTCATCAGACCACATGACCTTCTCCCATTCCTCCTCTGGATCATCCAGATGATCATTGGCAAACTTCAGACGGGCCTGGACATGCGCTGGTTTGAGCAGGGGGACCTTGCGTGCGCTGCAGGATTTTAATCCATGACGGTGTAGTGTGTTACTAATGGTTTTCTTTGAGACTGTGGTCCCAGCTCTCTTCAGGTCATTGACCAGGTCCTGCCGTGTAGTTCTGGGCTGATCCCTCACCTTCCTCATGATCACTGATGCCCCACGAGGTGAGATCTTGCATGGTGCCCCAGACCGAGGGAGATTGACCGTCATCTTGAACTTCTTCCATTTTCTATTAATTGTGCCAACAGTTGTTGCCTTCTCACCAAGCTGCTTGCCTATTGTCCTGTAGCCCATCCCAGCCTTGTGCAGGTCTACAATTTTATCCCTGATGTCCTACCACAGCTCACTGGTCTTGGCCATTGTGGAGAGGTTGGAGTCTGTTTGATTGAGTGTGTGGACAGGTGTCTTTTATACAGGTAACGAGTTCAAACAGGTGCAGTTAATACAGGTAATGAGTGGAGAACAGGAGGGCTTCTTTAAGAAAAACTAACAGGTCTGTGAGAGCCGGAATTCTTACTGGTTGGTAGGTGATCAAGTACTTATGTCATGCAATAAAATGCAAATTAATTATTTAAAAATCATACAATGTGATTTTCTGGATTTTTGTTTTAGATTCCATCTCTCACAGTTGAAGTGTACCTATGATACAAATTACAGACCTCTACATGCTTTGTAAGTAGGAAAACCTGCAAAATCGGCAGTGTATCAAATACAAACCCAATTCCAAAAAAGTTGGGACACTGTACAAATTGTGAATAAAAACAGAATGCAATGATGTGGAAGTTTCAAATTTCAGTATTTTATTCAGAATACAACATAGATGACATATCAAATGTTTAAACTGAGAAAATGTATCATTTTAAGGGAAAAATAAGTTGATTTTAAATTTCATGGCATCAACACATCTCAAAAAAGGCCATGTTTACCACTGTGTGGCATCCCCTCTTCTTTTTATAACAGTCTGCAAACGTCTGGGGACTGAGGAGACAAGTTGCTCAAGTTTAGGAATAGGAATGTTGTCCCATTCTTGTCTAATACAGGCTTCTAGTTGCTCAACTGTCTTAGGTCTTCTTTGTCGCATCTTCCTCTTTATGATGCGCCAAATGTTTTCTATGGGTGAAAGATCTGGACTGCAGGCTGGCCATTTCAGTACCCGGATCCTTCTTCTACGCAGCCATGATGTTGTAATTGATGCAGTATGTGGTCTGGCATTGTCATGTTGGAAAATGCAAGGTCTTGAAATAGCAAGAAACGACATCTGGATGGAGCATATGTTGTTCTAGAACTTGGATATACCTTTCAGCATTGATGGTGCCTTTCCAGATGTGTAAGCTGCCCATGCCACACGCACTCATGCAACCGCATACCATCAGAGATGCAGGCTTCTGAACTGAGCGCTGATAACAACTTGGGTTGCCCTTGTCCTCTTTAGTCCGGATGACATGGCGTCCTTGTTTTCCAAAAAGAACTTCAAATTTTGATTCGTCTGACCACAGAACAGTTTTCCACTTTGCCACAGTCCATTTTAAATGAGCCTTGGCCCAGAGAAAACGCCTGTGCTTCTGGATCATGTTTAGATATGGCTTCTTTTTTGACCTATAGAGTTTTAGCCGGCAACGGCGAATGGCACGGTGGATTGTGTTCACCGACAATGTTTTCTGGAAGTATTCCTGAGCCCATGTTGTGATTTCCATTACAGTAGCATTCCTGTATGTGATGCAGTGCCGTCTAAGGGCCCGAAGATCACGGGCATCCAGTATGGTTTTCCGCCCTTGACCCTTACGCACAGAGATTGTTCCAGATTCTCTGAATCTTTGTATGATATTATGCACTGTAGATGATGATAACTTCAAACTCTTTGCAATTTTTCTCTGAGAAACTCCTTTCTGATATTGCTCCACTATTTTTCACCGCAGCATTGGGGGAATTGGTGATCCTCTGCCCATCTTGACTTCTGTGAGACACTGCCACTCTGAGAGGCTCTTTTTATACCCAATCATGTTGCCAATTGACCTAATAAGTTGCAAATTGGTCCTCCAGCTGTTCCTTATATGTACATTTAACTTTTCCGGCTTCTTATTGCTACCTGTCCCAACTTTTTTGGAATGTGTAGCTCTCATGAAATCCAAAATGAGCCAATATTTGGCATGACATTTCAAAATGTCTCACTTTCAACATTTGATATGTTATCTATATTCTATTGTGAATAAAATATAAGTTTATGAGATTTGTAAATTATTGCATTCCTTTTTTATTCACAATTTGTACAGTGTCCTAACTTTTTTGGAATCGGGTTTGTACTTGTTCTCCCCACTGTACCTCAACTTTCAGTTTCATCACCTTGCTGTTACAGATGCTGTCTTCATCTTTCTGCCATTTTCTTTCACAGGAGTTTTTTACTCTGCATATTTGAATACATCAAGGATCTAATTGTTTTTCATTAGATTTTATAGTTGTTTTTTAAAATATTTGTGTCTGTACGTTAGGAGTTGGGTGACTGAAAATGGCTAATGAAAATTACACCGTGAACAATGTAGACAGTTTTATAATCACTGGATTTGATCACCCGCAGAACCAAAAGCTCCTTGGATTCCTCATCTTAATAACCTACATGCTCATATTGCTTGGGAACGGCATCAATCTGTGTATCATCTTGACTGACAGACATTTACACAAACCAATGTACATATTAATCTGTAATCTAGCTGTCGTTGACATAATGTACTCCTCTACATGCAGCACAACCATGATCTCAGTGCTGCTGGCTAAGATTAAAACTGTGTCTTACTACTCTTGTATCTCAAGGATGTTCTTCTATCATCTTGGTGATATCAAAGTAGGCATGGCTCTGATATTAATGGAAATTGACCAATTTATTGTAATTAGGCTACCATTAAGATACCACAGCATTGTAACAAATCCACGAACATTTCTGCTTATTTTACTGACCTGGCTCATTAGTTTTACTATAATGGGTGTTTTGACTTCTGTGGTAGACAATGTCCCATACTGTCAGCCTATTATCAGATATGTGTTCTGTGATTATCCATCCATGATTAGAGCTGCTTGTGTTAATCCTGAACCATATTTTTTCTTTCCTGCAATGATTAATCTGTGGTTGTTGTGTGGACAATTTCCCTTTGTTATGTGCAAGTATGCTGTTCTGGCATATAGTGTTACTAAACTCTCCAGCAACTCAAGCAGAAAGCAAATGATCAGCACCTGCTCCAGTCACCTCATTGTCTTGTTTAGTTATTTTGCACCAAAGCTGGTCTCTATTTTACTAACTCGAATAGGTGTTGTGCTAAATTTAACAGAGAGAAATGCAGTAACGATTGTAGCTTCTCTTGTTCCTTCCTTAATAAACCCCACTGTTTATTGCACCAGGACTAAAGAGATCAGGAATCGATTATCAGATGTATTTTTACGCAAAAGAATTGTACCAAACCACTTAAAGGTTTTATCATAATATTATTATATTACGATACAATTATTCATTACTGTGTCATTACTGTGTCATTATCATGGATGATTGTGAAAATGTTGGTGATGCATGTTTTGTTCACGTTACAGACAAGACATATAGTAGGTATGTTTCTATCCTGTCTGTTTTCAAAATGAAGAAAAAGAAAATATGAAAAAATATTTGGAGATTTGTCAATATTTTTACACTTCTAAAGCTGTGCATACATACATATACATACTACAGTGTTTCAGGTGCTTTTTGAGCCTCCAACCCCATTCCCTAAACCTAGCCTCTTCTCAAAAAAATAATAAATAACAAATATTTTGTAATCCTCTGTAGCGAATTAGCTCAGAGGGGAAATATTAATAATTATTCATAACTCATTATGATTATTCATTTTGATTAATTATGAATATTTGAATCAGTTAAATTGATTAACTTGATGTAGTTACATTTAACATTACAATCAATCAATCAGTTCATCCTATGAACGTTCAGTATTGATTATTAATTAATTCTAAGAAAAGGATATTTTTCATGGCCACAGAAAAATAATTCTTCCTTTGTATTTACGATTATTTAAGTGACAATTTGTTTGCAGGCAGGGAGTCAGAACCAACATATATTGTGCACAAACTTTAATAACTAAATCGTGGACAAGATTAAACGGACATAAAACATACAGACACAAAACATACATGGCAAGAGGTAAAGTTAAAGTGGTTAGAAAAACCGGGTCAGTACAGATGGATGAAGTTATGCAAATAGTCTAAACCTGGGAGAACCATCCCTGATAAGCTCCTTTGTCTGAGCAAAGGAGTTTACAGTTTTACTAACTACACAGCAACTTGTATTTCTTAGTACATTACTTGCATTTGCCCGGGAAGGCGTCCAGATATACGGTCGCAGGAGAAAGTCTTGATGGTTCCGTCCGATGGCTTTGCAGTGGCGATCGTTTCCTTCCGTGTTGAGCGAAGGAACAACGGTGAGCTTGCATGGTTGCTTTGACTCCATCAAGGTTGAGGAAGTTGCACACGCCGTGAGGAGTTGGGCCTGCTGGCCCAACTGGCTGTATGGTGGCATCTGGTTTCCTGCCCCACACACACACACACGTGAGGCTGTGTGTGTAGGCCTTATCTGGCCTGGCCTGTTGGCCTTGGCTGCTGATAGACAGCCAAGATGGCGCGTCGTTTTGGTCCAGAGGGAGAAGAGAAGAGAGGGCGTGGGTCGGCAGCATCTCTCTTAAGAGTCTTAGAGAAATCCCACCCTCGACAGTCGGGTTGACCAATGGGATTGTTGGGCTTTTCCAGCGGGAAATTCCTCTGTGGGAGATTTATGGCTCTTTATTTCAAGCAGGATTCAATGGGTCTGTGCACATTTATACTCCAATTAATGCAACAAACACATACTGCCTCTTACAAGGAAGTGACATACATGAAAGTGTAAATCGTGAAGTGAGCATTAATTTGATAGGAGACGTGAAATATATGAGGTTACATGAACTAGCAAGTTGCTCATAAGACGAAATAATATACAAGGGACACTTTACAAGACAGTTATATGCGTACATACAATGTCCTGGAGTGCATGTTCATTTATAGACGGTTTGTCTATAACTTGAGGCAAAAGCGTGTGTTTTACAGGCTTTGTGTCTTAACTATGGCCTTTTCCATGTGGCCACATTTTTTAGGGCCATAAAACGTCTTATCAGTTGGTATCCAGGGTAACTGAGGACCTTTCTCTGTTGTGTTGGGGGAAGGTCTGTTACTAAGCACAAAGCATTTAAAACATATTTGTTAAATGTAACAGGCGATTATGTGTCTGATTTGCCTCAGTCGCTACACCTCTAACCCCACTTTCCCCACGAAACATGACTGCAGCCAATCAATTTAAAATATAACTAAGTAAAGGATTGTCCAAAATAATTTACTTTAAAAAGAAAAAAAAGCAGAATAAAAATAGATGTATATTTCAGAATATAAATGACTCAAGATTTGGAACTGGCTAAGATTGTAACGTTATACTCCAAGGAAGACGAGATTGATGATAAAAATAGAACGAGATTTATTAAATGACTCAGAACAGAATAATCCAAACTGCGAAACAGTGTGCGTGGCACAAACAGCGTACTCTACACAAACAATACCGGACACTGAGGGAGACGAGGTGAACTAAAATACACAATGGTGATGAACAGATTATAAAGATGTCCATAGAAACTGATGACTGGCGGGAAACTAGAAACAACCGAAACATAGGAAACAGGTGACTGACGAATACAAACTAAAAGTCCATGATAATGAAACAGACAGAACATATACGTAACAAAGATATAATGCATTATGATTACATTTACTGCACTGAAATCTGGAACCATCAATCCACGCACCAGTATGACACAACCCAATGATTTTAATCTTTTTTTTTTTTTTTTCATAGATTCAAAGAGGAGTAACCAGCCTAAGCAATTTATACAGTGAGCAATTTATACTGTTCATGACCTTTGACCATATTCAGTCAAAATACAACATACCAAATCATATAATATTTAGTATATGTCTTGCAATACTGAAATTAAAATGATCCAATATTCATAGAACACACATTACAACATATAAACTTCAGCGCATGGGTTACATTAAACATTTTCTGTCCATATTGCACATCCTGATTTTGCAGAGTTACATGCGTTTCTGGGTCAACATATTTTGTTGATCCTGGAACAACATTCCTGTCCAAAAATTTAATCCTAACCATATCCCTAACCCTCAACTTAAACCATCCATTTATCCATAAATTATCCCTAAAATCAGAGGGAAATGATAGGTGAATAACACTGATGTAGAAGCACCTAACCCTGGTTGTAAGCCTAAACTTGGCATAAACTATAAACTTGTCCCCCAAATCTGACTGGCTGATTGGTTGATTGGTTATGTTTATTTGTTCGACACTTTTGGTCGGAAGTCATGCGCAGGCTGTCAGGCATCCTTAAGCCCAAAGTATACTTTGATTTGTACGCTTAGGCGAGGGTGCACGTAACGTAAATTTCGTCACCAGATTAGTACGTGCGCCGCCCAGTTTTTGTAAATGTACTTTGTATGTGCAAGTCGCACATGCACATTGAATTTGTTTTACACTAATCAGTTGTTCCACAAGGTGGTAATACTGGCCCGGGTCGTTGTTTCACAGTGGAAAACTAAACTAAAGAGATGGAACAGCAACAACAAAATACAACAGGACTGAAAAAACAACAGACGCCTGCATTGACAAGCACTTTTATGAGGGGGTTATGAGATAGCCACAACTTTAGTTTAAAAGAATACAAAGACAATTTTATCTGTCATAACTTCTGGAGTAAAATAGCGCAGGCACTAGACAAAGATGAAACTTTCTGTCCAGCTGTGTCATCCTGCAAGCCATCCACACTCGCAGCTCACATTAGGCTGTATGCCTTTGTCTCTCTTGTTTCCTCTGTCAAACAGCTGCCTGCCACGTGGATTTTACGCTTTCCAAAAGTGCTGCGGCTTCATCCAGGGATGTCGTGTGCCTGCCCGACCACGTGCGGTATACTTATCACCGCTAGGGATTCGCACCCTTTCTGTGTGGTCTGCATGGGCCTCAAGCACACGGAGGCCCTGGAATTCCCTAATCAAAGCACTCATGCGCTCTCCCAGCTAATTAGGTGCTGAGACCTATGTATCAGTAGATGAAAATGTAAAAAAGGTCTGCACTCTATAAATAGTTTTATTAGATTCAAGCAGGAGATAAAAACAGTGCAAACGTTTCGGCTGTCTGCCTTTGTCAGTGACAAACAGTGACATTGACGAAGGCAGACAGCCGAAACGTTTGCACTGTTTTAAGAGTATCTCCTGCTTGAATCTAATAAAACTATTCCGCCTTCTGTTGCTCCCCAGACTTACATGCCTTCTGCTTTACTCAATCCGTCCTCATCGAGTATTATGAGCAAGCGGCCACTAGCCTCAATATCGAATGGCCAGCTTTACAAAGTGCCACTGACCAAGAGAGGGATGTTAATGACAGGAAACGTCTCGGTTACGTATGTAACCCTCGTTCCCTGAAGGAGGGAACGGAGACGTACGTCGGACGTCACCGACGAATTGGGATCACTTCTGGGAGCCCCTATCAGCTTCGAGTGTATAGAGAACGGGCCAATGGCCATTGGCGTGCGAGATTTGCATCTCGCGCTCCGCCCCGCATCGCGGGTATAAAGCGGAAGCGGATGCAGCGCATATTTGTTTTTCACTGAGGAGCCGAACTAGTGACTCGGCCGCTGCAGTGATGGTACAGCAACTGTGGCGACGGGACGTACGTCTCCGTTCCCTCCTTCAGGGAACGAGGGTTACATACGTAACCGAGACGTTCCCTTTCAGTCGGTCACGTTCGACGTGCGTCGGACGTCACCGACGAATTGGGATCCCTATGGAAAACACCACAGTTACTACCACTTCCAGCGCCCAGCGAAAGCCCCTCAGACCCCCGTCTGTTCGGGGCGGGGAACTTACACAGGGAGAGTCACTGCTGCTGTTCCGCAAGACCCACTCAGCAGAGTATTGGATAACGCTGGGAAAGCGTGCCCCGGGGGGCCGCTGCGGAAGCCACATCCTACCCGTAGGGAGGTATCATGTGGAATATACATGTATGGACTGGCCGTGGGCAGTACAACATACGGAAGTCCCAGGGGTGGCCCCGGCCAATGCAGGCGGGAGACTACACCGCACAGAGACGGCAGAGCGAGCTCTGCCAAGGGAAAGACACGGGCTCGGCGTAGGGAGCCGTACCGTGGAAGAATACACATATGGGACCGCCGTAGGGGTCACAACATATGGATACCCAGCCTAACACAAGTTCCACCAATGCATACGAGTGTTAGACCTGGCGTCGGACGCTCCGCCACGTCTGACTGCCACGGGTTGCGGAGGACTCAACAGGGTTCGCCGTGCTGGGGAACTCGACTGGAGCATATCAGCGCACGTATCCGGTCCATGAGGAGGGGAATGGCGCAGCAAGCCGACACTAGAACGGGCCCTTCGGTGTTACTGGCTATTTGAAGCGAGCACACGGGAAGAAACCGGCTCTACACGGAGGCTATAGAATCTAGCGAACGTGTTAGGTGTTGCCCAGCCCGCAGCTCTACATATATCTGTCAGCGAGGCGCCGTGCGCCAGCGCCCAGGAAGAGGCCACACTCCTAGTGGAGTGGGCCCTCAACCCAAGCGGGCAGGGCACGCCTTGGGTTTCATACGCCAAGGCGATGGCATCCACTATCCAGTGAGCCATCCTCTGCTTGGAGACAGCCTTTCCCTTCTGCTGGCCTCCGTAACAGATGAAGAGCTGTTCTGAGGTCCTGAAGCTTTGCGTTCTGTCCACGTAAGTCCGCAGAGCGCGAACGGGACAGAGAAAAGCCAGGGCTGGGTCTGCCTCCTCCGAAGGCAGCGCTTGCAGGTTCACCACCTGGTCCCGAAAGGGAGTGGTGGGAACCTTGGGCACATATCCGGGCCGGGGTCTCAGGATTACATGAGAGTTACCCGCCCCGAATTCCAGGCACGATTCGTCGACCGAAAATGCCTGCAGGTCCCCTACCCTCTTGATGGAAGCCAATGCAGTCAGGAGTACTGTCTTCCAGGACAGGATTTTTAACTCTACTGACTGCAAAGGCTCAAAGGGAGCCCTCTGTAATGCGGTTAGCACCAGGGGCAAATCCCAAGAGGGTATAGAGTGAGGGCGAGGCGGATTTAATCTCCTCGCCCCCCTCAGGAACCTGACGACCAGATCGTGCTCTCCTAGGGTCTTACCTTCGACCATGCTGTGATTTGCGGCGATAGCGGCAACATACACTTTGAGGGTGGAGGGAGACAGCCTTCGCTCCAACCCTTCTTGCAGGAAGGAAAGCACAGAGCCGATCGAACATCTTCGGGGGTCTTCTCGACGAGAAGAACACCACTCGACGAACAGGTTCCACTTCAACGCGTAGAGGTGCCTCGTAGAGGGGGCTCTGGCGGAAGTGATGGTGTCTACCACAGCCTGTGGTAGGCCACCTAGAACCTCCGCGTCCCATCCAGGGACCAGACATGGAGTTTCCAGAGGTCCGGACGCGGGTGCCACAGGGTGCCCCGTCTCTGAGTCAGGAGGTCCTTCCTCAGAGGAATGGGCCAAGGAGGTGCTGTCGCGAGGAGCACTAGTTCCGGGAACCAGGTCCGGTTGGGCCAGTATGGTGCAACTAGCAAGACCTGCTCCTCGTCCTCCCTGACCTTGCACAGTGTCTGCGCAAGAAGGCTCACTGGGGGAAACGCATATTTGCGTAGGCCCCGGGGCCAGCTGTGTGCCAGCGCATCCGAGCCGAGGGTCCCCCCGGTCAGGGAATAGAACAACTGGCAGTGAGACGTGTCCGGGGCGGCAAACAGGTCTACCTGTGCGGTCCCGAAGCAACTCCAGATCAGCTGGACCACCTGGGGATGGAGTCTCCACTCTCCTGGGAGCACTTGCTGTCGAGAGAGCTCGTCGGCTGCACGATTGAGCAGGCCCGGGATATGAATGGCACGAAGCGATCTCAGATGCTTCTGACTCCAGAGGAGGAGATGGCGGGCGAGTTGTGACATGCGGCGGGAGCGTAGACCACCCTGTTTGTTGATGTACGCAACGGCCGCAGTGTTGTCCGTACGGACCAGAACGTGCTTGCCTCGTAGCGGCCCTTTGAGGCGGCCCAGCGCAAGACGAACTGCTAACAACTCGAGGCAATTGATATGCCATTGCAGTTGAGGCCCCGTCCACAGACCCGAAACTGCAAGCCCGTTGTACGTGGCCCCCCAGCCGGTGGATGAGGCATCCGTGGAGACCACAGCATGCCTGGACACTTGTTCTAGGGGAACTCCTGCCCGTAGGAACGAAGGGTCCAACCACGGACTGAAGGTTTGGCGACACTTCGGTGTTACTGAGACACGGAATGAGCCGCTCTGCCACGCCCATCTCGGGACTCGGTCGTGTAGCCAGTGTTGAAGCGGCCTCATATGAAGCAATCCGAGCGGCGTCACTGCGGCTGCGGATGCCATATGCCCCAGGAGCCTCTGAAAATGTTTCAGTGGTACTGCTGTCCTGCATTTGAACGAATTCAAGCAGTTCAACACCGACTGGACGCGCTGCTCTGTGAGTCGCGCTGTCAGATTGACCGAGTCCAACTCCATACCGAGAAAAGAGATCCTCTGCACGGGGCAGAGTTTGCTCTTTTCCCAGTTGACCTGAAGTCCCAACAGGCTGAGGTGACTGAGCACCATGTCCCTGTGTTCGCACAACTGTGCCTTCGACTGAGCCAGAATCAGCCAGTCGTCGAGGTAGTTGAGAATGTGAACACCACGCTCTCTCATGGGAGCAATGGCCGCCTCCGCGACCTTCGTGAAGACGCGGGGCGACAGGGACAGCCCGAAGGGTAGGACTCTGTACTGATATGCCCGTCCCTCGAACGCAAAGCGTAGGAACGGTCTGTGTCGGGGGAGAATCGAGACATGAAAGTACGCGTCCTTCAGGTCGATCGCTGCAAACCAATCTTGGGGACGGATGCACCTGAAGATGCGTTTCTGCGTTAGCATTCTGAACGGCAGCCTGTGAAGGGACCGATTCAAGAACCGCAGGTCCAAGATTGGCCGTAACCCGCCGCCTTTCTTGGGTACAATGAAGTACGGGCTGTAGAAGCCTGTCTTCATATCGGCTGGAGGGACCGGCTCTATCGCGTCCTTCGCCAGTAGGACTGCGATCTCAGTAGGGCAGCGGGGCAGCGCAGCGGAGTGCAGGGACCCGACTCGGACGGCATCGCGGCCCGAAGTGGGGTCTGAGTGCGCAATGCAACACTTACCTGCTTCCGCTGAGGGGGTGCACGGGTGTGCGGAGGCCTCTTGTGTGCGTCCTGGACACAGCCAGCACCCCCTGCTGGCGATAAGAGAGGCACCGGAGGGTGACAAGGCATGGGAGCGTCGTACACCGCCAAGCGCGCTCTCTTGGCACCCAGAGATTTTAGAAACAGCTCTTTTTTTGAAGTTTTGGGTACCAAACAAGAACATAGAATTCTCTCCCGGCCCTCCAACGGGAGAAGGAGCGGTGCTGTCACCACCTCCTGAAGAGCTGTCTCCTCCATCTCTGGGTGGCCCGTCTCAGGGTCTCTTACGACGACGCTTGCCACCTGGCTTGGCAGCGGCCTGAGCGGGCTGGACGGCCTTCCCGCGGCCGGCTCCACGCCATTGCCCTGGTGGAGGCTGCTGCTGGGCTGGGGCGGGAGCGGGGGCGGCGGCGGGCGGCCGCCCTCGGCGACGAGCAGGCGGAGGAGCTGCGGCCGGCGGCTGGGCAGCAGCTGACCGCCGGGGCAGGATGTGTTTGATGGCCTCCGTCTGCTTCTGGACAGTCGAGAACTGCTGGGCAAAGCTCTCGACCGCGTCGCCGAACAGCCCAACCTGGGAAATGGGGGAGTCCAGGAACCGATACTTATCAGTCTCCCTCATATCGGCCAGGTTGAGCCAGAGATGTCGCTCCTGGACCACAAGAGTGGACATCGCCTGACCAATGGAACGGGCGGTGACTTTCGTCGCCCGGAGGGCGAGGTCCGTCGCCGTCCGGAGCTCCCGGAGGAGCTCTGGGTCAGGTCTACCCTCGTGCATGTCCATGAGTGCCTGGGCCTGGTGCACCTGGAGCAACGCCATGGCATGCAAGGCGGACGCAGCCTGTCCACAAGCCTTGTAAGCCTTCCCAGTTAGACTGGAGGAGAACTTACAGGCCTTGGATGGGTGGCGTGGGTCTCCGCGCCAGGTGGAAGCGGACGCCGGACACAGTTGCATCGCGACCGCCCGTTCCACCGGCGGGATCCCCACGTACCCCTTGGCTGGCCCGCCGTCGAGAGTAGTGAGGAGGGAGGAGCCACTCGGCCGGTTTCTGGCAGAAAAAGGTGCCGTCCACGACCTCGTGAGCTCCTCATGCACTTCCGGGAAGAAGGGCACCGGGGCGGGACGCTGAGAACCAGCGCGAGCCGCCCCGAGAAACCAATCATCCAGCCTAGAAGGCTCGGGACACGGTGGAGGGTTCCACACGAGCCCGACCTTTTCGGCGGCCCGGGAAAGCATAGCCGTCAGCTCGGGGTCCGTCTCGGACAACGCCACTCTCCCAGAGGGAGGCAACGCAGCCGGGTCTTCATCCCCCGAGGACTGAAACTCCCCCTCCGATGCAGCGATCGACATCCTATCCTCTGCTGGAGCTCCAAAGGTCACCGTTGGACCACCTCGAGAGGGGCCAGCGACTTCCTCCGGAAGCTCAACCGGCTGCGGCACTACAGAGGGTTTAGGGGCCCACGGAGGCTGGCTCGGCGGGTGTGCCCTAAACGTGATCCTCAGGTCACCCTGGCTATTCGCCGAAGTAGGTCTATCCTGCTGGGCAGGGATAGCACTAGATCGGGGCATAGGTAAGGGGACTCCACCCTCCCGAAGGTAGGCGAGTCTCGACCTTAGCGCCGAGATAGTCATGTTCCCGCAATGGGAACACGAGCTATCCACAAACGCTGCCTCGGCATGTTGAATACCCAGACATGTCAGGCAGCGATTGTGACCGTCAGCTGGTGACAGGGAACGACCGCATCCAGAAACGCACGGGTGGAATGACATCTTGAAAAAGACGCAATTTCACACCCGTGTTGCTCTTTTAGAAGAAGCTCTTAACGTGCTGAAGCACCCAGGAACAACCGCGGCAAACACAGGGGATAGTGCAGCCTGTGTTTGCACTCACCGTGGAACGCCCCCACCGAACCAACCGGGATGCTGTAAAAACAGCAGTTTGTTTCACCGATTTCGGTGAGCTCGCGGTTGTCACTGCACGTGCCTTCTCCCCAGCACAAAAGCCTCTTCTCTCGCTCTCTCTCTTTCTCTTGCTGAACAGGAAGTCTTTCATGAGCTTGTTTGGCTCCGAAGTGAATGACAAATGTGCGCTGCATCCGCTTCCGCTTTATACCCGCGATGCGGGGCGGAGCGCGAGATGCAAATCTCGCACGCCAATGGCCATTGGCCCGTTCTCTATACACTCGAAGCTGATAGGGGCTCCCAGAAGTGATCCCAATTCGTCGGTGACGTCCGACGTACGTCGAACGTGACCGACTGAAAGGGAACTCTTGGTACCGGCTCTAGGCCCTAGAAAGCAGCTTCTTCCTGTCCTTCCAGCATGTGCCAAACATATGAAACTCTACTGGGGAGATCCGCTTAACCATAAAGGGTTAGTTCACCCAAAAATGAAAAAAAATTCATTAATTTCTCACCCTCATGTCATTACAATCACATAAGACTTTCATTCATCTTTGAAACACAAATGAAGATATTTTTAATGAAATCTGAGATATCACTGTCCCTCACTTGACAGCTACGCAAAATACCACTTTGTCGTGTCAAAGAGTTCATAAAGAGATCATAAAAGTCAAGTCAAGTCAAGTCAAGTCACCTTTATTTATATAGCGCTTTTTACAATGCCGATTGTTTGAAAGCAGCTTCACAGTGTTAAGCAGGAAAATAATGCAAAAGAATTTGATTCGGCTGTACAGCTGTCTCTGGAGAAAACGGTGATGTCATCCAGCTAATTTCAATTATCATATAGTGTCAATGCGGGCAGATCAGTAATATAATTGAAAATTTGGTGTCCCCAACTGAGCAAGCCAAAAGCCAAAGGCGACGGTGGCAAGGAACCAAAAAACCTTGGGAGAAACCAGGCTCAGTCGGGGTGCCAGTTCTCCTCTGGCCGAACGAACAAGCAGTGTATGATTATGATTCTGGCAACATTACAGTTCAGAAGTCATATTAGATCGAAAGATATTCGTAAGATTATTCAAAAGATCGGAGTCAAGGAGACGGGTTTAATGAGGATGTCTTGTCGATGCGGCATTTACAGGGAGGAGTTTAATTGACACGGTCTCTACAGACATTTCAGGGATGCGTTGGTCATGTCTAGGCGCAGGTCCACCATCTGATCTGGATACGGCCCGGATCCAGCTGACTGCAGTAAACCTCGGGATAAACAGAGAGACTAACATTAGCGTAGATGCCATTCTTCTTATGATGTAACGAGTACATCAGGTGTTATGGGAAGTGTTCCCGGTTCCAGCTGACCTAGTTAATGCAGCCTAAAACAAACATTTAACTGATTTGAATAATATAAATTGATAATGTTCTATGTATATGCCATAGTAAAGAGATATGTTTTTAGTCTAGATTTAAACTGACAGAGTGTGTCTGCTTCTCGAACAATGCTAGGAAGACTGTTCCAGAGTTTAGGTGCTAAATAAAAAAAGGATCGACCGCCTGCAGTTGATTTTGATATTCTAGGTATTATCAACTGGCCAGAATTTTAAGACAATAGACGTGATGGAGTACAATGCATTAAGAGCTCGCTCAAGTACTGGGGAGCTAAACCATTTAGTGCTTTGTAAGTAATTAGTAAGATTTTAAAATGTATACGATGTTTAATAGGGAGCCAGTGCAGTGTTGACAGAACCGGGCTAATATGGTCATACTTCCTGGTTCTAGTAAGAACTCGAGCTGCTGCGTTTTGGACCAGCTGCAATTTATTTATGAAGCGAGCAGGGCAACCACCCAGTAGAGCATTACAATAATCTAGCCTTGAGGTCATGAACGCATGAACTAACTGTTCAGCATTTTGCATTGAAAGCATGTGTCGTAATTTAGATATATTTTTAAGATGGTAGAATGCAGTTTGTGCTAGAAACATGGCTTTCAAATGAAAGATTGGTATCAAAGAGCACACCCAGGTTCCTAACTGACGACGAGGACTTAACAGAGCAGTCATCAAGTGTTAGACAGTATTCTAGGTTACTACTTGTGGAGTTTTTTTGTCCAATAATTAAAAATTCTGTTTTTTCTGAGTTAAGTTGCAGGAAATTAATAGTCATCCAATTTTTGTCATCCTTTAATCTTGTGAATTGGTAAGTTTCGTCAGGGTGTGAAGAAATATAGAGCTGAGTATCGTCAGCATAACAATGGAAACTAACGCCATGCTTCCTAATGATAGCTCCCAGTGGTAGCATATACAGGGTGAAAAGCAACAGTCCTAGCACTGAGCCTTGCGGTACTCCATACTGAACTTGTGATCAGTGTGACATCTCTTCATTTACTGCTACAAACTGATAACGGTCAGATAAGTATGATTTAAACCATGCCAATGCAATTCCACTAATGCCAACATAATTTTCGAGTCTATTCAAAAGAATGTTGTGGTCGATAGTATCGAATGCAGCGCTAAGATCAAGTAACACTAATAGAGATATACAACCACGATAAGATGATAAGAGTAAATCATTTGTTACTCTGATGAGAGCAGTCTCAGTACTATGATACGGTCTAAATCCTGACTGGAAATCCTCACAGATACCATTTCTTTCTAAAAAGGAGCATAGTTGTGAGGACACTGCCTTTTCTAGTATTTTTGACAGAAAGGGTAGATTTGAGATTGGCCTGTAATTGACTAATTCTGTAGGATCAAGTTGCGTTTTTTTTAATAAGTGGATTAATAATTACCAACTTAAAAGTTTTTGGTACATATCCTAATGACAAGGATGAATTAATGATATTCAGAAGAGGATCTATGACCTCTGGAAGCATCTCTTTTAGTAGCTTAGTCGGTATAGGGTCGAGCATACATGTTGTTGATTTAGATGATTTAACGAGTTTAGCAAATTCTTCCTCTCCTATAGCAGTGAATGAGTGGAATTTTTTTCTCAGTGACACTACAATACACTGTCTGAAGTGATAGTGTAGTAGATGGTTGTATAGTTATAATTTTCTTCCTAATATTATCAATCTTGCACGTAAAGAAGTTCATAAAGTCATTACTGCTGTGCTGTTTGCAAACGTCAGAAGTTGAAGCTTTATTTCTTGTTAATTTAGCCACTGTATCAAATAAATACCTAGGGTTGTGTTTGTTTTAAGAGAGTCGAGAAATAAGCAGATCTAGCAGTTTTTACAGCCTTTCTGTATGCAATCATGCTCTCTTTCCACGAAATGCAAAAAACCTCCAGTTTTGTTTTCTTCCAGCTGCGTTCCATTTTTCTGGCTGCTGTTTTAAGGGCCCGGGTGTGCTCGTTGTACCACAGCGTTGGACTATTTTCTTTAATCTTCAAGCGCCGGGGAGCAACTGTGTCTAAAGTGCTAGAAAAGAGAGAGTCAATAGTTTCTGAAACTATTGGCAATCCCAATGCGTATTTTTCATTGTCTGCATGGATATTAAAATCACCAACAATTAGGACTTTGTCTGTAGCCAGTACTAACTCTGATAGAAAATCAACAAATTCTTTGGTAAAGTCTGTATGGTGCCCTGGTGGCCTGTATACAGTAGCCAGCACAAATGTCAAACGGGATTTATCATTTACACTACATAACGTTACGTAAAGCACCAAAACTTCAAAAGAATTATATTTGAAACTAGACTTCTGAGTAATACTGAAGATATTATTATAAATTATAGCAACCCCTCCCCCTTTGCCTTTCAGACGCAGCTCGTGTTTATATAGTAATACATATGAATCGAGCGGTTCATTCCAAATCACTTTATATGATGAACAGATTGAATTTAGGCATTTACTCACACATAAACACTGATCAGCAAACATAAACAGAAGCTTAACCGCACTTGCTTGATGCGTGAGAACAAACCTCATTGGTTCTTGCGGAAGCTCAAATGTGCTGTGTGACAGCTGCGTAACACACAAGAATGAACCTCATTGGTTCTCACACGTCAATCAGGCATACTTGAGCTTCCATATACCATATCTTATGTGTGCGTTGATGAATGTTTATATGTGAATAAAAGCCTAAATTATTCTTGCCTTGAGGTCTTCTGAGAATGAGGGCTTTCATGAAGTGAAGCCTCAACCAAAAACACCCATTGTCCTATGTTATTCTTGCTAAGGGGCGAGGACGCGCCCCTTGGCGTGGACGCACTAGCCCAACGTGCTGCTTTATGCATTCCCTCCCCTTTGCCTGATAATACCTACTTTGGCCAGGGTGAGAGATTGACTCTGATTTTAATAGTGTTCAAGTTCAAGTGAAGCGCAGAGCTTAGTGCACGTGAACTAATAATCTTGTCCTCTTTAGCCTACTACTAGTTATTTCATGAAATAAATATGAATGAACATTAGATATGTTATAAAATATAGTACAGTAACAGTAATATGTCTGAGGTAATCGCACAGTGTTTTAACTGCAGAAAGACATCAATAAAACAGCTTGTAAACACACATTACAGTTACCTCAAAAAAGCAATTTAATGTTGTTGGCCAGATAGCTAGCTAGAAAATGAATACTACAACAGCATAGAGCTCAATGATTTATTGAAAATTTTGTTCTGTCTTTCCAATTGAGCAAGATATGTTTTTTTTCCTGCTCTTGTCAACAAGATTAATAAAAATTAGGGCTGGGCACTGACATAAATTTCACGATTTGATTTGATTTCGATTAAGCTTGCGATTTGATTACTCCAATTCGTTTTTTTTTTTTAAATATAGCCTGAACATTTTTTCAATAAATAGGAGAACTGATTCCTCTTCCTCATAAATCATGATAAACCTATGACGAACATGCTGTGCCCCTTTATATAACTTGAAATATACTGTGTCAGCTATGTAGATTACTTTGCTTACCATAATTTATCTTCCACTTCCTTCTAATTAGTTGTCTTTTTCTTTCCTTCATTTTCTTCATTTATCTACTGTGTCATTGTGTTTTGTTTCTGTTCTATGGTGTTCTGAACCAACTCCCCAGTTTCACGACTGCTAGGTAACAATGAGGTACAAGCTGCATTTAATATAAAAGGCATGACATCAGTCATACATGTTTAACTGAATGAGAGGAACATCTCAGAATCTCTTGTGTGCTATTTTAATATTCACTGATTAGAAATTCTAACATTTTTGTAAATCGCAGAAGGAACGCCTAAAGAAGAATAAGACTAGAAAATGTTTTACATATTATTCATATTTATTATTTATAATGATTGAAACTCTATTTCTATTTCTTTTGAAACTATACTTCAACGTTCACAGTTTTTATCACCTTGCCGTTACAGATGCTGTCTACATCTTTCTGCCATTTTCTTTCACAGGAGCTTTTTTTCTGTGCATATATGAGTACATCAAGACTTTAATTGATTTTGACTTGTCACTTCTATACAGTGTTATTTTAATGTACTTGCATCTGTTTGATTAGCAGTGGACTGAAAATGGCAAATTACACTGTGAACAATGTTGACAGCTTTATAATCACTGGATTTGATCACCTGCAGAACCAAAAGATCCTTGGATTCCTCATCTTAATAACCTACATGCTCATATTGCTTGGGAATGGCATCAATCTGTGTATCATCTTGACTGACAGACATTTGCACAAACCAATGTACATATTAATCTGTAATCTAGCTATTGTTGACATAATGTACTCCTCTACCTGCAGCACAACCATGATCTCAGTGCTGCTGGCTGAGATTAAAACTGTATCATACTACTCTTGTATCTCAAGGATGTTCTTCTATCATGTTGGGGATTTCACAGAGTGCATGGCTCTGACATTAATGGCAATTGACAGACTTATTGCGATTAGGCTTCCTTTAAGATATCATAGCATTGTAACAAATTCACGAACATGTGGGCTTATTATACTGACTTGGCTCATTGCTTTCACTCTAATGGTTGTTTTGACATTAGTGGTAGACAATGTCCCATACTGTCAGCCTGTTATCAGATATGTCTTCTGTGATTATCCTTCAATGATCAGAGCTGCTTGTGTCAATCCTGAACCATATTTTTTCTTGCCTGCAATGATTAATCTTTGGTGGTTCTGTGGACTGTTTCCCTTTGTTATGTGCACATATGCTGTTATGGCATACAGTGTGTCCAAACTTTCCAGCAACTCAAGCAGAAAGCAAATGATCAACACTTGTTTGAGTCACCTCATTGTCCTGCTCAGTTTTTATGCACCAAAGCTAGTCTCTAATTTACTAACTCGAATAGGAGTTGTGCTTACTTTAACAGAGAGAAATGCAATATTGATAATTGCCTCTCTAATTCCTCCCTTAATAAACCCCACTGTTTATTGCACCAGGACGAAAGAGATAAGGAAACGATTAGATGTATTTTTGCACAAAAAAGTTGTACCGAGTAATTTAAAGATTTTATCATGATAGATTATTCTGTTTATTATCAAGGCTAATTGTAATGATGTTGGTTGTTTGATAATGTGTTTTGTGGTGCTCTTGCTCATGTTAGAGATAAAGCCGAAGCATAGACATGTTATGTTGTATGTTCAATTTGCTTTCAAAATGAAGAAAAAGAAAGTAGTGGGAAAAGTAGTGGAAAAAAATATTGGAAGTTTTGGAAGAAAATAATGCTACAATGTACAAAGCCTAGAATATTACTAACCCCACACCTACATCTCTTAAAAAAATATTTAAACTGCACAAGTTGTAAATTCAGATATGAGTAAACAAATGCTGAAAATTACATTTAGTTCTGTCAATCTTAATTATGTTTGGACATTTATTTATCTTGAAAAATAATGGTAAGGGTTAAAGGTTATAGACAAACTTGGTTTCATTTTGAGTGTCATTACGAACAGCAATAGATACTGTCACTTATTTACATCAATCCTGTTTGATAATTCTCTCAGGTTTCCTATCCTTACAATCTTCAGGGTCTGTGTAGTGACTCCAGGGAACAAATTAAGGGCATGTAGCAATGTTGACACTCTTCAGACAAACAGTGACAGTGTTTATTGCACTGTTACATGGAAACCCTTGACATCTGATCTCTAATGCCTTACTCACTGAGGACCTCTCCTTTCAAAACACATATTAATCAATCTGTATTAAAAAGAAAATAAGAGTATGTAAGATGTATGTAAATTATGTAAGAATATAGGTTTCTACAAGCCTAATCATTCATTTAGAAATGAACACCAGCTCTTGCTTATGGTTTATTGATTTGCCTGATTATTGTCTTATACCATTTTTTAATAGTTTGAAAGCATGACTAGTTGTGTTGCAAGGTAATCTTTTTGAAAATGTCCACTTATTTGTGACACAGATTAAATAAAGTGTACATTTGGGTATTGTCATGGTTCAGCAACCCTAGGCACAGACAGAGAGCGGATGGGACTGAGCAACACTGATGGTTCTGGAGACCAAGGCTGAGCCGCCACAACGAGTGTCTGAGGTGGAGCCAGGGTCCCAGAGGACTGAGGCGGAGTCGGTGCGACTGAGGACCAAGGCGAAGCCAGAGGGAAGGCAGAGCTCGCTGGAGCCGAAGGGGTGGAGGGACGAAGCGTAGCGGAAAGCCCGTAGGTCCCTGGTGCAGGCAGGGTGATGACTGACCAAGGCAGAGCTGGAGGGACGAGGGAGCCTGGTGTAGCCATGAGGATGATGGTCTCTGGTGGAGCCGAGGGAGCGAGGAGCCAAGGTGGAGTTAACAGGTCGATAGGCTAAAGTGGAGTGATGGGATCAGTGGCCAGAGGCAGAGATTAAACACGCTTGCTACAGACACACCCCAAAGCGGAGGCGTTATAGCATTGTCAGCGGCACTGAGCGGAGTTTTGAGCACGTCACAGGACAGTGGTTAATCGCCCAGCCCTACTGCCTCAGCTCACGTGCATGAAGCGCCATCTTCAGGTATTTCCCTAAACAACCACGGGTCAGATTTTTCGCCACAGGATGAGAGCTTATTAATTAACCATGGGATCCGCTTGACTAGGCTGAGCTGGAGACCGGAAGACTTGAGGCAGATCCACTCAGCATTGTGTTAGAGGAGTAGTTGAGGGGCTGAAGGGAACCAGTGAAGGCGGGGCTGACAGGCTGGCTGAATGATGCAGAGGAGGTGGGAGAGGGAGGCTGGGCAGGGCAGGGTCATTGACAATAACACAGACTTGACATAGGGTGACAAAACAGGCTTTGGAGGATGGTTTGAGCTGGGGGTAGACACTCTCCAGACATCTAAAGGACGGCCTCCCTCCATGTATGTGTCCTCTTTGATGTCTGGGAGGTCTAATGCACGATGGTAGTTAGCTCCGATCCAATACAGAGACTTCAATGTCTCGTCATTAAAAGCAGTCCATTGTGCAAGTTGAGAAAACTGAAATGAATAGTCCACAAAATAAAGTCCTTTATAGGCAAGTGCAGTGAATACTGCTGCAGCAGTCTCCATAATCCTTGTTTTTGAGGTTGATTCTTCTGTCACAGTTCAGCAAGGTGTGGTGTATGTAAGCAGGATGATGAAAAAGAACAATGCAATAAACTTTATCAACAGAAAAATTACTATAACCAAACTTGTTTAGTTACTACTAACCAGGAGGGTAATGAGTAACCTAGGAGACAAATGAGAACACAGGGGAACGGGAACAAAGCAGACAGAGTGAAAATGAAAATGAATTAAAAAGAGTCTCCATGTGACAGGTATATTAAAATTGCTGAATGTTAAGTAATTTGTAATAAGGAAAGTAAAACAAGTAGCTTCTGCTCATTGTGATTGCTCTGCTTAATTAAAACAGGCCACAATGCTTCCACCTTATTAATATACACAAGAGTCCTCTTAATGATCCATTAATAGCTGAGCAGATAATGTTCCCTGTAGTGTTTGAGATCCCATTACACAAATGTTTTAATAAAATCAGTAACTGATGTCACTGCTGGGACTGAGAGACAACAGACTTCATTTACATTTATTAACATTGTTTATGCCTCACAAAGGCAGACATTTTTAACCTTCTGATGCATAATGATTTGACCTTTTCTTATTATTCTATATGACTGTCCCTCTTTATGTCAGTGAATCAAGTATGACAATTTCAAAATGGCTCCTCTTAAGTCCCTCTAAAATATCTAATATTACCATTAATTCCAGGAGGTCCAGCAAAGTAAAGACTTTTTCACCGGACATGGCGAAATCAAAGAGAATATATTATAATCAGCAATATGATTCACAGAGTAAAGACCCCGATATACTCCTATATATATATATATATATATATATATATATAGGATTGCTCCTGTCTGCCTCCTGTTTGTCCTGCTGACTGCTGTGCTCGCGTGTGCTTTGCTTGCTTTTGAATCTTTATTTGATATCATTCCCTGTTGTTTAAACTGCTAAATATAACTTACCCATCACCATATATTGTTTAATATTGCCTACCACATTAAATCTGACACCGCTAGCTTTTAATCTAAATCACTATCACGCGTTAGCATTTTCGCTAGCCTGTTAGCTTGCCATCTCTGCACTCGGGTCTCTTGTTTTCTGAGTTCATTAAACAACTGTGGTGAGTTTGATTAGTAAATAGACTCCATCAAACAACTGTGGTAAGTTGGATTAATCAACAAATACGGTAAGCCATGTCTTCTTCTCCTGTCATTGTCACTTGCACTGCATGTTTCATGTTTAGTATATCTTTCTCCGTTGGCGAACAGGGCTTCACATGTGATAAATGTAAGGAGATAGTCAGGCTGACGGAAAAGATTTCAGAATTAGAGACACGCATCCAGACTTTATTTGAGAGTAGTGAGAATGTAACAGCTTTAGACACTGCTTTGGATGCGAATAGCTTAGTGAACTCTGTACATTGTTCGGTTCCGGCTGTAGACCCCGTGCAGCAGGGCAACTGGGTGACGGTGAGACGGCATAGTCGCGGATCAAAAAAACACTCTTCCGTTCCGATTAGAACATCAAACAGGTTCTCCCCACTCTGTGATGCACCCACTGAGAATCCTGTTGAAAGTGCCCTAGTTATTGGCGATTCTATTACATGGAACGTGAAAATAGAGACACCAGCCACCATAGTCACATGTTTACCGGGAGCCAGAGCGCCTGACATCAAAGCAAATTTAAAAGTGCTGGCTAATGCTAACCGTAAATTCTCTAAGATTATTATTCACGTCAGCACAAATGATGTTCGACTTCGCCAGTCAGAGATCACCAAAATTAACATTAAAGAGGTGTGTGAACTCGCAAGTACGATGGCAGATGACGTTTTTTTTAAATAAAGGTGACTTGACTTCAAAAACATTACATAATCATTTATTTTTAAGCAGTGGCAGTTGAGGCAAAACATGACAACAGCATACAATTAACATAAACATAATACATATGATTCATGTGTTATATTTCAAGTATTCAAAAGCCATATTTGTGTGGCTGCGTTTAAACTGTAAGGCTTAATGCACAGATCCGAACTTTTGACCATACACAATTTTTTGTTCCACATTAGCTTAAGACACAACTCTCTGATATCAGTGTTCCCATTCAGTCAGTCACTTCCAACGCCACGTCGGAGACCGACGAATAGGAATCTACTAGCCAATCTACTAAACTAAACTCTACTAACTAAACGAGCCAATGCACATTGGCATGCAATGATTGCACCAGGTGCTCATGCCACGCAGCGCGGGTATAAATGAGACACAGGTGCTTGCATCAAATTAGCTTTTTGCTTCGGAGCCGAGTGGTAAATGGTTCGTCCAGATATCACTCTCTTCTACGCAGTGGAACTGACTGAAGCCTGCCTTTTTGAAGCGATCTCTTCAGTCGGTGTTGGTGTGACAGCGCTGCAGCGGGTCGTGTGGTTCTTTGATCATCTCTCTTTTTTGTTTGATAGAGCAAACACAAAGGCTGTTCTCACAGCTGGTTCGGTGCACTAGGTGGAGAGCGCTGAAAAGCCGTTCTTACGGCTGGTAAGAGAGCGCCTTCGTGAGAGAGAGCGCGCACGTCAGGCTGCACTATTCCCTGACTGTGTCGCCGCGACCCTTCCCCCTGCGTGCTTCAGCACCAAGGAGAGCGTCCTTCTAAAAGAGCTTGCGTCTTTTTCAAGATGACATTCTATCTGTGTGTTTCTGGATGTGGTGGTTACCTGTCACCGAGGGATGGTCACCAGTGCTGTATCTCGTGTTTGGGCGTTCAGCACGCTGAGGCAGCGCTGGTGGATGACTCATGTTCTCACTGCGGAAACATGACCATCTTGGAGTTGCGGTCGAGACTCCATCTCGCAAGGGGTGGAGTCCCAGTGCTTCTGCCTCGATCTAACCCTCCACAGAGGGTTACTTCAGGCAGTAGCACGGGTGATTTGAGGGTTACGGTGAGCGCGCTTCCCCCAGGGACCCAACCCCCGGGGGAACCCTCACCCCTCCCGCACTTCGCAGCAAGTAGAGCTGCCGTCGGAACGCGGTGGGCCACCCACGAGGTGTGTACCATCCGTATCCTTCGGGGCTCCTCTCGATGATCAGATGTCCATCGCTGCATCGGAGGGAGGGTCAGAATTTTCGGGAGATGACGTGTCGGCGCAGGGGGCTCCTTCGGGAAGATCCGCTGTGCCTGATACGGATCCAGAAATGATGGCCATGCTTTCCCAGGCCGCTGAGAGAGTCGGGCTCGTGTGGAACCCTCCACCGTGTCCCGAACCCTCGAGGCTGGACGATTGGTTTCTCGGGGTGGCCCGTGCTGGTTCTCAGCGCCCCACCCCGGTTCCTTTCTTTCCGGAGGTGCACAAGGAGCTCACCAGGTCGTGGACGGCACCTTTTACTGCCCGAAACCGGCCTGGTGGATCCTCCTCCCTCACCACCCTCGATGGCGGACCTGCAAAGGGTTACACGCAGGTTCCTCCCGTGGAACGGGCCGTTGCTATGCAACTGTGCCCTAACTCCACATCCAGGGGGAACCCATGTCTCCCCTCCCGGGCCTGTAGGTACTCGTCCGATCTGATCGGAAAGGCCTACCAGGCTTGTGGAGATGCTGGGTCCGCCTTACACGCTATGGCGTTGTTGCAGGTCCATCAGGCCCAGGCACTGAAGACCTTGCACGAGGGTGGTCACAATCCCGCAGTTCTGCACGAACTGAGAACCGCAACAGACCTCGCGCGACGAAGGTTATGGCGCGGGCAGTGGGTCGTGCGATGTCCACGATGGTGGTCCAGGAACGCCATCTCTGGCTGACATGAGGGAAACCGACAAGATCAGGTTCCTTAATTCCCCCGTGTCCCAGACCGGCCTCTTCGGCGACGCGGTCCAGAACTTCGGCCAGCAGTTCTCGGCCGCACAGAAGCAGACTGAGGCGATCAGTCACATCCTGCCACGGCGGTCAGCTGCTGTCTCCACCCCGCCGCCGGCAGCGCCTCAGCCTGCTCGTCGCCGAGGGCGGCCGCCTGCGTCTGCCTCTGCTCCCACGTCGCAGCAGCAGCCTCCACCCAAGCGACGTCGAGGAGCCGGGCGCAAGCAGGCCGCCCCGCCCGTCCAGGCCTCCGACAAGAGGGGTGGCAAGGGCAAGCGGCCCTGAGACGGGCGACCCGGAGAAGGGGAGGACTACTCTTCAGGAGACGGTGATCGCACCGCTCCATCCCCCGGAGGAGGGCCGGGCGGAGAATCTTTGGTTCTGTTTTCTTTGTGTTCTGCCGCTGGGCCCAGATTTTGGTACCCAAATTTTCAATAAAAGAGCAGTTTCCTCCATCTCCGGGTCCTCAGGGGGCTCGGAGAGCTGTGGCCGGTCAAACGCCGGACCACACTCATCCTCCCCCTTCGCCAGTGGGCAGCAGTGGACGGCTCGAGGACGCAACCAAGCCTCCTCACGTACCCCCTGCCCACTCGTGGAATCAGGTAAGTGTTGCACAGCACACTCACACCTCGTTGCGGGCCGCCTCCACGAGACAGCCGCCCCAGCCCGGTACCTGCATTCCACCTCGCTGCCCCACGGTGGGTACGCCGGTGGTTCCTTTGGTCCCGCTTGTACGGTCTCTGCGAGCCTGGCTAGTGCTCCCCAGTCCGTCTCGCTGGCTCATTCGAACCATCAGGCTCGGCTATGCGATTCAGTTCGTCCGGCGTCCCCCCAGGTTCATGGGCGTCCGCTTCACTTCGGTGAATGCTGCAGATGCCCATGTCCTGCGTGCGGAGATCGCAGTCCTACTGGCGAAAGACGCGATAGAGCCGGTCCATCCAGCCGATATGAAGACAGGCTTCTACAGCCCGTACTTCATTGTACCCAAGAAAACCGGTGGGTTATGGCCAATCTTGGACCTGCGAGTTCTGAATCGGAGCCTTCACAAGCTACTGTTCAAGATGCTCACATAGAAACGCACTTTCGAGTGCATCTGTCTCCGAGATTGGTTTGCAGCGATCGACCTGAAGGACGCGTACTTTCATGTCTCGATTCTCCCTCGACACAGGCCATTTCTGCACTTTGCGTTCGAGGGTCGAGCATATCTGTACAAAGTCCTGCCCTTCGGGCTGTCCCTGTCCCCCCGTGTCTTTACGAAGGTCACGAAGGGGGCCCTTGTGCCCATGACAGAACAGGGCGTTCGCATCCTCAACTATCTCGACGACTGGCTTATTCTAGCACAGTCCAGGGATCAGTTGTGCGAACACAGGGACCTGGTGCTCAGACACCTCAGCCAGTTGGGTCTTCGGGTCAACTGGGAAAAGAGCAAACTCACCCCCGTGCAGAGGATCTCTTTTCTCGGTATGGAGTTGGATTCAGGTCAAACGGACGGCGCGCCTCACAGAGGAACGCGTCCAGTCGATGCTGAACTGCCTGAACACGTTTCAAGGCAGGATGGCGGTCCCACTGAAACAATTTCAGAGGCTCCTGGGGCATATGGCGGCCGCGGCGTCAGTAACACCGCTCGGCCTGCTTCATATGAGACCGCTTCAGCATTGGCTTCACGGCCGGGTCCCGAGATGGGCGTGGCAACGCGGCACTCACCGGGTGAGTATTACACCGGCCTGCCGCCAAACCTTCAGGCCGTGGTCAGACCCCTTGTTCCTTCGGGCCGGGGTGCCCTTGGAACAGGTGTCCAGGCATGCTGTGGTTTTCACGGATGCCTCTGCCATGGGCTGGGGGGCCACGTACAACGGGCATGCAGTGTCAGGGGTTTGGACGGGCCCGCACCTGCATTGGCACATCAACTGCCTCGAGTTGCTAGCAGTACAAGGCCCATGGCTCTTGTCGGCTTGCTGCGCTACGGCGCTTATATTCTCCAGAAGCAAATTCTGTCGAGTCCTCCATCACCCTCGGTGCCAGACGTGGCGGAGCGTCTGGCATCAGGCCCTTTGCCGCTGAATCCTGGAGAACCAGTACTGGGCTGGGGTTATATGAGTGACCCTGCGGGGATCCCATATATTTTTCCACAATTGCTCCTACCGGAAGCCTGTGTCTTTCCCTTGGGAGAGCCCCCCCTTCAGTGGGGCTGGAGCCCCCTCTCAGTTGTGAGCTACGGCTCAGCATTGTACTCCACATAACTCCTTCGGGGTACGATGTGGGTTCCGCAGCGTCCCCTTCCACTAGGGCACGCTTTCCCAGTGTTATCCAATAGTCACTGAGCTGGTCATGCGGAACAGCAGTGATGGACTTCTCTGTGTGAGCCCCGTCTCATCAGGTAAGAGAGCTCAGGAGGCTCACACAGGGCACTGGAAGGGGGCAGAGGCCATGGCGCTTTGGTAGGAATTCATATTCGTCGGTCTCCGACGTGGCGTCGGAAGTGACCGACTGAATGGGAACATCTCGGTTACGTATGTAACCCTCGTTCCCTGAAGGAGGGAACGGAGACGCCACGTCCCGTCGCCATGTCCGCTGTACCCTGCTGGGGTGCCAGTTACCTACTCGGCTCCTCAGCAAAAGATGCTAATTTGATGCAAGCACCTGTGTCTCATTTATACCCGCGCTGCGTGGCATGAGCACCTGGTGCAATCATTGCATGCCAATGTGCATTGGCTCGTTTGGTTACACTCGAAGTAGATTGGCTCTCGTGAGCAAGATTCCTATTCGTTGGTCTCCGATGTGGCGTCTCCGTTCCCTCCTTCAGGGAACGAGGGTTACATACATAACCGAGACGTTTACATTAAACTTTCACCCAAACTGAAGATTCTATTGGTGTTTGCTTTTATTATGAGTGCTACAACTTATAGGAGTGGGTACAAAATTTTCGCTTCAACAAGGTTTTTTCTTTTTTTTTTTGCGTGAGTGCTTACAGTCACCTGCTGCCTGCTTCATAAAGACCTCTCTTTAAGAAAATCTATCGCTGTGTTCACGCATGTCACCCTCTGTATTACATACTGGGGCATTGGATCTAGTGTGTATCTGATTTAAAAACATAATTGCAAGTGGCTCAGATCAGATGCGAAAAATCCTATCTTGCGCATTTTTTATGTTTAGCTGCTATACTTCTGTAACAATATCCAATCTGTCTCAGATCCGTAAAAAAAAAAAAATCGGATTTTTTTTTTGTGCTAGTGTAAGTTTAGCCAAAAAGAACACCATTTTGTTTTATGCATTGATAATCGTTCTTTAGCGCCATCACATCCAAAATTGGCATCTCAACAGTCTTGTAACTGATTGCGATATGCATGATTTTGGATATATTGATTCATCAACAGAAATCATGCTGAATTAAATGTATGTTATAAAACTATCTAGGTAATCTATCGATTGAATCAGTGTGATGGAATTGAATAATGATAATGATTCAATGATAAAAAAACAAATTCAATGGAAATAAACCTAGGCTATAAATTTCATTATATCAATATTATATATGAACAAACATTTGTAAACATTTTTGCAAATGCTTTTAATAAGGCCGAGTAGATACTATATCAGGGTCTATACAAACATACAAAACAAAAATACTTTAAAAAAAATTATTTATTACAAAACGTGTCAATCTTAGGTTTATGTTCAACTATGTATTGTGTATTATCAGCCTTAAACTGAAAAAAAAATAAATAAATGGAGCGCAGCTGGAAGAAAACAAAACTAGAAGTTTTTCGCATTTCGTGGAAAGAGAGCATGATTGCATACAGAAAGGCCCTAAAAACTGCTAGATCTGCTTATTTCTCGACTCTCTTAGAAGAAAACAAACACAACCCTAGGTATTTATTCGATACAGTGGCTAAATTAACCAAAGATAAAGCTTCACCTTCTGACGTTTGTAAACAGCACAGCAGTAATGACTTTATGAACTTCTTTACTTGTAAGATTGATAATATTAGGAAAAAAATTATAACCATGCAGCCGTCTACTACAGTATCACATCAGACAGTGCATTGTAGTGTCACTGAGGAAAAATTACATTCATTCACTGCTATAGGAGAAGAAGAATTGGCTAAACTCTTTAAATCATCAAAATCAACAACATGTATGCTCGACCCTATACCGACTAAACTACTAAAAGAGATGCTTCCAAAGGTCATAGATCCTCTTCTTAATATCATTAATTCATCCTTGACATTAGGATATGTACCGAAAACTTTTAAGTTGGCTATTATTAAACCACTTATTAAAAAACCGCAACTTGATCCTACAGAATTAGTCAATTACAGGTCAATCTCAAATCTACCCTTTCTGTCAAAAATACTAGAAAAGGCAGTGTCCTCACAATTATGCTCCTTTTTAGAAAGAAATGCTATCTGTGAGGATTTCCAGTCAGGATTTAGACCGTATCAAAGTACTGAGACTGCTCTCATTAGAGTTACAAATGATTTACTCTTCTCATCCGATCGTGGTTGTATCTCTCTGTTAGTGTTACTCGATCTTAGCGCTCCATTCGATACTATCGACCACAACATTCTATTGAATAGACTCGAAAATTATGTTGGCATTAGTGGAATTTCATTGGCATAGTTTAAATCATACTTATAATCTGACTGTTATCAGTTTGTAGCAGTAAATGAAGAGATGTCACACCGATCACAAGTTCAGTATGGAGTACCGCAGGGCTCAGTGCTAGGATCGTTGCTTTTCACCCTGTACATGCTACCACTGGGAGATATTATTAGGAAGCATGGTGTTAGTTTTCATTGTTATGCTGACGATACTCAGCTCTATATTTCTTCACGCCCTGACGAAATTTACCAATTCACAAGATTAACGGAATGCGTAGCTGATATAAAAAATTGGATGACTAGTAATTTCCTGCAACTTAAATTTTTAATCACTGGACAAAAAAACTCCACAAGTAGTAACGTAGAATACTGTCTAACACTCGATGGCTGCTCTGTCAAGTCCTCGTCGTCAGTTAGGAACCTGGGTGTGCTCTTTGATACCAATCTCTCATTTGAAAGCCACGTTTCTAGCATCTGTAAAATTGCATTCTACCATCTTAAAAATATATCTAAATTACGGCACATGCTTTCAATGCAAAATGCTGAACAGTTAGTTCATGCGTTCATGACCTCAAGGCTAGATTATTGTAATGCTCTACTGGGTGGTTGCCCTGCTCGCTTAATAAATAAACTGCAGCTTGTTCAAAACGCAGCAGCTAGAGTTCTTACTAGAACCAGGAAGTATGACCATATTAGCCCGGTTCTGGCAACACTGCATTGGCTCCCTATTAAACATTGTATACATTTTAAAATCTTGCTGATTACTTACAAAGCACTAAATGGTTTAGCTCCCCAGTACTTGAGCGAGCTCTTAACGCATTATACTCCATCACGTCTATTGCGGTCTCAAAATTCTGGCCAGTTGATAATACCTAGAATATCAAAATCAACTGCAGGCGGTCGATCCTTTTCCTATTTAGCACCTAAACTCTGGAACAGTCTTCCTAGCATTGTTCGGGAAGCAGACACACTCTGTCAGTTTAAATCTAGACTAAAAACACATCTCTTTACTATGGCATACACATAAAATATTTTTAATTTATATTATTCAAATCAGTTAAATGATTGTTTTAGGCTGCATTAACTAGGTCAGCCGGAACCGGGAACACTTCCCATAACACCTGATGTACTCGTTACATCATAAGAAGAATGGCATCTACGCTTATGTTAGTCTCTCTGTTTATCCCAAGGTTTACTGCAGTCGGCCGGATCCGGGCCGTATCCAGACCAGATGGTGGACCTTAGCCTGGACATGACGAACGCATCCCTGAAGTGTCTGTAGAGACCGTGTCAATTAAACTCCCCCCTGTAAATGCCGCATCGACACGACATCCTCATTAAACCCGTCCCTGGCGTGACGACTCCAATCTTTCGAATAATCCTACGAATATCTATTGATCTAATATGACTTCTGACCTGTAATGTTGCCAGAATCATAATCATACACTATTTGTTCGTCGGCCAGAGGAGAACTGGCACCCCGACTGAGCCTGGTTTCTCCCAAGGTTTTTTTCTCCATTCTGGCCCTGAAGGAGTTTTGGTTCCTTGCCACCGTCGCCTTTGGCTTTTG
Organism: Coreius guichenoti; assembly: GCA_039654105.1. NCBI lineage: Eukaryota > Metazoa > Chordata > Actinopteri > Cypriniformes > Gobionidae > Coreius > Coreius guichenoti. Next base: position 23,639,831 of record CM077190.1, read on the forward strand.
GCTTGCTCAGTTGGGGACACTTAAATTTTTAACTATATTACTGATCTGCCCGCATTGACACTATATGATAATTGAAATGAGCTGGATGACATCACCGTTTTCACCAGAGCGGCTGTACAGCCGAATCAAATTCTGTTGCATTATTTTCCTGTTACCACTGTGAAGCTGCTTTGAAACAATTGGCATTGTAAAAAGTGCTATTTAAATAAAGGTGATTTGATTTTGATTTGATGAACTGTTATGAACTATTGTGTTTTGAACAAACTCCCATGTTTAATCACGGCTGCTAAGAAACCATGACGTATCTGTCTCACCATAAAAATATAAAAGACAGGACATCAGTCTGTACTGGATGAGAAGAACATCTCAGAATCTCTTGCATGCCATTTTCATATTCACCGATTAGAGTATAAAATGTTTTACATGTTATTCATATTTACTCTTTAACATGACTGAAACTCTTTTTGTATTTCTTTTGAAACTATACTTCAACTTTTACAGTTTTCATCACATTGCTGTTACAGACGCTGTCTGCATCTTTTCCTTCACGGGAGCTTTTTTCCTGTGCATATTTAAGTACATCAAGACTTTAATTGATTTTGTCTTGTCCCTTGTATATAGTGTATTTTAATGTGCTTGTGTCTATTTGTTTAGCAGTGGACTGAAAATGGCAAATTACACCCTGAACAATGTGGACAGCTTTATGATCACTGGATTTGATCACCTGCAGAACCAAAAGCTCCTCGGATTCCTCATCTTAATAACCTACATGCTCATATTGCTTGGGAACGGCATCAATCTGTGTATCATCTCGACTGACAGACATTTACACAAACCAATGTACATATTAATCTGTAATCTAGCTGTTGTTGACATAATGTACTCCTCTACCTGCAGCACAACCATGATCTCAGTGCTGCTGGCTGAGATTAAAACTGTATCATACTACTCTTGTATCTCAAGGATGTTCTTTTATCATCTTGGTGATTTCACAGAGTGCATGGCACTGACATTAATGGCAATTGACCGACTTATTGCGATTAGGCTTCCTTTAAGATACCACAGTATTGTAACAAATACACGTACATTTCTGTTCATTTTTCTGACTTGGCTCATTACTATCACTCTAATGGGTGTTTTGTCTTCTGTAGTAGACAGTGTCCCATACTGTCAGCCTGTTATCAGATATGTGTTCTGTGATTATCCGTCCATGATAAGAGCTGCTTGTGTCAATCCTGAACCCTATTTTTTCTTGCCTGCAATGATTAATCTTTGGTGGTTCTGTGGACAGTTTCCATTTATTATGTGCACTTATGCTGTTCTGGCATATAGTGTTACTAAACTCTCCAATAATGCAAGTAGAAAGCAAATGATCAACACTTGTTTGAGTCACCTCATTGTCTTGTTTAGTTATTATGCACCGAAAATGGTCTCTGGATTACTAACTCGAATAGGAGTTGTGCTCACTTTAACAGAGAGAAATGCAATATTAATTATTTCCTCATTAATTCCTCCCTTAATAAACCCCACTGTTTATTGCACCAGGACTAAAGAGATCAGGAAACGATTAGCAGATGTATTTGTGCACAAAAAAGTTGCACCAAATCATTTAACGGTTTTATCATAATAGATTATTATTTTCATTCTCATGGCTGATTGTGATGTTGCTTTTTAATAATGTCTTTTGTGATGCTCTTGCTGAAGTTAGAGATTATGTGTTGATACATTGTAGTGTAATGGACAGTATTTGATGAAATTTATGATGTAATGTACAACAGAAAGTCTTTCTAGATGAGATTGCTCTGTAGCTGCCACAGAAAAAAAACTTTGTTACATATTTGTACTTTGTCCCACACCTTAAATAATATTGAAAATATAATAACTTTTCTTTGTAACTATACAGTACATACACTCTCAGAAAAAAAAAAGGTACAATTTTGTACCATAAAGGTACAAACCCTTGTCCCTGGGGCGGTACCTTTTAAGGGGACAGAATTGTACCTTAATATAAAGGGACCAATTTGTACCATTCCAGTTTGTACCTTAAAAGGACATGATTTGTACAATGGGGAACCAAAATGTACCTTTAGGTTTATAAAACTTATTGGTACAATATTGTACCTTCATCAAAGGTACAAATCTTGTCCCTTAAGGTACCACCCCAGGGACAAGCCCGTGTGTACCTTAACTGTGGCAAATATGTTCCTTCAAGAACTATTAAAGGCCATTTTCCTATTGAATAACATGCACATTCAACAACTGAATTCAAAAGGCATTTTAATATCATTAATTGTAAATACATATCAAATACACATAAGTGGTTGAACAAACACTAGGTGCGTTTACATGGAGCACTGTAATCGGTTTAAAAGTCCAATCCGAATGAAAATGCTCCATATAAACACCTCAATCGGAATAAAAATGCCCAAACCGAATGAAATTGTAATCGGTTTGAGATGGGTGGGATAAACCTTTTCATGAACCGATCAAACGAAAAATTCCACCATGTAAACGACCTTCCCCCGATCCTTCTGTGACGCGATATACAGCGCACGCCTCCACAACTGAAAAGTGCACACGCTCACACCAGGCTAATGTTGACAAGAGAGGAAAGTTAATTTTTCTGAGGTGTTAAACTTTTTATTTTGTAACAAGTTATGAAGATAATGTTGGAATAATGACACAGACATAGCCTGGCTACACCATCTCATCTTGACAGCGTTTGTCCCAGGCACTTTTTACTTCAACAGCGCCTTTTTCTGAGATGATTCTTACACTTTACAACAAATAAATAGCTTTTATAAAACCGTATAAGTCCTGATGGCCGTTGAGAGTTGCTATGGCAACCGGGAACACAGGACAGCGTCGACATTTCTGATGCAACAGATAAACTGTGTGCGCATGTCACAAAATGATTTTGATTGAAAGCCTCAGCACATGTAAACACCAGATCGGTTTAGATAACGTCTCATGTAAACAGTCCACTGAATCTTTCAATCGGAATGATTTTAATCGGAATGACAAAAAAGTGTGCTTGTAAACGTGGCTATTGTTCCAGCTTACAGTAAAATATTTCTTTGTGTAAATACATCTTTTCAGTTTACAATAAAGACTTCAAAAATTAACAGAGTATCACTTTTGAAACAGCTCAAATTGCTGCAATACATTTCACAATACAATTACACTAACAAATTGCTGTAGTTTTTACAGCAAAATTTTACAGAATATTACTGTTTAAGCATTTTACAAGATGTAGCTGTAGTTCGCAATGCATTATGGGTCAAACGACGTTTTACAGTTGTTAACAGTATATTTCCATGTCAACTGTAATTCATTTACAAGAAAGGAGGTGTTGTTGTTACTGTAGCTTATGCGTTTTCACAATAACTTACTGTGGTGTGGCATTATGGAATTGCGCGGGCTTCGTTCAAATTTGAAATCCAGTTGCCTGGAGCTGCGCCAGAATGATTGAAGATCAGAGGCATTATTCATAATTCCTGGTAAGTTCTTTAGAAGTATACGCTTTTATATTTATTTCATTTAATGTACACTCACCTAAAGGATTATTAGGAACACCTGTTCAATTTCTCATTAATGCAATTATCTAATCAGCCAATCACATGGCAGTTGCTTCAATGCATTTAGGGGTGTGGTCCTGGTCAAGACAATCTCCTGAACTCCAAACTGAATGTCAGAATGGGAAAGAAAGGTGATTTAAGCAATTTTTAGCGTGGCATGGTTGTTGGTGCTAGACGGGCAGGTCTGATTATTTCACAATCTGCTCAGTTACTGGGGATTTTCACGCACAACCATTTCTAGAGTTTACAAAGAATGGTGTGAAAAGGGAAAAACATCCAGTATACGGCAGTCCTGTGGGCGAAAATGCCTTGTTGATGCTAGAGGTCAGAGGAGAATGGGCCGACTGATTCAAGCTGATAGAAGAGCAACTTTGACTGAAATAACCACTCGTTACAACCGAGGTATGCAGCAAAGCATTTGTGAAGCCACAACACGCACAACCTTGAGGCAGATGGGCTACAACAGCAGAAGACCCCACCGGGTACCACTCATCTCCACTACAAATAGGAAAAAGAGGCTACAATTTGCACGAGCTCACCAAAATTGGACAGTTGAAGACTGGAAAAATGTTGCCTGGTCTGATGAGTCTCGATTTCTGTTGAGACATTCAGATGGTAGAGTCAGAATTTGGCGTAAACAGAATGAGAACATGGATCCATCATGCCTTGTTACCACTGTGCAGGCTGGTGGTGGTGGTGTAATGGTGTGGGGGATGTTTTCTTGGCACACTTTAGGCCCCTTAGTGCCAATTGGGCATCGTTTAAATGCCACGGCCTACCTGAGCATTGTTTCTGACCATGTCCATCCCTTTATGACCACCATGTACCCATCCTCTGATGGCTACTTCCAGTAGGATAATGCACCATGTCACAAAGCTCGAATCATTTCAAATTGGTTTCTTGAACATGACAATGAGTTCACTGTACTAAAATGGCCCCCACAGTCACCAGATCTCAACCCAATAGAGCATCTTTGGGATGTGGTGGAACGGGAGCTTCGTGCCCTGGATGTGCATCCCACAAATCTCCATCAACTGCAAGATGCTATCCTATCAATATGGGCCAACATTTCTAAAGAATGCTTTCAGCACCTTGTTGAATCAATGCCCCGTAGAATTAAGGCAGTTCTGAAGGCGAAAGGGCGAAAAATCCTTTTTTTTTTTTTTTTTTTTTTTTTTTTAGAAATTATACAAAATATATGACCTTTCTATCATCTGTTTTGTTTGTAATAAAGGTCCTACGATGTCAGGGATGCATCTAGCCTGTTACGTTATAATCCATTATAATGTAAAATACAAAACAATTGTTCTGGCAACAAGACGAGTAGTAATTTTCAATACAGTCGCTGAGTGGACACAAGATGGCACCAGTCACGTTTGTTATACAGCGTTGTTATTGACGACAGACATTATCAGATATCAATATCAATATCAAACCTCGGAATGTTTCCAATTGTTTCAAGTCAATAGAAAACGTCTCGGTTACGTATGTAACCCTCGTTCCCTGAGGAGGGAACGGAGACATAACGTCAGTGACTGACGAATGGGGGTTTCGCTTAGAAGCCTATCATCTTCGAGATCTAGAAAACGCCCAATGGCAGCGCCAATGCCATGGGCATGCGGAATTTGCATAGCGTAACTCCGCCCCACAGCGTGGGTATATAAGGAAGTACGCTGGCAACATCGCATTATGTTTACCTGCTGAGGAGCCAAGACTGAACTCCCGGCTGTTCCAGCGGTACAGCAGAAGTGGCAAAGGGACGTTACGTCTCCGTTCCCTCCTCAGGGAACGAGGGTTACATACGTAACCGAGATGTTCCCTTTCGTTCAGTCACTCCGAGTAACGTCAGTGACTGACGAATGGGGGTCCCAATATAATCACGCCACTCGGCTGTCATCCAGTGCCCTGCGTAAGCGTGAGCTCCCTGTCGTAAGCTAGTACGGACGAAGGACTCCCACTTAACACAGGAATACCAAGGTACACTGGGAAGCATATTCCAGGTGGAAGTATGCGCCAAATGCCTACCCGTAGGGAGGACTTAAGAACACATATGACCCGCTCAGGGCTACATATGGGAAACTCTGGGGTAACCAGCCGAAGGTGGAAGAATTTTACCCCCAGGGGTGGCAAGGGGCTTGCCCAGGGAAAGACACCTGCTCAGGGAGACTTACAGTGGGAATACACATGTGGGGGTCGCCCAACGGGGGAACCATGCACACGGTGGCACCTAGCCAACACGAGGGCCTGAGCGAGTGGGCAGACGTACTGGTGTCGGCATCAACAGTGCTGGAGGAACTCAGGGCTTCAGGGAAACTACCTGAGGAAAATATCGCACGTATCCAGTCCATGGAGTGGAATGGCGAGCAAGCGAAGACACCTGAGCCTAGTCCATTACCGGCCACTAGTAGAGGCGAGTACAAGAGAGGACACTGGCTCCACTCGGAGATTATAGAATCTGGCGAATGTGTTGGGTGTCGCCCAGCCTGCAGCTCTGCAAATGTCTGTCAGCGAGGCGCCGTGCGCTAGAGCCCAAGAGGAGGCCACACTCCGGGTGGAGTGAGCCCTGACCCCAAGGGGGCATGGGCGCCCCTGCATTTGGTAAGCCAAAACAATGGCGTCCACTATCCAGTGAGACAACCTTTGCTTGGAGAGAGCCTTCCCTTCAGCTTCCCACCATAACAGACAAAGAGCTGGTCTGAGGTCCTGAAACACTGCGTTCTGTCTACGTAAGCACGGAGGGCGCGTACTGGACAGAGCAGTGCCAAGGCTGGGTCTGCCTCCTCCAAAGGCAGCGCTTGCAGGTTCACCACCTGGTCCCTGAAGGGAGTGGTGGGAACCTTGGGCACATATCCAGGCCGGGGTCTCAGGATCATGTGAGAGTTGGCCGGCCCGAATTCCAGGCACGCTTCGTCAACCGAAAATGCCTGCAGGTCCCCTACCCTCTTGATGGAGGCCAAGGCGGTCAGGAGCGCTGTCTTCATAGACAGGAACTTAAGCTCGACTGACCGCAATGGCTCAAAGGGAGCCCTCTGCAGAGCGCTTAGGACTACTGCGAGGTCCCAAGAGGGTACGAGGGGAGAGCGAGGAGGATTCAGTCTCCTCGCTCCCCTCAGGAACCTGATGACCAGGTCGTGCTGACTTACCTTTTTCGTCTCCACAAGGTCGTGGTAGGCAGAAATAGCGGCCACATAAACCTTGAGGGTGGAAGGAGACAGCCTTCGTTCCAACCCTTCCTGGAGGAATGAGAGCACGGACCCGATCGGGCATTTCCAGGGGTCTTCTTGGCGAGAAGAACACCAGGTGACGAAGAGGTTCCACTTCAACGCATAGGCGTGTCGAGTAGACAAGGCCCTAGCGAAAGTGATGGTAGCCACCACCTGAGGTGGTAGGGTACTCAAACCTGCCGCGTCCCATCCAGGAGCCACACGTGGAGGTTCCAAAGATCGGGACGCGGGTGCCAAAGGGTGCCCCGTCTCTGAGAAAGGAGGTCCTTCCTCAGAGGAATCGACCAGGGAGGGGCTGTCGCAAGGAGTACGAGTTCGGAGAACCAGGTCCGGCCGGGCCAATACGGGGCGACCAAAAGGACCTGCTCCTTGTCCTCCCTGATCTTGCACAGAAGCTGTGCAAGAAGGCTCACTGGGGGAAACGCATACTTGCGGAGGCCCCGCGGCCAGCTGTGCGCCAGAGCGTCCGTGCCGAGGGGGCCCTCGGACAGGGAATAAAACAGGCGGCAATGGGAAGAGTCGTGGGAGGCAAACAGGTCTACCTGTGCGTCGCCGAACTGTTCCCAAATCAGCTGAACCGTCTGGGGATGGAGTCTCCATTCTCCAGGAAGTGGCTGAAGCCGTGAGAGCTCGTCGGCTGCACGGTTCAGGACTCCCGGGATATGGATGGCACGAAGGGACCTCAGGTGCTTCTGACTCCATAAGACGAGATGGCGGGCGAGTTGAGACATGCGGCGGGAACGCAGACCACCCTGGTGGTTGATGTACGCTACTGTGGCCGTGTTGTCTGACCGGACTAGCACGTGTTGACCCTTGAGCAGCGCTCGGAAGCGGTGCAGGGCGAACCGTACTGCCAGCAACTCGAGGCAATTGACATGCAGGAGGCGCTGGGGTCCTGTCCAGGAGCCCGCGGCAGCATGTCCATTGCACATGGCACCCCAGCCCGTGGTGGAGGCATCTGTTGACACAACAATATGCCTGGAAACTCGTTCTAAGGACACACCGGCCCGTAGAAAACTGAGGTTCGACCACGGGGTGAGGGTCTGCAGGCAGGCCCGAGTCACTGGGACCCGGAGCGTGCCCGACTGCCATGCCCATCTCGGGACTCGATCGCGAAGCCAGTGCTGAAGCGGTCTCATATGAAGCAAACCGAGCGGCGTTACCGCAGCTGCAGATGCCATATGCCCCAGGAGCCTCTGAAATAACTTCAGTGGAACCGCACTCTTGCTCTCGATTTGACGAAGGCAAGTCAGCAGTGACTGCGCGCGCTCGCTCGTAAGCTGCGCACACATGGCGACCGAGTCGATTTCCATACCGAGAAAAGAGATCCTCTGCACTGGGCAGAGTTTGCTCTTCTCCCAGTTGACCCGAAGGCCCAGACGGGCTAGGTGCTGGAGCACCAGGTCTCTGTGTTCGCACACCTGCTCTCGAGAGTGGCTGAGGATCAGCCAGTCGTCGAGGTAGTTCAGGATGCGAACCCCGTGTTGCCTGAGTGGCACAAGGGCTGCCTCGACAATCTTCGTGAAGACGCGAGGGGACAGAGCTAGCCCGAATGGGAGGACCGCGTACTGGTATGCCCGCCCCTCGAAAGCAAACCGTAGGAACGGTCTGTGTCGAGGAAGAATGGAGACATGGAAGTAGGCGTCCTTCAGGTCGATCGCTGCAAACCAATCTGCTGGACGAACGCATTCGAAAAGGCGTTTCGCTGTCAACATCCTGAACGGAAGCCTGTGAAGGGATCGGTTCAGGACGCGCAGGTCCAGGATCGGTCGTAACCCACCGGTTTTCTTGGGTACAATGAAGTAAGGGCTGTAGAAGCCGGACTCCATTTCGGCTGGAGGGACAGGCTCGATCGCACCCTTCGCCAGCAAGGTAGCAACCTCCGCACGCATGAGGGGGGCATTGGGCCCCACTATGGTGAATCGGACTCCCCGGAAACGAGGAGGAGCCTGAGCGAACTGAATCGCATAGCCGAGCCTGATGGTCTTCGCGACCCAGCGGGACAGTCCAGGGAGCTGAAGCCAGGCTCCCAGAAACTGCACCAGCGGGGTCATGCGAACCATAGACGTACCCCGGGTGGGGCAGCGAGGCGGCGTGACCGGCCCAGACGTGGGAGGCGTAGCGTCCCGGTGTGGGGGCACGGTCATCAGCCGCGTCCTGACAGAGGAGACCAGGGAAGGACGCGCGTTCCACTGGGGTCTGCTCTGAGAGGAGACTGGCGTCAGAGAGGGACGAGAGTGGCGTGGCCCGGGGGCGGCGCACACTGCCATCGGTCTCTGGTCGCTCAGGGATGGGTATGTCAGTTCTTTCTTTAACCATAAAAGGGTGCTGCTGACCCGGGGGCCAGCAGCGGAACAAAGGATTCTCCCCCGGCCCTCCACCGGGGGAAGGAGTGGTCCTGCTACCATCTCCTGGAAAGAACTGCCCATCCCTGAGCTGTCCGCGTCAGGAGCGCCGCTTAGCCTGGCGCTTGGCGGGCTGCGGGGCTGGAGCGGACTGGGGCGCCTTCCTACGGCGTCCTCCACGGCGCGGCCCAGGTGGAGGCTGCTGCTTGGGTGGCGCGGGAGGGGCGGGAGCCGCGGGAGCGAGCAGACTGAGGCAACTGTGCCGGCGGCTGGGTGGAAGCAGCAGCTGGCCGCTGGGGCAGTACGTGCTTGATGGCCTCAGTCTGCTTTTGGGCGGCTGAGAACTGTTGGGCGAAGTTCTCAACCGCGCCGCCGAATAGCCCATCCTGGGATATGGGAGCGTCGAGGAGACGAGTCCGCTCGGCGTCCCGCATATCAGCCAGGTTGAGCCATAGGTGTCTCTCCTGGACCACTGCTGTGGACATCACCTGGCCCAGGGAGCGTGCGGTCACCTTCGTCGCCCGGAGGGCGAGGTCGGTGGCGGCACGCAGCTCATTTCTGAGCCCTGGGTCAGCTCTACCCTCGTGCATGTCCTTGAGCATCCGGGCCTGGTAGGCCTGAAAGATGGCCATGGCATGCAAAGAGGCGGCAGCCTGCCCCGCAGCTCTGTAGGATTTCGCCACCAAGGTTGATGTGAAACTACAGGCTTTGGAGGGGTGCTTAGGGTCGCCACGCCACGTTGAAGCACTCTGCGGACACAGTTGCATCACAACAGAGCGTTCAACCGGGGGAACCCCAGTGTACCCTTTGGCCGCGGCCCCATCGAGGGCAGAGAAGGCGGAGGAGGCCGCCGATCGGTCACGGGAAGACAACGGGGACTTCCAGGACCGCGTGACCTCCTCATGCACCTCCGGGAAAAAAGGTATTGGGGGCGTGGTCTGACGGGTGTCAGAACGCGGCGCCCCCAAAAACCAATCGTCCAACCGCGAGCGTTCAGGACGGGGTGGAGGGTTCCACTCCAACCCGAGACTCGCGGCTGCCCGGGAAAGCATGGCTGTCAACTCCGGGTCCGACTCGGACAATGCTGGCACACCAGAAGGCGGCAGCACAGCCGAATCATCATCCTCGGAGGACTCCAGCCCACCTTGTGATGCGGCGATCGACATACACTCGTCCTCTGCGGCGCCAAACGACACACTCGGAACAGCAGGAGCCGGCTCCGGTGTCTCAGTCTGAGCGCACGGCGGGAACGGTGCGCTAGAGGGGGGTGTGGTCCGAGGCATGAGCGTCGGGGCTTTGTTCCACACCGTCACCCTCAGGTCACCCTGGCCACCAGCCAAAGTGCTGCCTCGCGTAGAGACCGCAGATTGGGGTGTGGCAGAGGGGACTCTCACTCTATTACGGAGCTCATTGAGTCTCGACCGCAGCACCGAGATGGGCATGTCCCCGCAGTGGGAACATGTCTCATCCACAAACGCTGCCTGAGCATGCTGAAAGCCCAAGCACATCAGGCAGTGATTGTGCCCATCAGAGGGCGGCAGATATCGACCGCACCCAGAAGCACACTGGCGAGACATCTTGAAAAAGACGTGCCAAGTGTGAGCTCTTTTAAGAGAGGAAGCTTCGCAGTGATGCCGAAGCGCCCAGGGACCGAATACCGGCTGAATGCAGACCACTGCACAGATCAGCAGGCAGGCAGTAAACGATCGCTGGAACATGCCGTCACACCAACACCAACTGGAAAGCTGTTCGTCTCGAAGAAGCTGACGATACTCAGAAGGCTTGAGGAGTGAAGAGATACTCTTGGCTCCGAAGCAGAAACATAATGCGATGTTGCCAGCGTACTTCCTTATATACCCACGCTGTGGGGCGGAGTTACGCTATGCAAATTCCGCATGCCCATGGCATTGGCGCTGCCATTGGGCGTTTTCTAGATCTCGAAGATGATAGGCTTCTAAGCGAAACCCCCATTCGTCAGTCACTGACGTTACTCGGAGTGACTGAACGAAAGGGAACTGTAGGCATGCTGATTGCGATACGTTAAAATATGTAATAAATTAAACGCTTTAAGTAATAAATGGATTAACATATTTCTCTCTCACTCTCTCTCTCGTAGACACACATTAACAGACAGAAAAGCTGCATATACGAGTAGTCTGCAGCTACAGTCCCGCACACAGAGTCCCGCATTCTCAGACCCCTCGTTTTTCTGCTAGCTGGCTAAAGCTAGTAGCAGATGGTTGGAAAGTTGGATATAAGTAGCGATATCAAAGCAATCCTATAGAATACTATCGGGGATATGAAAATATTCCCATATCATAAGTTGATATAAGAAGAAAAAAACGCGTATTTAATCAACTAGACGGAGTTCCAAACTCAAACCATGCGGCTGCAACAAACATTTGATCTGCACACATTTGTAAATTGTTTACATTGCTTTTAATAAGTTAATAGGCTGTGTAGACACAAATTCAGGGTCTATGCAAACATACAAAACAAATATAAAAACTGCTAAATAAATAAATTAATATGGTGTGTGTATATATATATATATACAGTTATTATTTTACCTTATGCAATTAAAGATGAAAAGTAGTCACTAACACAATTCTTTCTTCCTTTTTTCTTTGCTTTGTCCTGTTTACAGCAAGATGATGTTTAGGTGATAGTTAAATAAAGTACATAACTGTTTATTATTGGTGTTTTGCCTATTCTTATTTGAGTTTTGCTTTGCATTCAGAATATCAAAAAACAGGTTTTGTAATGTTAGCAAGGTATAATATGTTAATTAGACCATTAGCATAGGTTGAACTGAAAGAAACATTGGAATTGGAATTAAAAAAAACATTGTAGCAATATAATATCTCATAATATTTTTCAGAAGATAGTTCAATCTGTAATTGTATCTCTTCCATCAGTAATTTTCTTCAATTACCACCCACACTCAAAAAAATACTACTGGGTAATTTGTTAGTCAGAGAACACAATGAGATTTTTTGGCACATGCATTAAGCAGGGAACGCAAATATGTTTGCAAAATCGTTATTTTGTGTAAATTTATTTGGAAAACTTTAAATGAAACGAGACCGTAATATTGCAGCCTATTGTTTTCAATGGCATTTGGGTGCGGGACTGTAGCTGCAGGCTCCGAGTCTGCTGGCATATACTACGAAAAGATTGATAAAAGTAAAACGTAGTGCTAGGTTTAAAGGTTAGATTTTATTCATGTTTTAACAGGCTGGCAATCCAAAAGAGCCACCCAGCTACACCACAGTAAAACTAACCTAACCTAAAGACTAACCTTTGTGGATGCGATGTCTAATAAAATATCGTTCCAGTGTCTTTAATTGTTTTCCACACATTCTTTGCATCTAGCCGATCTGATATGGAAATAAATCCAAATGTGAGAACATATGTCACGATGGATCCTGTCATGTTTCATGGGACTCTTATGACATTTCGGAGTTTAAGCGCATTACACAGACATCCGTAATCAAATTCTATAACAAGGGTCCGATCTACCATGTCACGTACATGTGAAGCAGATATTATAACATTCAAATAAAGCTATTTTTTTTTTTCATTTACGATAGTTAAGGATTAAAGACTTGAGTTGTTTTTAAAATATTCACGAGTCTTTTTTTGTCGAGTCGAGTCCCGAGTCAAGTCTGAAGTCTCATAAAATGCGACTCGAGTGCGACTTGAGTCCAAGTCACTAACTCGAGTGCCCATCTCTGCATTGTGCCCCTATTAGAAATATGCTATTATATTCTATACTTTTATGAATTCCATGAGAAAAATGTGAATAAAGACTGTGAGTCAATGTTCAGAAATGCTTAATTATTATTATTTTTTGAACTATGCTGTATAGCTGTGTTTTGAGGTGTGTTTGATGTCAAACTCAAAAAATTGTTTATTTTTAAAGATTAAAAAATGCCATTATTTTTATTCGAAAAAGTTAATAATCGTATTTTATTGACAAAATATTTTAGTTTGTCATGGATATTTTTTTGATTATATCAGATAACATTTTAAGCTGCCATAAGGTCATGTTATAATGTGCCCCTTACATGTTACAATGTACCCCACCTATGGGGCATGTTGTCACATTTCACTTCCATTCTTTCGGGTAAATCAAGAAAAAAGTATACACTGTATTAATGAAACAAAACCACATAATTGTTCTAGACGTGTGCAATTAATGTGGGAAAAAAGAAATACTCTGAACCCCAAGTGGATTTACACAAATTGAGAAAGTCAAAAAGCGTTAGGTTGTGCCCCGCTCTCCACTATATATATATATATATATATATATATATATATATATATATATATATATATATACAGTGGGGAAAACAAGTATTTGATACACTGCCGATTTTGCACGTTTGCCCACTTACAAAGCATGTAGAGGTCTGTAATTTTTTATCATAGGTAAAAATTCAATTGTGAGAAATGGAATCTAAAACAAAAATCCAGAAAATCACATTGTATGATTTTTAAATAATTAATTTGCATTTTATTGCATGACATAAGTATTTGATCACCTACCAACCAGTAAGAATTCCGGCTCTCACAGACCTGTTAGTTTTTCTTTAAGAAACCCTCCTGTTCTCCACTCATTACCTGTATTAACTGCACCTGTTTGAACTCGTTACCTGTATAAAAGACACCTGTCCACACACTCAATCAAACAGACTCCAACCTCTCCACATTGGCCAAGACCAGAGAGCTGTGTAAGGACATCAGGGATAAAATTGTAGACCAGCACAAGGCTGGGATGGGCTACAGGACAATAGGCAAGCAGCTTGGTGAGAAGGCAACAACTGTTGGCGCAATTATTAGAAAATGGAAGAAGTTCAAGATGACAGTCAATCTCCCTCTGTCTGGGGCACCATGCAAGATCTCACTGTCACGCGGACAGCGCAGGAAGAAGACGAGGATCCAATAGCGAGTGCAACTCAAGTCTTTATTTACTGACAGGGATTCAAAAAGGTTCGAAGCACAGAGAAACATGAAACCACAGGAGAACGTGACAAAGTCCGGTGCAGGCAGAGGTAACCAGAACGGTAGCGGCTCCGGAAGGCGAGGAAGTGACACAGGGATGCAATGGGCAAGGACCAGGCAACGGGAAACACCAGGAAGCAGGTAACGTCCACACACGAACTCCACAGAGGTCCGAACTGCACGCGAGAGATCCCTGGGACAGACTGCAATGATCTGACAAACACAGATGGAAAGTGAGGCATGATAAAGGCAGGCAAATGAGGTGCAGCTGGCGGTGATGATGAGATCCACTGCAATCAGTGACCACGCCTCCAACACAACCACACACACACATACAGAGAGAATTGAACCAGTGAATTCATTAACCGTGACAGTACCCCTTCCCCTAGGAGCGCCTCCTGGCGCTCCCAGAGGAACCTACCCGTCGATTGTAATCATCGATAAGGGAGTGATCCAGTATGTCCCTCGCAGGAACCCAACTTCTCTCCTCCGGACCATAACCTTCCCAGTCCACCAAGTACTGGAATCCGCGTCCCCTGCGCCTTGAGTCCAGAATACGATTGACCGAATAAGTTGGTTCCCCATCTACGAGTCGCGGCGGGGGAGGAACCGGAGCAGGCTGATTAATATGGGCATGAATGGGTTTTAATTTGGACACATGGAACACGGGATGAATTCTGGGCAGTTTGAGGCGGACTGTCACCGGGCTAAGGATCTTGGTGACAGGGAACGGGCCAATAAATTTGGGAGCAAGCTTATTACAAACAGAATGGAGAGGAATGTTCTTGGATGAAAGCCACACTTTTTGACCCACGACGTAGACGGGAGGCTTAGACCGGTGGCGATCGGCTTGGGCCTTGGTGCGCGCCCTCACCTGAAGCAGAGTCTCACGGGCTCCGCTCCATGTGCGGCGACACCTCTGGACAAAGGCGTGAACCGCGACCTCGGATTTCAGACTAGGAAAATTGGGTGGCTGGTAACCTAAACTACACTCAAACGGAGAGAGACCCGTAGACGACACTGGCAACAAGTTATGTGCGTACTCAACCCATGAGATCTGCTGGCTCCAGGAGGAAGGATTCTTGGACACCAAACATTGTAAAGTTCTCTCAAGGTCTTGGTTGGCTCGCTCGGTTTGGCCATTGCTCTGGGGATGAAAACCCGAAGACAGACTGACCGTCGCCCCCAGTAATTTACAAAACTCTCGCCAGAATTTGGACACAAATTGGGGCCCCCTGTTGGAAACCACGTCCATTGGGAGGCTATGTAAACGAAAGACGTGGTCTACGACAGCCACCACTGTCTCCTTAGCAGAGGGTAATTTAGGCAAGGGAATAAAATGAGCCGCCTTCGAAAACCGGTCTACGACAGTCAAAACGACAGTCTTGCCCTGGGAGGGCGGGAGGGCGGTGATAAAATCTAGCGCTATGTGAGACCAGGGTCTCGAAGGGACAGACAGCGGTTGGAGTAACCCATCTGGAGGACGATTAGAAGTCTTACCAATGGCACAAACCGAACAGGCCAAGACAAAATCTTGAACGTCCCGAGCCATACCTGGCCACCAGAATCGTTGCTTAACCAAAAATTTGGTCCGACTGAATTCTGGATGACAAGCTACATTGGAGCAATGACCCCATCGGACAACGTCGGACCGTAACCTCTCCGGCACAAATAATCGACTCGGTGGCCCACCGGGCGGAGGCGTTACCCCTTCTAAGGCCGATTTGACCTTCGACTCGATCTCCCATGTGAGTGTGGAGACAATGAGTCTCTCAGGAAAAATGCACTCAGGAGTAGACGGGCATTCGGATCGGTCAAAAACGCGAGATAAAGCATCGGGTTTGATGTTCTTAGAACCCGGGCGGTACGAGAGTGAAAAATCAAAACGTCCGAAAAAAAGAACCCACCGAGCCTGCCTAGAGTTAAGTCTTTTAGCTGATCTGATATATTCCAAGTTCTTGTGATCTGTCCAAACTAAAAAAGGAACCCCCGCTCCTTCTAACCAATGACGCCATTCCTCCAATGCAAGTTTGACAGCCAACAACTCTCTGTTACCAATGTCGTAATTGCGTTCGGCTGGCGACAAACGCTGGGAATAAAACGCGCAGGGATGCATCTTGTCATCCGAGGAAGAGCGCTGGGATAGAACCGCACCTACCCCCACCTCTGACGCATCAACCTCCACCACGAACTGACGTGATGGATCAGGGGCAATAAGAATGGGGGCCGAAACAAAGCGACTCTTGAGTTTGGCAAATGTAGCCTCAGCTACACTAGACCACCTGAACGTTGTTCTGGGGGAGGTCAAGGCTGTCAGAGGAGCGGCTAGTTGGCTGAAATTACGAATAAAACATAGATAGAAATTGGCAAACCCCAGAAACCTCTGCAGGGCCTTACGGGAATCCGGACTTGGCCAATCTATCACAACCTTAACCTTGTCAGGATCCATGCGCATTCCCTCGGACGAGATGATGTACCCTAGGAACGGAACAGACTGTGCATGAAACGCGCATTTCTCCGTCTTGACAAAAAGGCCATTCTCTAACAACCTCTGGAGGACTCGCCTGACATGTTGAACATGTTCCTGGAGAGAAGAAAAAATCAGTATGTCATCCAGGTAGACGTAAATGAACTGATCTACCATGTCTCTCAGCACGTCATTGACGAGTGCTTGGAAAACAGCAGGAGAGTTGGACAGCCTGAAGGGCATGACCAAGTATTCAAAATGGCCTCCGGGGGTATTAAACGCTGTTTTCCATTCATCCCCCTCTCTTATGCGAACCAAATGATAGGCATTACGTAAGTCCAATTTTGTGAATATTGATGCTCCCTGCAGTCTCTCAAAGGCTGAAGTCATCAGCGGCAAAGGATAGGTATTCTTTACCGTGATGTTATTCAGCCCTCGGTAATCAAGGTCGCAGAGAACTATCCTTCTTACCCACAAAAAAGAACCCCGCCCCCGCTGGAGAAGAGAAAGGACGGATGAACCTGGATGCTAGAGAATCAGAAATATATTTCTCCATGGCATCCCTTTCTGGAACCGAAAGTGAGTATAACTTGCCCTTAGGTGGAGACGTACCTGGTCGTAATTCTATAGCACAGTCATAGAGACGATGAGGAGGTAGAGAAGCAGCCCGGGACTTACTGAACACTTCCTTCAGGTCAAGATACTCCGTGGGCACGGTTAACAAATCCACTGACTCATCCTGCAACACAGAACTAGACACAGATGGACAGGCAGACACAAGACAAGAGGCATAGCACTGATTGCTCCAGGCAGAGATGGCATCGTGACCCCAGTCAACCCTGGGGTTATGCTTAACCAGCCAGGGATGACCGAGGACGATCGGAACCCGTGGAGAGTCGGTGATCAGGAAGTTGATACCCTCTGTGTGGTTACCTGACGTTACCAGAGTGAGAGAGTCAGTGGAGTGAGTAATGGGTGGAAGAACTTGACTATTAAGGGCGTGAACAGTGATGGAGTGACGGAGAGGGTTAATGGGAATATGGAGCTGACTGGCAAAGGAATAGTCCAGGAAGTTACCTTCAGCGCCGGAATCCACCATGGCCTGGCAGCTGTGAGATCTGTTTGCCCATTGCAGTCTTACCGGGAGGAGAGTGTTGGACGAGGATTTCCCCAACCTGGAACCGCCCGACAGTAACCTCTTCTCTACTGTCGGGCTCGATCTTTTACCGGGCAGTTGTTGAGGAAATGCCCCGTCCCACCGCAGTAGAGGCAGAGTCCTCCTGCTCGACGACGTTCTCTCTCCTCCCGGGAAAGCCGAGCTCTACCCACCTGCATGGGCTCCAGATCGACGGGTGGGCTGACCGTGCTTTCTCTGGAACTCTCTTGAAACTCTGAGAACAGTCTGGGTTGTGAGCGTTGATCCCGCTGTTGTATGCGCGCATCCACGCGCAGCGCAAACTCCATGAGAGCGTTGAGACTTGTGGGAAGCTCCAGAGCGTAGATCTCCCTTTGTACACGGTCAGCCAGCCCATGCAGGAAAATGTCACACTGCGCCTCCTCGTTCCACTTGCACTCTGCAGCCAATCTCCGGAATTCAATCATATAGTCAGAGACGGGTCGGTTGTTCTGGCGGAGGTCCGCGAGCCTGCGGGCCGCCTCGCGACCGCACGGTCAAAGACCCGTCTCATCTCCTCGGAGAGTGCCGGGAACGAGGAGCAACATGGATGTTGATTCTCCCACACCGCCGTTCCCCACAGAGCCGCGCGTCCCGATAGCAGGGTTAACACCAGTGCCACTCTTGACTCCTCTGTAGCAAATGTCCATGGCTGCAACGTGAAAAACACAGAACATCTTGTAAGGAAAGATCTACAGAGATCGGGCTCACCCGCATATCTCTCTGGTGTGGGAATGCGCGGCTCGTGCTGGTTGACGATGTTGACTGGTTTGGGGAAGGCGGCGGGCGGGGCTGGCGCAGTGGGCGATGTCAACTGTTGCACTTGGGTGGTGAGTTCGGACACCTGTGTCACTAACGCCTGCACTGCCCGTGCTGTAGCAAGTACCTGTTCATCCTGTCGGTCCATACGCTGGTTATTGTTGGACAAATACTCCTGTAATTCCGCTACTCTCGCTGGATCCATCGGGTCAGATCGTTATGTCACGCGGACAGCGCAGGAAGAAGACGAGGATCCAATAGTGAGTGCAACTCAAGTCTTTATTTACTGACAGGGACTCAAAAAGGTTCGAAGCACAGAGAAACATGAAACCACAGGAGAACGTGACAAAGTCCGGTGCAGGCAGAGGTAACCAGAACGGTAGCGGCTCCGGAAGGCGAGGAAGTGACACAGGGACGCAATGGGCAAGGACCAGGCAACGGGAAACACCAGGAAGCAGGTAACGTCCACACACAAACTCCACAGAGGTCCGAACTGCACGTGAGAGATCCCTGGGACAGACTGCAACGATCTGACAAACACAGATGGAAAGTGAGGCATGATAAAGGCAGGTAAATGAGGTGCAGCTGGTGGTGATGATGAGATCCACTGCAATCAGTGACCACGCCTCCAACACAACCACACACACATACAGAGAGAATTGAACCAGTGAATTCATGAACCGTGACACTCACCTCGTGTGGCATCAATGATCATGAGGAAGGTGAGGGATCAGCCCAGAACTACACGGCAGGACCTGGTCAATGACCTGAAGAGAGCTGGGACCACAGTCTCAAAGAAAACCATTAGTAACACACTACGCAAGGTCCCCCTGCTCAAGCCAGCGCATGTCCAGGTCCGTCTGAAGTTTGCCAGTGACCATCTGGATTATCCAGAGGAGGAATGGGAGAAGGTCATGTGGTCTGAAGAGACAAAAATAGAGCTTTTTGGTCTAAACTCCACTCGCCGTGTTTGGAGGAAGAAGAAGGATGAGTACAACCCCAAGAACACCATCCCAACCGTGAAGCATAGAGGTGGAAACATCATTCTTTGGGGATGCTTTTCTGCAAAGGGGACAGGACGACTGCACCGTATTGAGGGGAGGATGGATGGGGCCATGTATCACAAGATCTTGGCCAACAACCTCCTTCCCTCAGTAAGAGCATTGAAGATGGGTCGTGGCTGGGTCTTCCAGCATGACAACGACCCGAAATACACAGCCAGGGCAACTAAGGAGTGGCTCCGTAAGAAGCATCTCAAGGTCCTGGAGTGGCCTAGGCAGTCTCCAGACCTGAACCCAATAGAAAATCTTTGGAGGGAGCTGAAAGTCCATATTGCCCAGTGACATCCCGAAACCTGAAGGATCTGGAGAAGGTCTGTATGGAGGAGTGGGCCAAAATCCCTGCTGCAGTGTGTGCAAACCTGGTCAAGAACTACAGGAAACGTATGATCTCTGTAATTGCAAATAAAGGTTTCTGTACCAAATATTAAGTTCTGCTTTTCTGATGTATCAAATACTTATGTCATGCAATAAAATGCTAATTAATTACTTAAAAATCATACAATGTGATTTTCTGGATTTTTGTTTTAGATTCCATCACTCACAGTTGAAGAGTACCTATGATAAAAAAATTACAGACTTCTACATGCTTTGTAAGTGGGCAAATCTGCAAAATCGGCAGTGTATCTAATACTTGTTCTCCCCACTGTATATATCAGCCTTGAACTGTTGTGTTTTGAACAAACTCCCATGTTTAATCTTAAGAATTGCTAAGAAACCATGACGTATCTGTCACCATAAAAAATATAAAAGGCAGGACAACAGTCTGTACTGAATGAGAAGAACATCTCAGAATCTATTGCATGCCATTTTAATGTTCATTAGAGTAGAAAATGTTTTACATGTTATTCATATTTACTATTTAACATGACTGAAACTCTTTTTGTATTTCTTTTGAAACTATACTTCAACTTTTACAGTTTTCATCACATTGCCGTTACAGACTCTGTCTGCATCTTTTCCTTCACAGGAGCTTTTTTCCTGTGCATATATGAGCACATCAAGACTTTAATTGATGTTGTCTTGTCCCTTGTAGATCGTGTTTTTTAATGTGCTTGTGTCTATTTGTTTAGCAGTGAATTGAAAATGGCCAATTACACCGTGAACAATGTGGACAGCTTTATAATCACTGGATTTGATCACCTGGAGAACCAAAAGCTCCTTGGATTCCTCATCTTAATAACCTACATGCTCATATTGCTTGGGAACGGCATCAATCTGTGTATCATCTTGACTGACAGACATTTACACAAACCAATGTACATATTAATCTGTAATCTAGCTGTTGTTGACATAATGTACTCCTCTACCTGCAGCACAACCATGATCTCAGTGCTGCTGGCTGAGATTAAAACTGTGTCATACTACTCTTGTATCTCAAGAATGTTCTTCTATCATCTTGGTGATTTCACAGAGTGCATGGCTCTGACATTAATGGCAGTTGACCGACTTATTGCGATTAGGATTCCTTTAAGGTATCACAGCATTGTAACAAATTCACGAACATTTCTGCTCATTTTTCTGACTTCGCTCATTACCTTCACTATAATGGGTGTTTTGACTTCTGTGGTAGACAATGTCCCATACTGTCAGCCTGTTATCAGATATGTGTTCTGTGATTATCCGTCCATGATAAGAGCTGCTTGTGTCAATCCTGAACCATATTTTTTTTTGCCTGCAATGATAAATCTGTGGTGGTTCTGTGGACAGTTTCCATTTATTATATGCACTTATGCTGTTCTGGCATATAGTGTTACTAAACTCTCCAATAATGCAAGCAGAAAGCAAATGATCGGCACTTGTTTGAGTCACCTCATTGTCCTGTTTAGTTATTTTGCACCAAAAATGGTCTCTGCATTATTAACTCGAATAGGAGTTGTGCTCACTTTAACAGAGAGAAATGCAACATTAATTATTTCCTCATTAATTCCTCCCTTAATAAACCCCACTGTTTATTGCACCAGGACTAAAGAGATCAGGAAACGATTAGCAGATGTATTTGTGCACAAAAAAGTTGCACCAAATAATTTAAAGGTTTTATCATAATAGATTATTATTTTCATTCTCATGGCTGATTGTGATGATGTTGCTTTTTAATAATGTATTTTGTAATACTCTTGCTCATGTTAGAAATTATGTGTTGATAAATTGTAGTGTACTGGACAGTATTTGATTAAATTAATGATGTAATGTACAACAGAAAGTCTTTCTAGAGGAGATTGCTCTGTAGCTGCCACAGAAAAAACATATTACATATTTGTTACATATTTGTACTTTGTCCCACACCTTAAGTAATATTGAAAATATCACAATTATAATATTAATAATTTTACTTTGTAACTAAACAGTACATGCTTTGTCAGATTTGTTGTTTCATGTATGTTATGATAATATAATGAATCTAAAGGACACGTACTTAAAATTTGGTTATCAATTCACCTTTTAGTGCTCAATCCTGTTCTTTACACACACAGTTCAGTAATTTACGGGAGTGACAACTGCATTGTACAACCGAATTAACTCACGTAGTGACAGTCATACACAAATTCTATGCATGTCTGTACGAAACCGAACTGAACAACATTTATAACACTATACTTTGTGTTATATTACCATGGCAGTAAATTATATACACAAATTAACACTTCTGCGCGGGTGCTTCTAAAACAGTGGCTGAGGGAGTGACAGCAAATTTGACATCATTCTTTCTTCAGAATGCTGTAATCAGTCTCTCTATATTATTTCCTCATTTGGAAAGTCACAGAAACGCTATCATGGATTTTCTCTTTTGATATTGGAGCAAATGGGAATACAAAAATTATATTTGTTGTCCTCTCCCGTTCCCCACTATAAAGTTTAGCCAACTATGATGACTTCTGCTTCTGACAACCCTGGAAATATGAAAAGAGTCCATTAAGTCTAGAGATGGACCCTCTGTGACGTTCTAATCTGAGCTGTTCACGTCCTTAGACTCGGATTTATGCATTTCTATAGCAACACTATCAACGCCGAAATGAATCTGCAGCAGTCAGGAGGTACAAGTCAGAGCTCTTTATTTGTTTATTACTATTGTAATATGTGCTTTGAGACATGAGGTAATAGAGTGCAACAGTGCCCACCACCCTTTTTAGCGATGCTTTTTCCTGAAGTATTTTTTCCATTCATTTATCCCACAGAGATTTAAAAAAAAGTCTTTGTTTAAAGGTGATGATACACGGGGCAACTTTTTGAGCAATGTTGATGGGCAATGTTGCCGTCAATGGGCAACCAGGTGAGACACAGGGCCCACGACCAATCTAAAGTATCCAGATAGAAATTTGTTGCCCATTCTCAATGGGAAACATTTCTCAAAAAAGTTGCCCTATGTATCATCACTTTAACAGTTAAAAGCCATGAACCAAGCCAATCAGCTATGAGGTGAAACACTTCAAACGTTGATTTGAAACAAAAACGTTTTTGAAAATCAGACAAAAATGTAGAAGACTATGTACTTAATGGCTTTACATGAGGGAAAGATCTACAATCCATGAAGCATTGCGAACAGCATAAACTAATTAAAAATGGAGAAATATAAAACTGCTCATTTACAAATGTTGATTATACATATAAAAACAATTATACATTAAGCAAACATAACAAGTCTTTGATCGCTGTAATATGGGGAAAATATGTCTTGTGCCTTTGGGTCGGAATGCAAAAAAGACAGTCTTAATTTTTACAGAATTCTGTTGTCGAAGACACCCTTTGAAGCTAAACGCAGACATTTATGGTTGCAAGCAATGAAATGGACATGAAACAGCGACGACTACCCTACTATTAATGCATAAATTTGATGCTAACAATAGATCTACATAATATTCATAGCTGCAGTTTATTGGGGGCATAATGTATTAGCTCTACAGTTACAGCATGAAATATTTAAACCTATAACATTTTTCTCTCACAGTTCTGACTTTGTGTCTCGCAATTGCTAGTTTATATCTCCCAGTTCTGACTTTATAACTCACAATTGTACGTTTATATCGCAATTCTAGTAAAAAAAAAAAAGTCAGAATTGTGGGATATAAACAATTCTGAGGGGGGAAAGGAAGAATATTAGGTTTATATCTTGCGGTTTTGATTTTTCTTCTCAGAATTGTGAGATAACACTTTTTTTATTCTGTGGTTTCCATAGACTGCTACTGCCCACAAAACACATCATTGCTGTTTGCAAACACCCAAATGGTGTATAAACATTAAACACAGTTGATAGTTGCCACTAAAAAAATAGAAACATGCCATAAAATGATACCAAACACAATTCATTACATTTGTGTTATATTCCATATCTTCAAAACCATATAATATTTGTGAAGAAGTGACCAAATACTGCTTTAATTTAAACATTCAAACATTGCCGCCTCATTCGTACTGAATGAAACATATTGTTAGAATGTGAAAATAGGTAAATGTATTAAATGTTCATTCTCATGGCTGATTTGTGATGATTGTGGTTGCGTTTAATAATGTCTTTTATGATGCTCTTGCTCATGTTAGAGATTAAGCCAAAGCATAGATGTGTTGATATTTTGTAGTGCAATGGACAGTATTTGTAGAAATTAATGATGCAATGTACAAAAGAAAGTCTTTCTAGAGGAGATTGCTCTGTAGCTGCCGCAAAAAAAAAAAAACCATGACCACTGACAGGTGAAGTGAATAACGTCTCGGTTACGTATGTAACCCTCGTTCCCTGAGGAGGGAACGGAGACGTAACGTCAGTGACTGACGAATGGGGGTTTCGCCTAGAAGCCTATCATCTTCGAGATCTAGAAAACGCCCAATGGCAGTGCCAATGCCATGGGCATGTGGAATTTGCATAGCGTAACTCCGCCCCACAGCATGGGTATATAAGGAAGTACGCTGGCAACATCGCATTATGTTTACCTGCTGAGGAGCCAAGACTGAACTCCCGGTCGTTCCAGCGGTACAGCAGAAGTGGCAGAGGGTTACATACGTAACCGAGACGTTCCCTTTCGTTCAGTCACTCCGAGTAACGTCAGTGACTGACGAATGGGGGTCCCTGTCGTAAGCTAGTACAGATGAAGGACTCCCATTTAACACAGGAATACCAAGGTACACTGGGAAGCATATTCCAGGTGGAAACATGCGCCAAGTGCCTGCCCATAGGGAGGACTTAAGGATACACATATGACCCGCGAGGGGCTGCATATGGAAGAACTCTGGAGTAACCAGCCGAGGGTGGATTTTTAAACCCCAGGGTGGCAAGGCTTGCCCAGGGAAAGACACCTGCTCAAGGAGGCTTACAGTGGAATACACATGTGGGGGTTGCCCAAAGGGGGAACCATGCACACAGAGGCACCTAACCTGACACAAGGGCCTGAGCGAGTGGGCAGACGTGCTGGTGTCGGCATCGACAGTGCTGGAGGAACTCAGGGCTTCCGGAAAGCTACCTGAGGAAAATATCGCACGTATCCAGTCCATGGAGTGGAATGGCAAGCAAGCGAAGACACCTTAGTCTCGTCCATTACTGGCCACTAGAAGAGGCGAGTACATGAGACGACACTGGCTCCACTCGGAGATTATAGAATCTGGCGATTGTGTTGGGTGTCGCCCAGCCTGCAGCTCTGCAGATGTCTGTTAGTGAGGCGCCATGCGCTAAAGCCCAAGAGGAGGCCACACTCCGGGTAGAGTGCGCCCTGACCCCTAGGGGGCATGGACGCCCCTGCGTCTGGTAAGCCAAGACAATGGCGTCCACTATCCAGTGAGACAACCTTTGCTTGGAGAGAGCCTTTCCCTTCAGCTTCCCACCATAACAGACAAAGAGCTGGTCAGAGGTCCTGAAACACTGCATTCTGTCTACGTAAGCACGGAGGGCACGTACTGGACAGAGCAGCGCCAAGGCTGGGTCTGCCTCCTCCAAAGGCAGCGCTTGCAGGTTCACCACCTGGTCCCTGAACGGAGTGGTGGGAACCTTGGGCACATATCCAGGCCGGGGTCTCAGGATCACGTGAGAGTTGGCCGGCCCGAATTCCAGGCACGCTTCGTCAACTGAAAATGCCTGCAGGTCCCCTACCCTCCTGATGGAGGCCAAAGCGATCAGGAGCGCTGTCTTCATTGACAGGAACTTAAGATCGACTGACCGCAATGGCTCAAAGGGAGCCCTCTACAGAGCAACTAAAACTACTGCGAGGTCCCAAGAGGGTATGAGGGGAGCGCAAGGAGGATTTAGTCTCCTGGCCCCCCTCAGGAACCTGATGACCAGGTCGTGCTGACTTACCTTCTTGTTCTCCACGAGGTCGTGGTGGGCTGATATAGTGGCCACATAAACCTTCAGGGTGGAAGGAGACAGCCTTTGTTCCAACCCTTCCTGGAGAAACGAGAGCATGGACCCGATCGGGCATTTCCAGGGGTCTTCTTGGCGAGAAGAACACCAGGTGACGAAGAGGTTCCAGTTCAACGCATAGGCGTGTCTGGTAGACTCAGCCCTAGCCGAAGTGATGGTAGCCACCACCTGAGGTGGGAGGGTACTCAAACCTGCTGCGTCCCATCCAGAAGCCACATGTGGAGGTTCCAAAGATCGGGACGCAGGTGCCAAAGGGTGCCCCGTCTCTGAGAAAGGAGGTCCTTCCGCAGGAATCGACCAGGGAGGGGCTGTCGCAAGGAGTACGAGTTTGGAGAACCAGGTCCGGCCGGGCCAATACGGGGCGACCAAAAGGACCTGCTCCTTGTCCTCCCTGATCTTGCACAGAACCTGTGCGAGAAGGCTCACTGGGGGAAACGCATACTTGTGGAGGCCCTGCGGGCAGCTGTGCGCCAAAGCATCCGTGCCGAGGGAGCCCTCGGTCAGGGAATAAAACAGGCGGCAGTGGGAAGAGTCGTGGGAGGCAAACAGGACTGTTCCCAAATCAGCTGAACCGTCTGGGGATGGAGTCTTCATTCTCCAGGAAGCAGCTGAAGCTGTGAGAGCTCGTCGGCTGCACGGTTCAGGACTCCCGGGACATGGATGGCACGAAGCGACCTCAGATGCTTCTGACTCCATAAAACGAGATGGCAGGTGAGTTGAGACATACGGCGGGAACGTAGACCACCCTGGTGGTTGATGTACGCTACTGTGGCCATGTTGTCTGACCGGACTAGCACGTGTTGACCCTTGAGCAACGCTCGGAAGCAGTGCAGGGCGAATCGTACTGCCAGCAACTCGAGGCAATTGACATACAGGAGGCGCTGGGGTCCTGTCCAGAAGCCCGTGGCAGCATGTCCATTGCACATGGCACCCCAGCCCATGGTGGAGGCATCTGTTGATACAACAATATGCCTGGAAACTCGTTCTAAGAAAACACCGGCCCGTAGAAAGCCGAGGTTCGACCACGAGGTGAGGGTCTGCAGGCAGGCCCGAGTCACTGGGACCCGGAGCGTGCCCGACTGCCATGCCCACCTCGGGACTCGGATCGTGAAGCCAGTGCTGAAGCGGTCTCATATGAAGCAATCCGAGCGGCGTTACCGCGGCTGCAGATGCCATATGCCCCAGGAGCCTCTGAAATAACTTCAGTGGAACTGCACTCTTGCTCTCGATTTGGCTCGTTCGTAAGCTGCGCGCACATGGCGACCGAGTCAATCTCCATACCGAGGAAAGAGATCCTCTGCACTGGGCAGAGTTTGCTCTTTTCCCAGTTGACCCGAAGGCCCAGACGGGCTAAGTGCTGGAGCACCAGGTCTCTGTGTTCGCATACCTGCTCTCGAGAGTGACTCAGGATCAGCCAGTCGTCGAGGTAGTTCAGGATGCGAACCCCGTGTTGCCTGAGTGGCACAAGGGCTGCCTCGACAATCTTCGTCAGCATAACAATGAAAACCAACGCCATGCTTCCTAATAATATCTCCCAGTGGTAGCATGTACAGGGTGAAAAGCAACGGTCCTAGCACTGAGCCTTGCGGTACTCCATACTGAACTTGTGATCGGTGTGACATCTCTTCATTTACTGCTACAAACTGATAACGGTCAGATAAGTATGATTTAAACTATGCCAATGCAATTCCACTAATGGCAACATAATTTTCGAGTCTATTCAAAAGAATGTTGTGGTTGATAGTATCGAATGCAGCGCTAAGATCGAGTAACACTAATAGAGATATACAACCACGATCGGATAAGAGTAAATCATTTGTAACTGTAAGTCTCAGTACTATGTCCAGTCTAAATCCTGACTGGAAATCCTCACAGATACCATTTCTTTCTAAAAAAGGAGCATAATTGTGAGGATACTGCCTTTTCTAGTATTTTTGACAGAAAGGGTAGATTTGAGATTGGCCTGTAATTGACTAATTCTGTAGGATCAAGTTGCGGTTTTTTAATAAGTGGTTTAATAATAGCCAACTTAAAAGTTTTCGGTACATATCCTAATGACAAAGATGAATTAATGATATTAAGAAGAGGATCTATGACCTCTGGAAGCATCTCTTTTAGTAGTTTAGTCGGTATAGGGTCAAGCATACATGTTGATTTTGATGATTTAACAAGTTTAGCCAATTCTTCTTCTTCTATAGCAGTGAATGAATGTAATTTTTCCTCAGTGACACTACAATGCACTGTCTGATGTGATACTGTAGTAGACGGCTGCATGATTATAATTTTTTTCCTAATATTATCAATCTTGCACGTAAAGAAGTCACATCAGAAGTTGAAGCTTTATTTTTGGTTAATTTAGCCACTGTATCGAATAAATACCTAGGGTTGTGTTTATTTTCTTCTAAGAGAGTCAAGAAATAAGCAGATCTAGCAGTTTTTACGGCCTTTCTGTATGCAATCATGCTCTCTTTCCACGAAATGCGAAAAACTTCCAGTTTTGTTTTCTTCCAGCTGCGCTCCATTTTTCTGGCTGCTGTTTTAAGGGCCCGAGTGTGCTCGTTGTACCGTGGCGTTGGACTATTTTCTTTAATCTTCTTTAAGCGCAGAGGAGCAACTGTGTCTAAAGTGCTGGAAAAGAGAGAGTCAATAGTTTCTGTTGCAACATCGAGTTCCTCTAGGCTAACTGGGATGCTGAGGAGATGAAACTGATGAGGAAGATTATTTACAAAGCAATCTTTAGTCGCAGCAGTGATAGTCCTGCCACATTTGAAGCAAGGGGACGGCTTTGCAGCCTTAGCTAAATTAAGTATACATGATACTAGGTAATGATCTGAGATGTCATCACTCTGCTGCAGAGAGACACCTCAGCCAGGTTGAGCCAAAGGTGTCTCTCCTGGACCACTGCTGTGGACATCACCTGGCCCAGGGAGCGTGCGGTCACCTTCGTCGCCCGAAGGGCGAGGTCGGTGGCAGCACGCAGCTCATCTCTGAGCCCTGGGTCAGCTCTACCCTCGTGCATGTCCCTGAGCATCCGGGCCTGGTAGGCCTGAAGGATGGCTATGGCGTGCAAAGAGGCGGCAGCCTGCCCCGCAGCTCTATAAGACTTCGACACCAAGGTTGATGTGAACCTACAGGCTTTGGAGGGGTGCTTTGGGTCGCCACGCCAGGTTGAAGCACTCTGCGGACACAGTTGCATCGCAACAGAGCGTTCAACCAGGGGAACCCCAGTGTACCCTTTGGCCGCGGCCGCGGCCCCGGCCCCATCGAGGGCAGAGAAGGCGGAGGAGGCCACCAAACGGTCACGGGAAGACAACGGGGATCTCCAGGACCACGTGACCTCCTCATGCACCTCCGGGAAAAAAGGTATTGGGGGCGTGGCCTGACGGGTGTCAGAGTCTCAGTACTATGTCCAGTCTAAATCCTGACTGGAAATCCTCACAGATACCATTTCTTTCAGGAGCAACTGTGTCTAAAGTGCAGATACCTGGCGCCCCCAAAAACCAATCGTCCAACCGTGAGTGTTCAGGACGGGGTGGAGGGTTCCACTCCAACCCGAGGCTCGCAGCTGCCCGGGAAAGCATGGCTGTCAACTCTGGGTCCAACTCGGGCAATGCTGGCACACCGAAAGGCGGCAGCACAGCCAAATCATCATCCTCGGAGGACTCTAGCCCACCTTGCGATGCGGCGATCGTCCTCTGCGGGACCAAACGAGACACTCGGGACAGCATGAGCCGGTCCCCGGTGTCCCAATCTGGACGCACGGCGGGAGCGGTGAGCTAGAGGGGGGTGTGGCCCGAGGCATGAGCGTCGGGGCTTTGTCCCACACCGTCACCCTCAGGTCACCCTGGCCATCAGCCAAAGTGCCGCCTCGCGTACAGAAGGCAGATTGGGGTGTGGCAGAGGGGACTCTCACTCCAGCACGGAGCTCATTGAGTCTCGACCGCAGCACCGAGATGGCCATGTTCCTGCAGTGGGAACATGACTCATCCACAAGCGCTGTCTGAGCGTGCTGAAAGCCCAAGCACGTCAGGCAGTGATTGTGCCCATCAGAGGGCGGCAGAGACCGACCGCACCCAGAAGCACACGGGCGAGACATCTTGAAAAAGACGTGCCACGTGTGAGCTCTTTTAGGAGAAGAAGCTTCACAGCGATGCTGAAGCGCTCAGGGAACGGATACCAGCTGGATGCAGATCACTGCACAGATCAGCAGGCAGTATGCGATCGCTGGAACGCGCCGTAACACCAACACCGACTGGAAAGCTGCTCGTCTCGAAGAAGCTTGACGATATACTCAGAAGGCTTAAGGAGTGAAGAGATAGATGCTCTTGGCTCCGAATCAGAAACATAATGCGATGTTGCCAGCGTACTTCCTTATATACCCACGCTCTGGGGCAGAGTTACGCTATGGGCGTTTTCTAGATCTCAAAGATGATAGGCTTCTAGGCGAAACCCCCATTCGTCAGTCACTGACGTTACTCGGAGTGACTGAACGAAAGGGAACACTGATTATCTCTTCATCGCGGCACCTGTTAGTGGGTGGGATATATTAGGCAGCAAGTGAACATTTTTTCCTCAAAGTTGATGTGTTAGAAGCAGGAAAAAATGGGCAAGTGTAAGGATTTGAACGAGTTTGACAAGGGCCAAATTGTAATGGCTAGACGACTGGGCCAGAGCATCTCCAAAACTGCTGCTCTTGTGGGGTGTTCCCAGTCTGCAGTGGTCAGTATCTATCAAAAGTGGTCCAAGGAAGGAACAGTAGTGAACCGGCAACAGGGTCATGGGCGGCCAAGGCTCATTGATGCACGTGGGGAGCGAAGGCTGGCATGTGTGGTCCGATCAAATAGGCGAGCTACTATAGCTCAAACTGCTCAAGAAGTTCAGATTGTTTTATTTAATGCCATGTCAGCATCTAAGGCTATTTTCATGGCAAAAATTCAATCACAAAAATACAAATATCATATAAATACAATAAAACCAAGCAAACAAACACAAGTCATATTATACAAGATTTTTTAAATTAACATTTGATAAAAATCCAAAACCTTTTCAGCATAATCTTACTAAATAAGTCCTTAAGTGAAATAACTTTATAAAAGAGCATTCTACATGTATTAAACCCAGGAGAGTCCAATAAAATATGTTTAACAGAGAGGGGAATCTTACAAAACATGCATAGAGTTGGGTCTTCACCTTTAAGCAAAAAAGCATGAGTCAAATTTGTACGACCTATACGACATCTGGTGAAGACCACTTGATCAGTTCTAGTTTTAAGAGTGATTAAAAGTCTGTTTGAAATTTCCGGATGAATTTCATACAGCTTATTATTCTTGCACATGTTCCACTCCTCTTGCCACTTATCCAATATATACAGATTAATAATAGGTCTGAGGGATATCTGAGGGAGGAATTTGACATTCATTAACTTCCTGATTAAGAGCTTCCTTAGCAGCTGCATCAGCTCGCTCATTTCCTGAAAGTCCAACATGGCCTGTAACCCAGCAGAAGCTGGTTAAGAAGCTGATTCTGTAGATAATACAATTTAGTTAAGATGCAGTCCACTAAAGGATGATACATTTTTAAAGTTTCCATTGCTTGAAGGCAAGATTTAGAGTCTGTAAAAAATATAGAATCCTTTTGTTGTGTATTTTCAATTTGTTCCAAAGCCAAAAGCAAAGCACGTGCTTCAGCAGAGAAAATTGAAAAAAACTCTTTTGGAATACGGATTCCATAACGTTGATATCCAGTCACCATTGCTGCCGTTACACCATTTTCCACCTTCAAACCATCTGTAAATATAAGTGAGTGAAAAGGGAATTCATTTTTTATGTCCAAATATTGCTGTCTATGTACATTCATACAGTCACTCCTTTCTTCTGATGAGCCAAAACCAAATTGATAATAGGCTTCTTTAATTTCCAAGGAGGTAAAGAATTGAATTGTATTTGATTTAAAATGTTCAAATTTATATTTAAGTTCTCTAAATGTGGTTTAATACAAATACAGAAAGGTCTGATGCTTTTAGGTTTGCTCTCATACAAGTGAATAAATTGGGGGTTAAAGACTGTAGAATAGGCTGGATTATTTTCATTTGCCTTTATTTTGACAGCATATTGGAGTGATAGCTTCAATTGTCTGTTTTGAAGTGAAGGTTCATTGGCTTCAATGTACATACTCTGTACTGGTGAAGTTCTAAATGCTCCCAAGGCAAGCTGTAAGCCCTGATGATGCACTGTATCAAGCATCTGCTTATATGATTTCCTGGCAGAATCACATATTATGCTTCCATAGTCCAGACGGGAACAGATCAATGTTCTGTAAAGTCTCAAAAGGAAATGTGGTCTGCTCCCCATTTCGTTTTTGCCAACACTTTCATTATATTCATAGCTTTACGACACTTGTTTTTTAGTGATTTCAAATGAGGAATAAAAGTCATTTTGTTATCAAAGAGAAGACCTAAGTAGTTGATTTCATTAACAACATTAATTGGTTCTCTATAAATGAAAAGTTCTGGATCATAATGAAGGGATCCTCAGTGGGTGCATCACTGAGTGGGGAGAACCTGTTTGATGTTCTAATCGGAACGGAAGAGTGTTTTTTTGATCCGCGACTATGCCATCTCACCGTCACCCAGTTGCCCTGCTGCACGGGCTCTACAGCCGGAACCGAACAATGTACAGAGTTCACTAAGCTATTCGCATCCAAAGCAGTGTCTAAAGCTCACTACTCTCAAATAAAGTCTGGATGCGTGTCTCTAATTCTGAAATCTTTTCCGTCAGCCTGCTATCTCCTTACATTTATCACATGTGAAGCCCTGTTCGCCAACGGAGAAAGATATACTAAATATGAAACATGCAGTGCAAGTGACAATGACAGGAGAAGAAGACATGGCTTACCGTATTTGTTGATATAATGGCACTTAACACCTTCCAGCAGTGCATGGGTTTCTGCAACAGTGAAATTAGGTCCTTTTGAGTCCATGGTTCCACCTCATCTGTTGTAGTGAACATAGTATTTATAGGCCTTGGGCATGATTTATTTAATTGAACACAAGCCACAGCACGTCAGCCAATTGGTGTGTGGGTATTTGACAGCCATCTTATATTCAGCCTTTCTCAGAGGACTTAGAGAGAGGCACTGACATGGCAGGTATTGTCCATCGCTACCACCGTTTTGGTGGAAGAGGATACCGTCAAAGGGTGTATGTTGAGCGTGCACAACCACTGGAGCAATACACCACTGAAGAACTGTATGCTCGCTTTCGCTTTGGGAATGCTGATATTAAGTACATTGCAGACCTTGTCAGGCCAAAACTTCAACGGAGAACCCGAAGGAGTCACAGTCAGTCTGTGGAAGAAAAGGTCCTCATTGCTCTGCGCTTCTATGCATCTGGGACTTTCTACCAAGTTGTTGGTGACAATATAGGAGTGGACAAATCAACTGTGAGTGATGTAGTGAAAGCTGTGTCAGTTGCATTGGCCAGCCTGGTCAATCAGTTTGTTTCACTTCCAAAGGATGTCCAGATTGCCCAGACCAAGCACATGTTTGGGGAACATGCCCAATACTATTGGGGTTATTGACTGCACTCAAGTGCATATCCAAGCACCTCATGAGAGGGATTGGGAGTACATCAACCGAAAGGGGAGGCGCAGCATCAACATCCAACTTGTGGGCGATGCTGACCTCATCATCACAAACTGTGTCGTGAAGTGGCCTGGTTCTGTTCATGATGCACGTATCCTGAGAGAGAGTGCTTTATACAGAGAGCTCCAAACCAACTGACCAGATGGCATAATATTAGGAGACAGTGCCTATCCACTCCTACCATGGCTGATGACTCCTTTTCTTGCAGCAACCACACCTGCACAGGTGTCATTGCAAAACAAGATGTGCAATTGAGCGTTTAAATGGAGTTCTGAAGAGACGCTTTGCATGCCTTAACTACTTGCAAGTGGAACCACAGGGAGCATAACACTTGATGGCTGCTCTGTCAAGTCCTTGTCGTCAGTTAGGAACCTTGGTGTGCTCTTTGATACCAATTTTTCATTTGAAAGCCACGTTTCTAGCATCTGTAAAACTGCATTCTACCATCTTAAAAATATATCTAAATTGCGGCACATGCTTTCAATGCAAAATGCTGAATAGTTAGTTCACACGTTCATGACCTCAAGGCTAGATTATTGTAACGCTCTACTGGGTGGTTGCCCTGCTCGCTTAATAAATAAACTGCAGCTGGTCCAAAACGCAGCAGCTCAAGTTCTTACTAGAACCAAGAAGTATGACCATATTAGCCCGGTTCTGTCAACACTGCACTGGCTCCCTATTAAACATTGTATACATTTTAAAATCTTGCTAATTACTTACAAAGCACTAAATGGTTTAGCTCCCCAGTACTTGAGCGAGCTCTTAACGCATTATACTCCATCACGTCTATTACGGTCTCAAAATTCTGGCCAGTTAATAATACCTAGAATATCAAAATCAACTGCAGGCGGTTGATCCTTTTCCTATTTAGCACCTAAACTCTGGAACCGTCTTCCTAGCATTGTTCGGGAAGCAGACACACTCTGTCAGTTTAAATCTAAAAACACATCTCTTTATTATGGCATACACATAGAACATTATCAATTTCTATTATTCAAATCAGTTAAATGATTGTTAGGCTGCATTAACTAGGTCAGCCGGAACCGGGAACAATTCTCATAACACCTGATGTACCTGAATGGCATCTACGCTAATGTTAGTCTCTCTGTTTATCCCGAGGTTTACTGCAGTCAGCCGGATCCGGGCCGTATCCAGATCAGATGGTGGACCTGCGCCTAGACATGACTAACGCATCCCTGAAATGTCTGCAGAAAAGAGCTATATAAATAAAGGTGAATTGACTTGACTTGAGCATGCAACATAATACTTGCGTGTATCGTCCTGCACAACATCGCTACCAGGCGCAATGTCCCTCTCTGTGATGATGTTTATGACGCACCTGAGCCTGTTGAAGAACCAGACCAACCTCTGGCGTTCTGTCAGAATGAGGGACTGACTTGACGTATAGTAAGGGATGCAATTGTTAGACATTATTTTTGACAGGCTCATCTCTGATGATTGTTTCTTTGAAATTAATATACGGTGATGATTGAAATCTGTTTGGGGGATTATTTCATGGAGACAAGATCATTTTTATTATTATTTTATTTTTACTTTACTATACTGAATAGCTTAATTGGTAGCCTATGTCTACTTTATCTACTTTATCACCGTTACAACGGTTACACAAGTCAAGTGCAAAATATAAATAAAAGTATATACACTAAATGATACAATTGTATTATTTGACCAATTTTAAAGTTTTACTACATTTTCTTCCTGGAATCCACCTTGAAATCCTACCCCCTGTTGGGATCAGGATAATCCTGTTTTTTTGGATCAAAGTTATCCAAATCCTACTGATAAGTTTTGAACAACACAAACTGAAGGTTTGATCCAGATTAAAACTAGGATTGGATTCCGTGATCTAATCTGATTTCAGATTCCTTCTTCCCCTTTTGAACAACCCATTTTCAAGATTTGATCCAATCCGATAACCAAAATCCGATCAGTTTACCTTTGAACAACTGGCCCCTGGTAATTATGGTCTGATAGAAGAAGTACACTTTCTGTTGATTTAAGGGAAGAATAGGGTATTTTGATGTGGTTAATTCCCTTCCCCATGTGTCACTGTCAAAAGCTCACAGTGACCATTGGAAGGATTTGGGCACATTTGTAAAAGCATGCATGCTTAGCAACGATTGGCAAGATACTGCATAAAATCTTATCTGCATATCGAACAAACATTTATCAAACCGCTGTTGAAATCATTCATACCATATGTGTAGTTGACAAATAACTCGCTGTCTCCTCTCAGAGAAAGAAGCAGCCAAAATTGAGGCCCTAAGGGACGTCCCAGGAACCGTTAAAACAAATATGATGCTCTGGCCAGAGGGTTGTGAAAGTGTGTGAAAGTGTGTGTGAAAGATGGTGAGATGGTGTTTGGAGAGACACCAAGACAAATAAATCATTCCAATCAAAACAGCTATCCAATCAAAACAGCTGTATCTAAATTTATTAACTGGTCAACAGGGCAAAATATGCCCAATAAAATAATGGCCATGGATGAATTTGGCTAACTATCCTGGCCTGGGTTATTGTTGTGGCAGAAAGAAACAGTGCCACACCTGCACAGCACATAACTTGGGAAGGCAGAGAGCAAGCAAGCTTGCCCTGTCCACCCCACACTTAACTTTTTTCATTTGCAGAATGTCATGATGGATTCCATCGAAAGGAACTGATTCTGTTCCAAACGTATAAAATATCTTGTTACTGTTAACACGAAAGTTTCACAGGTCACACCAAAAAGGTTTAGCAGCCAGATAAGCAGATGCTTTAATACATGTTGTCACTAAAAAAAATGCTTAAGGTCTACATTCACAGGTGAAAGCAGCCAGGAAATGGTTCACTCCACCAATAAGGACCAGTAGGCGCGCGATTGTGATTTCAGGAGGAGAAAAATCTTGCAATGATCAGCAAAATGGTTGGAGAGCGTGACACCTGTGTCTAAGCCTCTCACCTTAAACTACACCAACCAGCCTCAGCAACCCCATGCAGTAAAGTGAGGGATCAAGGGCGCGTGCTAGTAACTACCCTCCCTCGCCAACGAGGGAAAACCCATTGCAACGGCTCGCAAAGAGTCACCCTGGTGAAGATGGAATGTCCATGGGGCTAACGAGATGATCAGCACACCTGGAAGAAGATGTGAATCAACTAATGGTTTATGCTAGATGATTTTATTTGATTCAATCAAACTATAGGGCTGAGTATTGATAGATCTCATGATTTGATTAGTTACGGATTCATTTGAAAATATTTCAGGTACATGTAAATCAAAAAGAGGAAAATCTTTTTAAAGCTATAGGGACTCTAACTAGGTACATTATTGTAAAAATAATAAATAATCTAAGGATTATTATTGAAGAAATTTAAAGGTTTTAAAATCAAAATGAAGACATTACAACTATAGATGCTACAATTTTTGAATGTGTGATAAATTGCTTTGCCAGACCAGGTCCAAATAATCTCATGCAATCCAATTTAAAACACAATACAGGGCAAAAAAGAAAATCTGGCTAATCCTAAAAATCTGTGAAGTATGCTATTAGTTATGGAAAAGACAACCTGTGAGTGATCCATTATGAACTATTCCAGTTCTCTAAAATTACCCAAATTGGCTCTGAGTAAGTTTTAATGCCATGTCAGCAGCTAAGGCTATTCTAATGGCAAGAGCTGGGTTATACAGAAGTTAATTTTAAAGAACTATATCTCTTAAAACAATAGATTAAAATGATACAAAACTAGTGCTGTCAAACAATTAATCGCATCCAAAATAAAAGTTTGTGTTTACATAATATATGTGTGTGTACTATGTATATAAATACACACACATGCATGTATATATTTAAGAAAAATGTGTTATATATTATAAATATTTATGTTTATATATATAATATAAATTATATAAATATATATACAGTATGCACATGCAAATATTTCTCAAATATTTATACATAAATTATACACAGTACACACATATATTATGTAAACACAAATTGAGGTTGTCACGGTAGGATACAATAGAAAGGAGCGAGGACTCAATTGCAGAAGAATATGATGATTTATTAAATAAAATAAAAACAAAAACAAACACCCACGAGGGGGAAAACCAAACTTGATTAGGACAAAACACAAGGGTAAGGAACATGAAGCATGGCAGGGAACAGGAGACAACAATCCAGCACAGGACTGCAAACACAAGGAGAATAAATAGGGAACGAACAAAGCAGGTGATGAGGGAGAACAGGTGGGGCAAATTAATCAATAATCAGGTAACAAGAGGGACGGGGTCCAATAGACATGAAAGCACATGGCACAAGGAACATGTGACAAGCCATGTGCTCACACAAAACATGACAAACACAAGCACATGGCCAGCAAAGACAAATACCAGCCATGTGCTCACACAAAGACAAGACCAAACCGGGAGTGTCAGAGTTCTGTCACAAAACCAAGAATACGCTAAACAGAAGTGACAGAACCCTGACATACAGTAGGTTGTTAAACTGATAGACAAGTGTCAGTTGCATTAAAAGCTAATGAAATATGGAATCGAGCAAAAGATGATACAAAAAAATGGACTCAGTGTCTGCTAAAGTTAAAAGGCAATGTACAATGGGGTGTTTAGTTTTTACTCTTTCATTGCTTGAAGATAGAATGTTGGGAGAGGATGATTATGTGTAGAAGGTTTAAAGCAGGTCACTGTACGTGTTGATTTTGTTACTGATTGATAAACCAACAGAGATGTCTATGCCTGGTAAAACAATCATTTATGAATCAAGAGTGATGTTATGTATTGAATCCTTCTGAATGTACATGACCTGCTGTATGGATTGAGAAATATAGGCTATACAATTTAAAAAATTTAGTTTTTGTATGATTATATGTAATCAAAGGAGGGAGTGACGATTTGATACATAACAAACCAAATAAAGTGGGTTTTTTCCATATAAATGTTTTGTCTTTCATAAAGGAAGACTCCAGCTTGATCTGTGATAAACACATTTTTGTCTGTAACCTTTAACATTTTCTCCTAAAACTTGTGTGTTCATTGTCTGTAGCCTTGAACAAGTTTCTCGGAAACCTTGTGTGTTCACTCAAGGTGTCACAGCTGCAGATAACACCAACTAAGGAGTTGTTTTTATGTTTGTGAGTGAAAAGTCCTTACCTTAAACATATGAAATGAAGGGGAGGAAGACCTATAAATATATGAGTGTGATATATATATATATATATATATTATGTATGCCTCCACTCCTTGAGGGCTAATTTGATGGCTAGGAGTTCTCTGTTGCCGATGTCGTAGTTCTTCTCCGCCTGGGTGAGCTTCTTGGAGAAGGTGGCACATGGATGGAGTCTGGCTGAGTTCCCCTGCTGCTGAGACAACACCGCTCCTACCCCAGTGGTTGATGCATCCACCTCCACCACAAAAGCCTGACTAGGGTCTAGATGCTAGGACTAGGAGCGGTGCACTGCTGAATGCCTCGAGTAACTAGAATGCTTCAGTGGCTGCTGGAGTCCAGGACAGAGACTTTGGCTTGCCTCTCAACAGGTTGGTTAGCGAACTGGTAATGGAACTGTAATTATGGATAAATCGTCTGTAGAACTTCGAAAAGCCAAGGAAACGCTGGAGCTCTTTGATTGTGGTAGGCTTGGGCCAGTTTCGAACTGCTGCCACCTTCCCCTCGTCCATCTGGATGCCTTGCTTGTTGATGCGGTAACCATGGAACTGCACTGAGGGCTGATGGAAAGATCACTTCTCGGCTTTTAGGAAAAGTTGGAACTTCTCAGGCGTTTCAGGACCGTGTTGGTGATGTTCGGCCAAGCTCTGGGAGTAAATACGGATGTCATCTATGTAGACCAGCACGAATTGATGGATAAACTCCTGGAGCACTTCATACATGAAATACTGGAATACGGAGGGGGCGTTGACCAGGCCGTACGGCATAACAAGGTACTCATAGTGACCCGTAGGGTTCACAAACATTGTCTTCCATTCGTCCCCCTTACGTATCCGGATGAGGTTATACGCGCTGCTGAGGTCCAACTTGGTGAGGAGAGACACACCGTGGAGATGTTCTAGTGCCGCTGGAATGAGGGGAAGTAGATAGTGAAACTTCACAGTAGCTTTGTTGAGTGCACAGTAATCTATGCAAGGCCGCAAGTCTCCTTATTTCTTGGCCACAAAGAAGAAACTTAAAGCAGCAGCGGACGTAGAAGGGCAGATGTAGCCTTGCTGTAAAGCCTACTCTATGTACTCCTCCATAGCCTTCTGCTTGGGAAGTGAGAGTGGATACATTTTACCACGGGGCACTGACTCACCCGGGATGAGATCTATTGCGCAGTCCCATGGCCGATGTGGAGGCAACTGTGAGGCTTTCTTGGGGCAGAATTCTTTCTTACGTCGCTGAAGGGGGCATAGCAGGTCGGGATCTCGATGGATTGTTTCTCAACTGGGCTCTCGATTGAGGTGGAATTAACTGGAATGATCTGAAGAGGTTGAGATACTGGCTGCGGAACTTCTAGGAAACATCCAGGGAAACAGCTATCGCCCCACTTCAGGACTTCGCCGGTCTTCCAGAAGATGATAGGTTCATGTTGCTCAAACCATGGCTGCCCCAGAATAACCTCAGCGCTCCAGAACCAGGAGATGGATAGGCTCAGAATGGAGTTGGCCAACTGTTCTTGCATAATAACTTTCCTGTCACGGACTGGACTTTGTAGGAGGCTGAAGTGGACCTCTTCGGGAGACAGAGCTGGCAGCAGAGGCTACCGGAGATAAAATTCTCGGCTGACCCAGAGTCAAGGAGGGCGTGAACTGAACTACAGACAAGTTCATCACAAGCAGTAAGTGTTACAACAGTGGTGAGTGGTTTAAAATGGACAGCAGGAGTGGAAACAAAACTCACCACTGGTCGTAGAGCAGTGGTTTTCAAACCTGTCCTGGAAGCACCCCAGCCCTGCACATTTTGTATGTTTCCCTTATCAGACACACCCAATTTAGTTCTTGCAGTCTCTACTAACGAGCTGATGAGTTGAATCAGGTGTGATAAATGAAGGAGACACACAAAATGTGCAGGGCTGGGG
The DNA here is from genome assembly GCA_039654105.1 of Coreius guichenoti. Lineage (NCBI taxonomy): Eukaryota > Metazoa > Chordata > Actinopteri > Cypriniformes > Gobionidae > Coreius > Coreius guichenoti. The sequence continues at coordinate 23,680,513 of CM077190.1, forward strand.
TGCCTCCAGGACAGGTTTGAAAACCACTGTCGTAGAGGACGGATGGCTGATGGAATCATCGTATGCAGCGAGATGTGTTCAATTCCCTGCCGGAAAGTTGTTTTGGTTCTGAAACTAAGTGCATAATAATTTATAGGCATTTTACCTTGGCATAGATGATACAGTTGGTCGCTGACAGAGGTATCATCTGGAGATTTGCCAAACACTTCACGTAAATGATTGATGAAACCAAGGGATTGTGTTGCCGGACCAGCCTGATTCCAAAATGTTTCCACCCATTCGAGAGCTCATCCTGACAGAAAAGACAGGATGAAGGCTATCTTGGATCAATCGGTGGTGTATAGATGCGGCTGCATCTCCAGGGCCAACAAACACTGGAGAAGAAATCTGTTGCAATCCTCCGTCGAGCCAGAGTAGAGCGCTGGTCGGGCCATGGGATTGGCAACTACCGCCAGTGAAGGAGTCGTGGTGGTGTTTGCGGAAAATGTGGTGGAAGCTGGGAGTGAGAATGAGAGGACTTGGCGCAGGCCATCCATGATCTCCTGAAACTGATCGGGTACGCTCATGGTGCTGTCCACTGTTGTGGTCCGGTCTTCTGTTGTGGAACACAGACTCAGAAACAGTGAAATGCAGTAACAGGTTCTAACAGCACAGAGCATAATGGTGGGAAACAGATGAGTAAACAGGGCAACAATAGTTGTCGTTGACTTGAGATGGATAATAATGAAAAGTCTTTGTCTTACAGGTGCAGGAGATCATGGATGGCTGAAGCAGATGGAGGACACACCTCGCTGGATGGAAAGGTAATTGAACACATACACAAAGGACCAGGGGACACGAAGGGATCAGATGCTGGAGATACTTGGAGAGGAATAACATGGAAGATAGTCGTTGGAGTATAATGGTAGAAGAAATCACTGGAGTCTGGAGAACTGGTGCAAGGTGTGTGCTTAAGTAGCAGTTCTATAGATGAGGGAGAGTGCAGGTGTGTATGATTAGTATTCAGTTGAGAGTGACTGTTGTGATGGGCTGGGTGGAGAGAATGTGACAGAATAGGAGTTGTTCTTACTTTAACAGAGATAAATGCAATATTAATTATTTCCTTGTTAAGTCCTCCCTTAATTAACCCCACTGTTTATTGCACCAGAACTAAATAGATCAGAAAACGATTAGCAGGTGTTTTTGCCCAAAAAAGTTGCACCAAATAATTTTAAAGGTTTTATCATAATAGATTATTGTGTTTATTCCCAAGACTGATTATGATGTTACTGTTGCATTTAATAATGTATTTTGTGATGCTCTTGTTCATGTTAGAGATTAAGCCAAAGCATATATGTGTTGGTATATTGTAGTAATGGACAGTATTTGATGAAATTAATGTAATGTACAAGAAAAAGTCTTGGAGAGTGATTTGGCCATTTCACATATTTAAATAATAAAGAAAATATTTTACTTTACTTTGTAACTATACATATACTTTGTCAGATTTGTTGTGTCAAGGTATGATTCAATAAATGTTTGTTGAGTCATATTTAATACACTGGTATTCATAATGAATATTAAATAAATGTGAAATTCTGTAACAGTTTCAGTTTTGTCTATGTCTATCATTTCATTTTGTCATATTTTAAAGGGTTTCCATATAAATATTTAGATCAATATTGCAAAATATAATATATAAATGCTTTTTTGTGAATGTAATAATTGGATAAAATATTTAAGTTCAAAATGTGTTTCTTGTTTTCTGAAATTTTGTTTTCAATCTTGTTTTAATCAATTTTAATTTAAATATATAATTACAATTATTCATTTTTAAATCATGCTTTTTAAAATCTATACAAAAAGTGGATAGAATAAGGGCATTCTGCAGCATTTAAAATCAATAGGCTCATTTGAAATCAGCAAAATCTGCGCAGAACCAAATCACCGGTGATCACCATGAGATGCATGCCAGTTAGAAATGTGTCAGAGTGTGGCCCGACTTGCTAACGTGTGCCAAAAAATTTTCACAATGATGAGGCGCCGATGCCAGGCTGCACAGTCAGGCACAGTTGCTCTCCCACCAACTGCACTGACTACAGTTTGTTACCATATTTACAGTAGGATTTACAGTGCTCCAGGAAGCCTCGGGACTTCCCGACATTAGACCAATTACAATAGAGCTGACTAGCTTTTTGGTTTTAAAGGTGCGGTATGTAGGATTGAGTGGTTGAAATGGGTACTGCAGTTGTTTCCCCCACCTCCTCAGACTTGACACTCACGCGGGTTGCCAGGTTGAGGACACACAACAGGAGCAAGCGCAATTGACAATGAAAGCCACACTGTAAGTTGATGAGTTGATTTATCTGCGGTTTAATATGCTCTCATTCATAGAGATTTTTTGATGGATGCTGAGGCTTTTTAGGTCGGGTAGAATCTGCGATCTCTGACCCAGTTTGTTTGCTGGCTTCCATGGCAGCAATACGCTGTTTTTTCCGCCAACCGGCAACTTGTGGTGTCGAAATACTATTGAGTAAACTGGTGGTGTGCAGTATCGCACTGCCCAAAACAAAAACAGACATTCCGACACGGAACGCACATTTCAAAGTAGAATAACTGGCTGTAGCATTGATTTTCTGAGAAACAAGTAGGTGAATTTAGCATGTTTCCTACATTTCTGCAAGCATATTATGGTATTTTTATGCTTTGGTAAAATGAAAAATTTACATACAGCACCTTTAAAGAAACCAAACCTAAAACAGAGCATTTATAGAGAGGGTGAAAGCAACAGGTGCAACAACAATGTACATTTAAATTATAAAAAATATACCACCTAAACAAAATTATGAACCTGTAAATAAGCATAATAGATAGGGTTGGGTATTGTTTGGGTTTTTTACGATATCGGTGCCAAACCGATACGTTTAAAACAGTACCGGTGCCTAAACGGTGCCTGAACCGATACTTTTAAAAAAAAAGAGCCACAGAACAATGGTGGATGACATTAAAGAATGGCTTTTTATTGGGGGAAAAAAAAACTATTCTTTAAATTGAACAATTTATTAAAAGTTTAAAGTATACTTAAATATATAAACATAAATAAATACAAAACACAACACAACAAATTTACTTAACAAATTCACAATACAACCTAAGCCACCTGACCCAACTACAATAGGCCTAATTTAAACAGTTACAGTACTAATAACAGCAAAGTAGTCGGTATTCTTGGTATGCTACAAACCAGCTTCAAGTTTCAGCAATTATTTTGCAGAAATATGACCATATTCTCTGGCTAAATATTTTAGAACGCATCGCCTTATTGTTTCCATGGCGACGCGTCATGCTTCTCACGTGACACACAGCAGCCACAATAGCGCTGTATGACAGATGTATTTGTTTTATTTTCTTTTTTCTTTTTTATTCAAAATATTCACAAACTTGTTAACTATGTCATGAACTATCTGATATTCTGATTTTCAAATATGTGTAAGTGAATGTGTTTTGTCATTTAAAACCCTCATGTTATTTGCGATGGGTGCCGGCATGTTAGTTTGCGCCGCAAATCAGAGAATCGGATCTGTCGGATTTACTTCACGTAAATTCATCCACATCTCACGAAATACATGAAAGTAAATGACCGGTGTATTTTTTGCTAGTACTTATGTGCATTTAAATGTCTGAAACCTAAAATAAACATTATGTGGTTGAAAACACTGAATAGTTGTGATATGTGACAAGCGCTGAGCGCGCCTGTCTCTGGCTTGGCGCCAGCCAAAGCGCGAAAGCACAGTTTGAATTAAGTGGCACCGAAATGAGGCACCGAAATCTGCATTCTGATTCGGTCTGGTTACATACCGGTTATATAGGTACCGGTGCCATATTGGCACCAGGTTTCAGTACCCAACCCTAATAATAGAGGCCTTTAAAACTTTATAGTTGTAGTATTGTTATAGTTATCGTCATTGGTGTGAATGGCCCTTGTAGACAATAAAGAAGCCATTTGACAGTATGAAATATGAACTAGATCTCTCTAATGGGCATGCATGGCTGTAAATTTTGTTTTCATTCAGTCTTTTCCCAACAGAGACATTATTAACACAATCTATTATTCAATTATCCTAGATCATCAGTGTATTAAACCCTTGGCACCATTGTGCCCTTGAGCAAGCAATGTCACTCAAATGGGATTTGAAGGCTTCTAATAATGTTATATTGTAAGACTGGAGAAACTGGAAGAACTATAAGAGATGGCGACTCTCTGAGAAAATAAAGGAAATTAACATCTGAACTCACTCTTATGCATTTAGCGTCCCCATCCGAGATGACGTCACACTGAGTTGATCACCCAAGTATTGCCTTAATTTACATGTCTTTCCCTTCACTGCCTCTTCCCCCATCTCTCCTCTATAATTCACCCAAAATCTACATGGGTTAATGTGAACAAGTAATATACAGTATTATACATATTTGGAATCATTTGAAATGTATGAGTGCGACTTATACAAATGTCTCATTCCCACAGAAGTAAACTAAAAGGTAACAAAGGTTTTAAGAGTTTAGAGATATTTAGCTTATTGTGGTGGGTGTGTCCTCTGCCAATTGGTCTTTCATGCATATTACCTCCTGTCCTCAATAAGGTGTAAATTACAGGTCTACAGGACTTGATTAATGCAAATTCCCATTGTGAACTCATGTTTGCATTTGAAAGAGGTTTCTTTCTTGGTCTGGTATTTAAGGAGATGTTGCAGGAAGGTCAGGGCGCGATCCTTTACTCAGGTCAGCTCGTAATGCTGAGTGTCTTCTAGACACTAAGTGTTATGTAATTGTCAAGTATCCATCTTTTACTCTTTACTTCAGAGCATTTGATGTTATGTATTGATTATCTTTGAATTGATTATGTAATTGGCATGATACATTTACCTGACTAATAATAAATTGTTACATTGATTTATTCTGACTTACTCTGGAATTATTAACTCTAGTAGATTACGTTTAGTCAATAACACCGCAAATCTATGCTCAGGTTAGTAGCGGACTAGAACACAGTTTAGGTGAAGCAGAGGGGCGCACCAGACTGATGTTCTAGAGCTCCGACTAACACATTGGCATTAGTTACGTATACTTAGACTGTAGAGGCTAGTAGACCTAATGTGTTTTCCGTTTAGAACAACAAAATGTTGTTAGACCAATCTAAATAGGGTGTGCCTCAACTCCTGATTATTGTAATATTATTCTAATTACGTGTACGTGGGAAACCACGGTATGATTATGTAAAGTTACCATAAGAGGAAGTTAAGTTGGTCGCTTGTTTCTATGGTAATGTTCATGGCCTCTGTTTAGATATAGTCTTGCATTAATTAAGTGAGTTCAGATCTATGGGGACTGAATAAAATATTCTAGAATGAGCAACGTGGAGCACGGGCGTCTAGGATATCAGTTAATCACCTCTGTCTAATGACCAAGACTGACGAGTTTGTGATAAAGAGATCGTAAACCCGGCCGGTGCGAGACTCGAAGTGTTATTGGGATCTGGATGAACGGGTATAATTTCAACAAAGAGTTAAACAGAATAATCAAATGTGTAGTTAAACTATTATACAAATGACCAAATAACCAATTGGCATTCTAACCTAAATTTGAGAATGATAAAATGGAGTCAGATAAAAGTAAATTGGAATTAAATTATTTTCCCCCCGCTGAAAAGACCGAACATGCAGAAACCTACACCTGCTTATCGGAAGCCGTCATTGGGACGATTGGGCAGGCCTTACAATATTGATAATTGATTAAACTTATTTCTAGAGCACTTTCCATAAAAAAAGCTATACATATAAATACTATTTATTTATTTATTTGGCATTTAGTCCAGCATTTCCAGCACTGGAGGCGGGCACTCTAACAAGGATGCTAAAGGTCGCAGCCTCTACTGTCAGTTGCTAGTGTGCCTCTTGAGGCCAGGGAAGTGAAATTTACTCACACAGCTCTTACTAGCTAATCTCCATTACACTTACGAATGCCTCTTATTTTTTATGGAACATAAGGCTGTGACAATCTGCTTCCATATTGTGCTATTATTAACAGCATGTTGTGCTTCACTCCATGAGAAGTGTAGTTCTTTCAGTTCAGCTTCTACAGTCCTCCTCCTCCGGGTCCTTTCTTTTCCCATGTGCTACTGGTCTATCTGAAGGACATTCCCAAGCCATTTCATTCAACTGTGCTTGATCTCCATCACCACACTGTATGAGTTGGTCTTCTTATTTAACTCAGCATTTGAGATCTCTCTGGCCAGAAGATATGTCAAATTCTCCTGAGGCAATTAATGTCGCTCTTAATGACACGCCAGCATTCTGACCCATACAGCAGAACAGATTTGACATTGCTTTCCCTTGCTACCCTTGGGACCCTTTGGGCTACCCTTGGTACTCTCCTCTAGGATCGATTGCTCCTGTCTGCCTCCTGTTTGTCCTTCTGACTGCTGTGCTCGCGTGTGCTTTGCTTGCTTTCGAATCTTTATTTGATATCATTCCCTGTTGTTTAAACTGCTAAATATAATTTACCCATCACCATATATTGTCTAATATTGCCTACCACATTAAATCTGACACTGCTAGCTTTCAATCTAAATCACTATCACGCGTTAGCATTTCGCTAGCCTGTTAGCTTGCCATCTCTGCACTCGGGTCTCTTGTTTTCTGAGTTCGTTAAACAACTGTGGTGAGTTGGATTAGTTAATAGACTCCATCAAACAACTGTGGTAAGTTGGATTAATCAACAAATACGGTAAGCCATGTCTTCTCCTGTTATTGTCACTTGCACTGCATGTTTCATGTTTAGTATATCTTTCTCCGTTGGCGAACAGGGCTTCACATGTGATAAATGTAAGGAGATAGTCAGGCTGATGGAAAAGATTTCAGAATTAGAGACACGCATCCAGAATTTATTTGAGAGTAGTGAGAATGTAACAGCTTTAGACACTGCTTTGGATGCGAATAGCTTAGTGAACTCTGTACATTGTTCGGTTCCGGCTGTAGAGCCCGTGCAGCAGGGCAACTGGGTGACGGTGAGACGGCATAGTCGCGGATCAAAAAACCACTCTTCCGTTCCGATTAGACCATCAAACAGGTTCTCCCCACTCAGTGATGCACCCACTGAGAATCCTGTTGAAAGTGCCCTAGTTATTGGCGATTCTATTACACGGAACGTGAAAATAGAGACACCAGCCACCTTAGTCACATGTTTACCGGGAGCCAGAGCTCCTGACATCAAAGCAAATTTAAAAGTGCTGGCTAATGCTAATCGTAAATTCTCTAAGATTATTATTCACGTCGGCACAAATGATGTTCGACTTCGCCAGTCGGAGATCACCAAAATTAACATTAAAGAGGTGTGTAAACTCGCAAGTACGATGGCAGATGATGTTTTTTGCTCTGGTCCCCTCCCCGTTAAAAGGAGTGATGAGATACTTAGCAGACTATCATCACTCAATGGCTGGTTGTCTAAGTGGTGTCCGCAAAATAACATAGGGTTCATAGACAATTGGAAAAGCTTTTGGGGCAGACCTGACCTGTTGAAAAAAGATGGTATTCATCCTTCCTGGGATGGTGCCGCTCTTCTCTCTAGTAATTTGGCACATAGTCTTAGAGCTAAACATTGACTAACTGGGGCCCAGGTCAGGAAGCAGACGGACTGGCTTACCTGACCGCCTGCTAGCTGTCTCACGTCACAGAAGTCAGATAAATCCCAGCACATAGAGACTCTTTCACCTAGATATTATCACATAGAGACTGTTCCACGAACTAGTAAATACAAAAAACCATCAAAACCATTCAACGGTAAAAATTTAATTGATGTCCAACAAATAAACAACAGATATAATACAGATGATCAAATGATAAAGCTCGGGCTGCTGAATATTCGATCCCTTTCCTCAAAAGCGCTTATTGTTAATGATATGATTACAGATCATAACCTAGATGTGCTGTGTTTGACAGAAACCTGGCTAAAAAATGACGATTACTTTACTTTAAATGAGTCCACCCCCCAAGATTATTGTTATAAACACGAGCCGCGTCTGAAAGGTAAAGGGGGAGGTGTTGCTGTAATTTATAATAATATCTTCGGTATTACTCAGAAGTCTAGTTTCAAATATAATTCCTTTGAAGTTTTGGTGCTTTATGTAACGTTATGTAGTGAAATTGATAAATCCGTTTGACATTTGTGCTGGCTACTGTATACAGGCCACCAAGGGACCATACAGACTTTACCAGAGAATTTGCTGATTTTCTATCAGAGTTAGTACTGGCTGCAGATAAAGTCCTAATTGTTGGTGATTTTAATATCCATGTAGACAATGAAAAAAGACGCATTGGGATTGGCATTTAGAGACATTCTAAACTCTATTGGAGTAAGGCAACACGTGTCAGGACCCACTCATCGCCGTAATCATACGTTAGACCTAATACTGTCACATGGAATAAATGTTGATACCATTGAAATTCTGCAGCAGAGCGATGACATCTCAGATCATTACCTAGTATCATGTACACTTAATTTAGCAAAGGCTGCAAAGCCGTCCCCTCGCTTCAAATATGGCAGGACTATCACTGCTGCGACTAAAGATTTCTTTGTAAATAATCTTCCTCATCAGTTTGATCTCCTCAGCATCCCAGATAGCCTAGAGGAACTCGATGTTGCAACAGAAACTATTGACTCTCTCTTTTCCAGCACTTTAGACACAATTGCTCCCCGGCGCTTAAAGAAGATTAAAGAAAATAGTCCAACGCCGTGGTACAACGAGCACACCCGGGCCCTTAAAACAGCAGCCAGAAAAATGGAGCGCAGCTGGAAGAAAACAAAACTAGAAGTTTTTCGCATTTCGTGGAAAGAGAGCATGATTGCATACAGAAAGGCCCTAAAAACTGCTAGATCTGCTTATTTCTCGACTCTCTTAGAAGAAAACAAACACAACCCTAGGTATTTATTCGATACAGTGGCTAAATTAACCAAAGATAAAGCTTCACCTTCTGATGTTTGTAAACAGCACAGCAGTAATGACTTTATGAACTTCTTTACTTGTAAGATTGATAATATTAGGAAATAAATTATAACCATGCAGCCGTCTACTACAGTATCACATCAGACAGTGCATTGTAGTGTCACTGAGGAAAAATTACATTCATTCACTGCTATAGAAGAAGAAGAATTGGCTAAACTCGTTAAATCATCAAAATCAACAACATGTATGCTCGACTCCATACCGACTAAACTACTAAAAGAGATGCTTCCAGAGGTCATAGATCCTCTTCTTAATATCATTAATTCATCCTTGACATTAGGATATGTACCGAAAACTTTTAAGTTGGCTATTATTAAACCACTTATTAAAAAACCGCAACTTGATCCTACAAAATTAGTCAATTACAGGCCAATCTCAAATCTACCCTTTCTGTCAAAAATACTAGAAAAGGCAGTGTCCTCACAATTATGCTCCTTTTTAGAAAGAAATGGTATCTGTGAGGATTTCCAGTCAGGATTTAGACCGTATCATAGTACTGAGACTGCTCTCATTAGAGTTACAAATGATTTACTCTTATCATCCGATCGTGGTTGTATCTCTCTGTTAGTGTTACTCGATCTTAGCGCTGCATTCGATACTATCGACCACAACATTCTTTTGAATAGACTCGAAAATTATGTTGGCATTAGTGGAATTTCATTGGCATGGTTTAAATCATACTTATCTGACCGTTATCAGTTTGTAGCAGTAAATGAAGAGATGTCACACCGAACACAAGTTCAGTATGGAGTACCGCAGGGCTCAGTGCTAGGACCGTTGCTTTTCACCCTGTACATGCTACCACTGGGAGATATTATTAGGAAGCATGGCGTTAATTTTCATTGTTATGCTGACAATACTCAGATCTATATTTCTTCACGCCCTGACGAAACTTACCAATTCACAAGATTAACAGAATGCATAGCTGATATAAAAAATTGGATGACTAGTAATTTCCTGCAACTTAATTCAGAAAAAACTGAATTTTTAATCATTGGACAAAAAAACTCCACAAGTAGTAACCTAGAATACTGTCTAACACTCGATGGCTGCTCTGTCAAGTCCTCGTCGTCAGTTAGGAACCTGGGTGTGCTCTTTGATACCTAGCATCTGTAAAACTGCATTCTACCATCTTAAAAATATATCTAAATTACGGCACATGCTTTCAATGCAAAATGCTGAACAGTTAGTTCATGCGTTCATGACCTCAAGGCTAGATTATTGTAATGCTCTACTGGGTGGTTGCCCTGCTCGCTTAATAAATAAACTGCAGCTTGTCCAAAACGCAGCAGCTAGAGTTCTTACTAGAACCAGGAAGTACGACCATATTAGCCCGGTTCTGGCAACACTGCATTGACTCCCTATTAAACATCGTATACATTTTAAAATCTTGCTGATTACTTACAAAGCACTAAATGGTTTAGCTCCCCAGTACTTGAGCGAGCTCTTAATGCATTATACTCCATCACGTCTATTGCGGTCTCAAAATTCTGGCCAGTTGATAATACCTAGAATATCAAAATCAACTGCAGGCGGTCGATCCTTTTCCTATTTAGCACCTAAACTCTGGAACAGTCTTCCTAGCATTGTTCGGGAAGCAGACACACTTTGTCAGTTTAAATCTAGACTAAAAACACATCTCTTTACTATGGCATACACATAAAACATTTTTAATTTCTATTATTCAAATCAGTTAAATGATTGTTTTAGGCTGCATTAACTAGGTCAGCCGGAACCGGGAACACTTCCAATAACACCTGATGTACTCGTTACATCATAAGAAGAATGGCATCTACGCTAATGTTAGTCTCTCTGTTTATCCCAAGGTTTACTGCAGTCGGCCGGATCCGGGCCATATCCAGACCAGATGGTGGCCCTTAGCCTGGACATGACGACCATATCCCTGAAGTGTCTGTAGAGACCATGTCAATTAAACTCCCCCCTGTAAATGCCGCATCGACACGACATCCTCATTAAACCCGTCCCCGGCGTGACGACTCCCGTCTTTCTAATAATCCTACGAATATCTATTGATCTAATATGACTTCTGACCTGTAATGTGCCAGAATCATAATCATACACTATTTGTTCGTCGGCCAGAGGAGAACTGGCACCCCGACTGAGCCTGCTTTCTCCCAAGGTTTTTTTTCTCCATTCTGGCCCTGAAGGAGTTTTGGTTCCTTGCCACCGTCGCATTTGGCTTTGGCTTGCTCAGTTGGGGACACTTAAATTTCAACTATATTACTGATCTGCCCGCATTGACACTATATGATAATTGAAATGGGCTGGATGACATCACCATTTTCACCAGAGCCGAATCAAATTCCGTTGCATTATTTTCCTGTTACCACTGTGAAGCTGCTTTGAAACAATTGCCATTGTAAAAAGCGCTATATAAATAAAGGTGATTTGATTTGATTTGATTGCTTTTGTATAGTCTCATCTTTTTTCTGAGGCTATATTGTGCAGATTTCCAGATGGGCTGGAGTCTACGGACTCTATGCACTACGGCCTTTACCTAATGAACTCCTCAACATCTTCAAGTGGACTTCCATTCAGAATAATGGGTTCATCATCTTGCATTGATGAGCATCAATTGGATTTTGGTGGTGCTTATGTTGAGGCTTATTTTTTGGCCAAAATTGCCCAGTTTATTGGTCTTCTCTTGTAGGTGGACATATGTAGATGACAAAAGAGCAAATGTCATCTGCAAAATCAAGGTATTCAAGTTGTTGGAAAAGAGTCCACTGTATGCCTCTAAGCTTGTCTGATGTTGTCTGTCTCATGATTCAATTTGGCAGGCTCTTCTAGCTTAGGCCTGTTGAGGCCTGTTGAGTACTTAAAGAAAGTGTTGTACCCATCTGTTGGCTTGCTCGCATTCAGTTGAAAGGGTATTGCCATTCTTGTCTTTAATTGGGGTAAAGCTGGTTCTTGTTTTCACCACACAGCCGTTTAGTGATCTTATATACAGCACTGAGCTAACCTCTCTCTGGAGCACGCTCAGCCTGGCTAGCCATCTCCTCCACAAAGGTTCTTTTATTCTGCCGCTCTTCTTTACCTCCTTGTCTTTGGACTTGTAGGCTTTCTAGACTTGCTCTTGGAGCCTTGGTGACTTAATGCTGAGCATTTTGGTTTTAAGTTATTTCCTTTCTTCTGTTTTCCCCCAAGTTTCTGGTGTTAATCACTCCTTGTGTTTTCTCTCTCCTGTAGCCTAAGATCTTGACTGATGTATCAACATAGGTCTTCTTGCTGTTAATGTCTTGGTCTGTTGTCTCATCTAAGCACTAAAACAGTTCCTCAGTTTTAGTACAAAGTTTCTGTTGGTTTGAAGACACTTGATCTTGGCAACATCTAGCTGTTTACGCAGGTGACTCTCCTGATTCACCTTCCGAAGCTTGAATTTGATAGTCATTTTCACAAGGTAGCCGTCACTGTTGACATTCACACCTCGGCACACTCTGACATCTTGGAAGGACCTGCGCCACTTTCCTTTGATCAGGATGTGGTCAATCTGGTTGATCGTGTTACCATCAGGTGTTCCCTTTCAAAAGCTACACTTAATGCTGCTCTTGATTCAGCACTTATGGGGACATATTTTGGTGTGACCAGCTGTGAAGATGTGTGCAACACGTCAATGAAATTGACCTAGAACTTTTATAGCATCTGTTAGTGACATCATCAGAATGCGCCAGCATCAGAGGTTATACTGTAATTAGATGTGCCACAGGTGCATCGCCAGGTCTTTTTGTCTTCAGACCATACTGTGTGTGCTTCTCAAGCTCGCTGTTTCTCTGCTAGGAGTTAGTTTTGCTAGGCAGTGCGCAGAAAACCTTTCTCTTTTTCCTCTACACTCTGTCTGACAAGTGAAAGAAAAAGAAACAAAAGAAAATGAGCGATATACAAACCCGATTCCAAAAAAGTTGGGACACTGTACAAATTGTGAATAAAAAAGGAATGCAATAATTTACAAATCTCATAAACTTATATTTTATTCACAATAGAATATAGATAACATATCAAATGTTGAAAGTGAGACATTTTGAAATGTCATGCCAAATATTGGCTCATTTTGGATTTCATGAGAGCTACACATTCCAAAAAAGTTGGGACAGGTAGCAATAAGAGGCCGGAAAAGTTAAATGTACATATAAGGAATAGCTGGAGGACCAATTTGCAACTTATTAGGTCAATTGGCAACATGATTGGGTATAAAAAGAGCCTCTCAGAGTGGCAGTGTCTCTCAGAAGTCAAGATGGGCAGAGGATCACCAATTCCCCCAATGCTGCGGCGAAAAATAGTGGAGCAATATCAGAAAGGAGTTTCTCAGAGAAAAATTGCAAAGAGTTTGAAGTTATCATCATCTACAGTGCATAATATCATCCAAAGATTCAGAGAATCTGGAACAATCTCTGTGCGTAAGGGTCAAGGCCGGAAAACCATACTAGATGCCCGTGATCTTTGGGCCCTTAGACGGCACTGCATCACATACAGGAATGCTACTGTAATGGAAATCACAACATGGGCTCAGGAATACTTCCAGAAAACATTGTCGGTGAACACAATCCACCGTGCCATTCACCGTTGCCGGATAAAACTCTATAGGTCAAAAAAGAAGCCATATCTAAACATGATCCAGAAGCGCAGGCGTTTTCTCTGGGCCAAGGCTAATTTAAAATGGACTGTGGCAAAGTGGAAAACTGTTCTGTGGTCAGACGAATTAAATTTGAAGGTCTTTTTGGAAAACTGGGACGCCATGTCATCCGGACTAAAGAGGACAAGGACAACCCAAGTTGTTATCAGCGCTCAGTTCAGAAGCCTGCATCTCTGATGGTATGGGGTTGCATGAGTGCGTGTGGCATGGGCAGCTTACACATCTGGAAAGGCACCATCAATACTGAAAGGTATATCCAAGTTCTAGAACAACATATGCTCCCATCCAGACTTCGTCTCTTTCAGGGAAGACCTTGCATTTTCCAACATGACAATGCCAGACCACATACTGCATCAATTACAACATCATGGCTGCGTAGAAGAAGGATCCGGGTACTGAAATGGCCAGCCTGCAGTCCAGATCTTTCACCCATAGAAAACATTTGGCGCATCATAAAGAGGAAGATGCGACAAAGAAGACCTAAGACAGTTGAGCAGCAAGAAGCCTGTATTAGACAAGAATGGGACAACATTCCTATTCCTAAACTTGAGCAGCTTGTCTCCTCAGTCCTCAGACGTTTGCAGACTGTTATAAAAAGAAGAGGGGATGCCACACAGTGGTAAACATGGCCTTGTCCCAACTTTTTTGAGATGTGTTGATGACATGAAATTTAAAATCAACTTATTTTTCCCTTAAAATGATACATTTTCTCAGTTTAAACATTTGATATGTCATCTATGTTGTATTCTGAATAAAATATTGAAATTTGAAACTTCCACATAATTGCATTCTGTTTTTATTCACAATTTGTACAGTGTCCCAACTTTTTTGGAATCAGGTTTGTACAAAACAAACGATGTGTGCCTCCGTGTTCATGTTTTATGGCTGAATCGGACACACATCAGTATTGCTTTGTGTGTTTGGGAGAAGAGCATGCTGCCCTTGTGTTTGAGCATAGTGATTGCGAGCATTGAATTATTCACAGTTAAAGTGCTTTGCATTCGCTTTGCTTGTATCAAAGGGTAGCACCCACAATGCGATCATAGCACCCACAATGCGATCATAGCACCCACAATGCTCAGCGTGTTCATCTGGCTGAGGAGCGAGAGACGGGCCCGTCCCTATCACTCGCTCTCTCTCCAGATCGCAATGTCTTTTTGCCTGACTACCGAAGCGTGCTCCAACGCTTCTTCGGATCGGCCAGAGGACACTGAATCTAGTGTTTTCTGTTGGATGTGAGTTCGCGTTCCTCCCGTGATGATAAAGGGGGAACTCGGGGCGGTCGCTTGTGCAGTGAGGCCCCCAAAACACTTAAAGTTAGCCTCTTTGACGAGTTAACTTGTTCATAAATACATCACGTGTCTTTGTCCCCTCAACTTCGACCCATTCGACTATTGCGGGTGTGAAGGCACGTGGTTATACGATGCTGCCTCAGATCGGAGAGATGCTCGCGGGCTATCTCTCCCCTGGGAGCGCATCAAAGGCATTTCAGCAGTGAGTCAGGCTGGTACTGTGCTGCACACCATGGCTGTGTTACAGGCGTACCAGGCTGATCTTATGAAAGATTTAAGCACAGCCTTTCATCCAGACCGTTTACCTGTCTGATTGATATCTGTACAGTGGCCGAGAGAGCTCAACGCGCTGCAAATGAAGAAAACACATGCAAATAGAAAAAAAAGCAGCAAATTAAGAAAACATCTTCATCAGTTTTACAACACGTCCTGCAAACGTTCACAACAAAACCAAATACAAAAACGTGATGCAAATACTCACAAAACAACCAAATACAAATGTTCACAACACAACCAAATACAGAAACTCACTGCAAAAGTTCACAACCAAATACAAAAACGCGCTGCAAAAGTTCACAACACAACCAAATACAAAAACGCGATGCAAATACTCACAACACAACCAAATACAGAAAAACGCTGCAAAAGTTCACAACACAACCAAATACAAAACCGCGCTGCAAAAGTTCACAACACAACCAAATACAAAAACGCGCTGCAAAACCAGACCTGGCGATCTCAAGCCCCCTCTGCCATGATCTGAATGATGATGATGATTATTAGGCTACTTTTATAATTAAATTAATACTATTACAATTAATTTGCCCCGCAATAATTTCATAGCGCATCGCCGCATAACCGACGCAATTAGCTAATTACTCATTTAAAAAAACAACTTAACACGAAATAGACTACATCTCTTCTAATTTTTTTTCTCACTACGTATGGGCCACAAGAGAAATATTAAGAGAATAAATTAAAGTTATATACCGTTATCAGAACATATTCAGCTCTCATCGCTCAGTTTTAGTTTCACTTTCTGCAGTGAATAATTGACTGGGATTTCAGACTTCTTCACCAGCATAATGATGCTATTATCATTTATTTCCCCACAGCCTTGGCTTCCCATAGCTCTATCACAATTGCTGTTGTCAGCTCCAACTTTACCATTCATGTCACCCATTACCAGCAGCATATCATGACGGGGGACTTTAGTGACTGTGCGTTGTAATACTTCATACCAGTCGTCTTTGTCCTTCTTCTCAGCTTCGTTTGTTGGTGCATAGCACTGTATGACGGTGAGATATATATATATAGTGCTTTGAATCGAAGCATGCTCTGATCGTCCTTTCACAGAGTGGTTCCCAGTCTACATGGTTCGGACATTCCATGCTCCAATGTGGATCTTATATTTAAGCTGAGCAGACGATCTGTCACACTCCTAACGTCCTGCTGGTGGCCTTTGTCAGAAGTGGTCACCCACGTAGAAGGGGACATTCTCACGACCTTGCGCAACCTTCCCTAAAGGTTCTCTAAAGGTGACGAAAATCCCGAACCTTTATAGAACATTAGGGATGTTCCTAAAACGTCCTCTTTTGGTTATAAAAGTGCTGCAGTTCAAGGATTCTTATATGACTTTAGGGGGACGTTCCACTTTGGTTATTTTTATGGTCACATAGCAACATTACAAAGAGGACATTTGGGATGTTAACAGAACGTTCCCACATGGTCCTCTGTTGGTCATATAATAACGTTCCTGATATGACTTTAGGAGGACGTTCCATTTTGGTTATTTTTTTGGTCACATAGCAACATTACAAAGAGGACATTTATGACATTAACAGAACGTTCCCACGTGGTCGTCTGTTGGTCATATAATAATGTTCCCGATATGACTTTAATGGGACGTTCCATTTTGGTTATTCTATGGTCACATGGCAACGTTACAACGAGGATATTTGGGACGTTAACAGAACATTCCCACATGGTCCTCTACTCATATAATACATGGTCCACATGGTCATATAATAACGTTCCCGATATGACTTTAGGGGGACGTTCCATTTTGGTTATTCTATGGTCACATAGCAACGTTACAAAGAGGATATTTGGGATGTTAACAGAACGTTCCCACATGGTCCTCTGTTGGTCAAATAATAACGTTCCCGATATGACTTTAGGGGAACGTTCCATTTTGGTTATTCTATGGTCACACAGCAACATTACAAAGAGGACATTTGGGATGTTAACAGAACGTTCCCACATGGTCCTCTGTTAGCCATATAATAACGTTCCTTATATGACTTTACGGGAATGTTCCATTTTGGTTATTCTATGGTCACATAGATTTTAAAATCTTGTTAATTACCTACAAAGCACTAAATGGTTTAGCTCCCCAGTACTTGAGCGAGCTCTTAACGCATTATAATCCTTCACGACTATTGCGGTCTCAAAATTCTGGCCAGTTGATAATAACTAGAATATCAAAATCAACTGCAGGTGGTCGATCCTTTTCCTATATCCATGTAGACAATGAAAAAGACGCATTGGGATTGGCATTTAGAGACATTCTAAACTCTATTGGAGTTAGGCAACATGTGTCAGGACCCACTCATCGCCGTAATCATACTTTAGACCTAATATTGTCACATGGAATAAATGTTGATGCCGTTGAAATTCTGCAGCAGAGCGATGACATCTCAGATCATTACCTAGTATCATGTACACTTAATTTAGCAAAGGCTGCAAAGCTGTCCCCTCGCTTCAAATATGGCAGGACTATCACTGCTGCGACTAAAGATTGCTTTGTAAATAATCTTCCTCATCAGTTTCATCTCCTCAGCATCCCAGATAGCCTAGAGGAACTCGATGTTGCAACAGAAACTATTGACTCTCTCTTTTCCAGCACTTTAGACACAGTTGCTCCCCTGCGCTTAAAGAAGATTAAAGAAAATAGTCCAACGCCGTGGTACAACGAGCACACTCGGGCCCTTAAAACAGCAGCCAGAAAAATGGAGCGCAGCTGGAAGAAAACAAACTGGAGGTTTTTCGCATTTCGTGAAAAGAGAGCATGATTGCATACAGAAAGGCCATAAAAACTGCTAGATCTGCTTATTTCTCGACTCTCTTAGAAGACAACAAACACAACCCTAGATATTTATTCGATACAGTTGCTAAATTAACCAAAAATAAAGCTTCAACTTCTGACGTTTGTAAACAGCACAGCAGTAATGACTTTATGAACTTCTTTACGTGTAAGATTGATAATATTAGGAAAAAAATTATAACCATGCAGCCGTCTACTACAGTATCACATCAGACAGTGCATTGTAGTGTCACTGAGGAAAAATTACACTCATTCACTGCTATAGGAGAAGAAGAATTGGCTAAACTCGTTAAATCATCAAAATCTACAACATGTATGCTCGACCCTATACCGACTAGGCTATTAAAAGAGATGCTTCCAGAAGTCATAGATCCTCTTCTTAATATCATTAATTCATCCTTGTAATTAGGATATGTACCGAAAAACTTTTAAGTTGGCTATTATTAAACCACTTATTAAAAAAACGCAACTTGATCCTACAGAATTAGTCAATTACAGGCCAATCTCAAATCTACCCTTTCTGTCAAAAATACTAGAAAAGGCAGTGTCCTCACAACTACGCCTTTGTGAAAGAAATTAACTACTTTTTAGAAAGAAATGCTATCTGTGAGGATTTCCAGTCAGGATTTAGACCGTATCATAATACTGAGACTGCTCTCATCAGAGTTACAAATGATTTACTCTTATCATCCGATCGTGGTTGTATCTCTCTATTAGTGTTACTCGACCTTAGTGCTGCATTCAATACTATCGACCACAACATTCTTTTGAATAGACTCGAAAATTATGTTGGCATTAGTGGAATTGCATTGGCATGGTTTAAATCATACTTATCTGACCGTTATCAGTTTGTAGCAGTAAATGAAAAGATGTCACACTGATCACAAGTTCAGTATGGAGTACCGCAAGGCTCAGTGCTAGGACCGTTGCTTTTCACCCTGTACATGCTACCATTGGGAGATATTATTAGGAAGCATGGCGTTAGTTTATTTCTTCACGCTATATTTCTTCACGCCCTGACGAAACTTACCAATTCACAAGATTAACGGAATGCATAGCTGATATAAAAAATTAGATGACTAGTAATTTCCTGCAACTTAATTCAGAAAAAACAGAATTTTTAATTATTGGACAAAAAAACTCCACAAGTAGTAACCTAGAATACTGTCTAACACTTGATGGCTGCTCTGTCAAGTCCTCGTCGTCAGTTAGGAACCTGGGTGTGCTCTTTGATACCAATCTTTCATTTGAAAGCCACGTTTCTAGCATCTGTAAAACTGCATTCTACCATCTTAAAAATATATCTAAATTACGGCACATGCTTTCAATGCAAAATGCTGAACAGTTAGTTCACGCGTTCATGACCTCAAGGCTAGATTATTGTAACGCTCTACTGGGTGGTTGCCCTGCTCGCTTAATAAATAAACTGCAGCTGGTCCAAAACACAGCAGCTCGAGTTCTTACTAGAACCAAGAAGTATGACCATATTAGCCCGGTTCTGTCAACACTGCACTGGCTCCCTATTAAACATCGTATAAATTTTAAAATCTTGCTAATTACTTACAAAGCACTAAATGGTTTAGCTCCCCAGTACTTGAGCGAGCTCTTAACGCATTATACTCCATCACGTCTATTACGGTCTCAAAATTCTGGCCAGTTGATAATACCTAGAATATCAAAATCAAAAAATACCTTTTCCTATTTAGCACCTAAACTCTGGAACAGTCTTCCTAGCGTTGTTCGGGAAGCAGACACACTCTGTCAGTTTAAATCTAGACTAAAAACACATCTCTTTACTATGGCATACACATAGAACATTATCAGTTTCTATTATTCAGATCAGTTAAATGATTGTTTTAGGCTGCATTAACTAGGTCAGCCGGAACCGGGAACACTTCCCATAACACCTGATGTACTCGTTACATCATAAGAAGAATGGCATCTACGCTAATGTTAGTCTCTCTGTTTATTCCGAGGTTTACTGCAGTCAGCTGGATCCGGGCCGTATCCAGATCAGATGGTGGACCTGCACTTAGACATGACCAACGCATCCCTGAAATGTCTGCAGAGACCGTCTCAATTAAGCTCCACCCTGTAAATGCCGCATCGACACGACATCCTCATTAAACCCATCTCTGGCGTGACGACTCCAATCTTTCGAATAATCTTGCGAATATCTTTCGATCTAATATGACTTCAGACCTGTAATGTTGCCAAAATCATAATCATACACTATTTGTTCGTCGGCCAGAGGAGAACTGGCACCCCGACTGAGCCTTGGGAGTTTCTCCCAAGGTTTTTTTCTCCATTCTGGCCACTGAAGTTTTGGTTCCTTGCCACCGTCGCCTTTGTCTTTTGGCTTGCTCAGTTGGGGACACTAAAATTTCAATTATATTACTGATCTGACCGCATTGACACTATATGATAATTGAAATTAGCTGGATGACATCACCGTTTTCTCCAGAGCGGCTGTACAGCCGAATCAAAATTCTATTGCATTATTTTCCTGTTAACACTGTGAAGCTGCTTTGATACAATCGGCATTGTAAAAAGCGCTATATAAATAAAGGTGACTTGACTTGACTTGACATAGCAACATTACAAAGAGGACATTTGGGATGTTAACAGAACGTTCCCACATGGTCCTCTGTTGGTCTTATAATAATGTTCCTTTTATGACTTTAGGGGGACGTTCCATTTTGGTTATTCTATGGTCACATAGCAACGTTACAAAGAGGACATTTGGGATGTTAACAGAACGTTCTCATATGGTTCCCTGTTAGTCAGATGGGGACGTTTAATTCGGGACTGTGCTGCAACATATCTTGTTCAGTGCAGTGGGCTCTACACCTATTTCCCATAACGTTTGCAGGACCTTTAGTGAACCAACCTAGAATGTTATTTTTTGGTCCTATTTAGGTCCTTCCATCACATTTACTGAATGCTTTCAGAACATATTTGAGTGAATCAATGTACACTGGGCTGCTTTGCAAATGAGGGTCAGTAAAACATAGGATTTGCACAAAAGTTGCTTCTCAAAGATGGATCAATACCAACTGTTTGTCCAACTTCATATTCAGAACATGTAAGTATCGCACATTATATTTTGTGAATGTACGCAAATCACCTTTGTGAATGTGCTTGTTAGCACGCTGACGGCTAATGTGGCTAAAGTTACCATTGCCTTTGACTGTATTCACAGAGATCATTGCTATGTCATTAGTTTTATTTTTAAGAAGCAATAAAAGTGCGCTTCTGAATTGTACAGGCGGTGAGCATTTTTTGGGCTAAAAATAACAAGCTCTGGTCTCTGTGAATACAGTAAGAGACAATGGTAACTTTAGCCACATTAGCACATTCAGAAAGGCGATTTGCAAACACACACATTATAAAGTGCAGTATTTGCGTGCTCTGGATATGAAGTTGGATCACGAAGGGTTGGTATTGATCCATCTTTGAGAAGCAACTTTTGTGCAAATCCTGCGTTTTACTGACCCTCATTTGCAAAGCAGCTTATGACAGTGATGTCATAAGTTTTCCTGTAACCAAGTGCAATAAACCCTGTCACTGTTGTTTGTCTGAAGAGTGTCAACATACTTGCTACATGCTCCTAATTTGTTCTCTGGAGACACTAGACGTACCCTAAAGATTGTACTGATGGGAAACCAGACCTGAGAGAATTATCACTCAGTGATGAAGTAAATAAGTGACAACACCCAATTATGTAGATAATGACACTCAAACCAAGTTGTCTTTGAGATGTCTGTGACCTTTAACCTTCATCATGAATTGTAAAGGTCAATAAAGATCAAAACATAATTATGAATTAATTTTGGATTTAAAATGTAATTTAACATTAAGGTAGAGTTCAGGGTAAGTTTAGGATTCCATTAAATTAAACAAAAAATATAAGTGAATAGAATATTTTTTGGAAAACACAATGTTTTTTCGCCACCCAGAGAACATTTTACATGGAAGCTGCAGTCAAGCAGCAATATGTTACGTTTTAAAGTTTTGCATAAAAATGTATGCATAGTCACATTTTTCTCATGCAATCAGGCTCATTTTTAATACAAAAAAAGCAGTCCATATGACTCAAGGCTTGAATTTCAAATCTCAAATCAAAGCCACACGATAGCTTTGTAAGGAACACATTATAATTTAAACTAACAATTTAGGACCAGATTTACTAACAGCTTGCGCCAACGCAAACCCTCTTTTGGCTTTAAAAAACTACTGTCAGTATTTACTAAAGACACGCAGTGAAAAATTAGCGCAGAACTGTCCACTCTCATCGGCGCTTTTATGGAATTGCGCTCTCACGCTAATTTGCCCATAAAGTGTATAAAGTAACAAAACACTATAATTTATAATTAATAAAGATATATCTCAAATATATGTATGTATGTGTATAACGATTTAGTAAGTTTGGGTTTTCAATTTTCAGCTTTCGTATTATAATTAGGGGTTCAAGCACAAAGTGCTGAAACCCTATTGTTATTGTTAATTTTCCCATGATGCATCATTCTCCATCTAAAACTGATCGGGCAGACCAAACCGTAAAACTTGAAACTTTGAGGGCTGGTAGTACTCACACCGCCTACAACGTCACGGAGGCGCGCCCTGATCGGCCTGACGGGGGCGCTACAGCGGTCAAAAGTACAAAATGGCTCATAACTCCTAAACCGTTAGGCGTAGGCTCAAGTGTCTTATATTTATTATTATTATTATTATTATTATTATTATTATTATTATAAGGGTTGAAATAAAATTAAAGTACTGGCCTGGATGCACATATAACAAACCTCATCAGAAAAACTCCAAATGGAAATATCAGTCAAGGAAATGAATGTGAATACTAAAAGTTTTAGCATGAAAGTTGCAAAGGTATTAGGTAGGAACTCATTTAGAGGCAGACAAATCAATTATAATACTATGTTTAAAAAATAAGCCTCAGGAATCAAAATAACGTCTTTACCGAGTAGCTAATATTTACCACACCAAAACAATAAGGATTACTATTTTGTACATATTAATACATAATTTGTTGTGTTATCCCTTGTGAATACATTGAACACATCAATACATACCCCAGCTGAGCAATTAATATATTATTCAATTATATCATCAGTGTATTAGAAGCATGGCACCACTGAGCCCTTGGGGCTGAAGGGGGATTGTGATTAAATAAATAAACTATGGTCTGGTTTAACAGACAGGACTTAGATTAAGCCAGGATTAGGCCTTAGTTCAATTAGAGCATTTAAGTATCTTTTATAAACGTGCCTTAGAAAAAAACATGACTAGTGTGCATCTTGAGACAAAATAATGGCACTGAAATATTTTTGTTGTTGACATGCTTTCTGTTAAAGCAGCTCAAACATGCATTATCGTCTGGGACTAGGCTTGAAACTGGTGGTATATGATGCTTTAGACTATACTGATAAGACACCACAGGCAAGACATCACAGGTGAACAGTGTAAACATATTAACTAATATATACACTATATTGCCAAAAGTATTGGGACACCCCTCCAAATCATTGAATTCAGGTGTTCCAATCACTTCCATGGCCACAGGTGTATAAAATCAAGCACCTAGGCATGCCGACTGCTTCTATAAACATTTATGGAAGAATGGGTCGCTCTCAGGAGCTCAGTGAATTCAAGTGTGGTACCGTGATAGGTTGCCACCTGTGCAATAAGTCCATTCGTGAAATTTCCTCACTACTATATGTTCCACTTGGACTGTTAGTGGTATTGTAACAAAGTGGAAGCAATTGGGAACAACAGCAACTCAGCCACGAAGTGGTAGGCCACGTAAAATCACAGAGCAGGGTCAGTGCATGCTGAGGCGCACAGTGTGCAGAAGTTCACAAACTTTCTGCAGAGTCAATAGCTACAGAACTCCAAACTTCGTGTAGCCTTCAGATTAGCTCAAGAACAGTGCGTAGAGAGCTTCATGGAATGGGTTTCCCATGGCCGAGCAGCACTTGGTGATGTAAGGCTTGGATTTACATCAAGTGCAATGCAAAGTGTCGGATGCAGTGGTGTAAAGCACGCTGCCACTGGACTCTAGAGCAGTGGAGACGTGTTCTCTGGAGTGACGAATCACGCTTCTCTGTC
Source organism: Coreius guichenoti (assembly GCA_039654105.1). Classification (NCBI taxonomy): domain Eukaryota; kingdom Metazoa; phylum Chordata; class Actinopteri; order Cypriniformes; family Gobionidae; genus Coreius; species Coreius guichenoti. Next base: position 23,704,725 of record CM077190.1, read on the forward strand.
TGGCAATCCGATGGATGAGTCTGGGTTTGGTGGTTGCCAGGAGAGCGGTACTTGCGGTAATTATGGTGTGGGGTTGTTTTTCAGGGGTTGGGTTTGGCCCCTTAGTTCCAGTGAAAGGAGCTCTTAATGCTTCAGCATACCAAGACATTTTGGACAATTTGGAACTTGATCGACTTCAACCCGATAGAACACCTTTGGGATGAATTAGAGTGGAGACTGCGAGCCAGGCCTTCTCGTCCAACATCAGTGCCTGACCTCACAAATGCGCTTCTAGAAGAATGGTCAAACATTCCCATAAGCACACTCCTAAACCTTGTGGAAAGCCTTCCCAGAAGAGTTGAAGCTGTTATAGCTGCAAAGGGGGGGCCAACTCCATATTAAACCCTACAGATTAAGAATGGGATGCCATTAAAGTTCATGTGCATGTAAAGGCAGGTGTCCCAAAACTTTTGGCAATATAGTGTATATCACTATATTTCAGTTTATTAATCACAGTACATTAAGAAAGTTGTTTTGTATTGTATTATAAGTCTTTTTTTAATGGTTATATTTACATATGCAAATTAGGCATTATCTAATTAAATATACACTAATTTGCAGATATTTCAATGGATAAAGCCAGGTTCAAAATTCTTCTTTCATTATTACAGTTAAAAGGGGGATTTAGTATATCTCTTATTAATCACTCTATAAATCAGAAAATAATTGTTGTTTTTACAGGAGCATACAGGGGGATGCTCACTGAGGAAGACATACGTCTGGTCTGATATCAAGGGGTCTGATGTCAAGGGTTTCCATGTAACAGTACAGTAAACACTGTCACCGTTGTTTGTCTGAAAAGTGTCGACATTCATGCTACATGCCCTTAATTTGTTCTCTGGAGTCACCAGACAGACCCTAAAGATTGTACTGATGGGAAACCAAACCTGAGAGAATTATCACTGAGGAATCCAATAGATAAGTGACAACACAATTAATGTAGGTACTGACACGCACAAACACTGAAAACCCCATGAGATCTGATGAAAGAGGCAGAAAAAGTTCTGTATCACTCTTAAAGTTGGTGTCATCTTTAAGAGTGATACAGAACTTTTTCTGCCTCTTTCATCAGATCTCATGGGGTTTTCAGTGTTTGTGCGTGTCAGTACCTACATTAATTGTGTTGTCACTTAGATTGTCACAAGATTTATTGATATTTTAATTATCACCTATATAATTGCATAATATAATATTATTTCATAAGCAGCTTTATGAAGGTTCAGTGTCTATAATTAATAATACAATAACCTCAGAAATGATTAACCAAACTACTAAATTTGATTAAAATGATGAAACAAAATAAAAGAAATTGTGACCAGTCTATATACAGTCCAAATGTCTGAGACCACAAGTGAAAATTATTCTCTTTTTAGGTCTGTCATTTTCAACATTACAGTTTGAGTAAAAAGTTTTTGAGTAAAAAAAACACAATTTTCGCAATTCTTAGTATTTGGCATGTCATCGTTTTACTTTAAAGGCAGCAGAACTTGGGCTAACACACTTGGGCTATGAGTGACATCCAGTCCCTAAAGCCACCCTGACCCTGTCATCATCTAAAAGAAAAATAAGTTGTGGGACTGAATCCCAACGACACTGTACATAACAGTGAACACTACAGTATATAAGTGATACACAATAATGTATTGTGTACATACTGGGTGCAAATTCACTTAATGTCTGATGTCTTGCCGTTTACTGATAATTAATTTATTGACATAATCACTGTACAGCTGGCTAATTTATAGACCTTTCAACCTTACACAATTCAACCTTAAAACCTTTTTATTATATATATATATATATATTTTATTTTTTATTTTTTTTGACAGGCCTTTTTTAAAGGTGCCCCTGTTTTTTGAAAATATTTTTTTGAAAATACATAATTTTTAAATCAGAAATAAATTGGCATTTTAACAATGTTTAATATTATTTTTAATAATATTTCATTCAGATTATATCATAAATGTTATTATTATGCAATATTAATCACTTTTGTCCTACAATCTCTGCAGATTTTGCAAAATGCTACAGAAGAACTGGACGACAATCACTGAGTTTATCATTGTGGGCTTCCCTGGGCTCCATCCAGACTACTATGGCCTGGTCGCTGCTATTTTCTTCATTGTCTACACGACCACAGTGGCCGGGAACACAGTTTTCCTGGTGCTGTTTTTCACTTCGCAGAGCCTCAGGAAGCCTATGTACATTATCCTCACGAACCTGGCGGTATCTGATATGTGTTTCTCCACTGTTGCCTTACCTAAGATCATATCCAGGTACTTGTTTGATGCAGGAGCAACCCCTTTCCATGCTTGCTTCTTCCAAATGGAACTAATCCACTATTTTGGGACATTAAACTCGCTGATAATGATGATCATGGCCCTCGATCGCTATGTGGCTATTTGTTATTCTCTGAGATACCAGGCTGTTATGACTAACCGCATCACGTACATCCTAAACGTCACAGCTTGGGTAACTGCTTTGATCGCTCCCACAATAGCCACCCTACACACTCAACAGCTTCCTTACTGCGGCCCTAAACTGATCATTCAGTGCTACTGCGACCACATCTCTATTACCAACCTGGCCTGTGCTGATAACAGCAAGCAGATTTTGGTGGCCCTGTGCGTGGCCCTACTCGTGCTTCTCCTTCCTCTAGCCTTCATCATTTACTCTTACTGTCACATCATAACGTCTGTGATGAGGCTGTCGAGCTCTCAGAGTCGCTGGAAAAGTTTTGCCACCTGCAGCACGCAGCTGTGCATCATCGCCCTGTTTTACGTGCCTCGCTGCGCCGTGTATATAGCCAATTTCCTGCAAATCCAAATCAGCAAAGATTTCAGGATAGTTCTCATACTGCTCTACAGCCTTGTTCCACCACTGATAAACCCCTTAATTTACTGTTTACGTACGCATGAGATCAGAACCATTGTAAGCAGGTGGGTGAGCAGGCAAAGGGCCATGAGAGAAACGTCCAGAATTAATGTGATCACGCTGTAAAATATTATGTTCTATGGAGTTTTAATGGAAAAAAACATATAATGATTTATCAGAAGCAACTGAATCCATTTTTGTGATTTGTAATTGTTTTTTATGTTCAGCTTAATTGTGTTTTGTGATGACACTATATTCAATGATCAACTATATTACTGATCTGCCCGCATTGACACTATATGATAATTGAAATGAGCTGGATGACATCACCGTTTTCACCAGAGTAGCTGTACAGCCGAATCAAATTCTGTTGCATTTTCCTGTTACCACTGTGAAGCTGCTTTGAAACAATTGGCATTGTAAAAAGCGCTATATAAATAAAGGTGATTTGATTTTGATTTGATGTATTCCAGTGAAATCTGGTGGTGAAAACGCAAGAAAAAACAACTCAAAATATCTGCTATGAATGACAGCATTAATAAAATTAGCTCCCTTTAGATGTTTGGAAGTTATTGTTAAAGCTATCCGTTTGTTTTTACACACCCCAAAAAATATTTGGGCCTAAATTTAAGGTTTATGCATTTGAATATTGCATAAAATAATATATTTGTCAGTCATGCATAAAAGAAACAGGTAAGATTTCTGCACTATTTGCGTCTATTCGATTTAATTTAAACAATCATATTTTCAAAAGCAATTTTCAATTAGTTAAAATGTTTGAGATTTAAGCAAATTGAATTTATTGATGATAAATACCTATATAAAAACCTGGTTATTGTTTATTTAAAACACATCCAGTTTATGAGTACTGTTACAGAAATTAATTGATGTATGACAAATATGCATTTCATTAAATTTATTAGATTATGTTAAAACTGTGTAATCCAAATGAATTGATATGTAAAATGCAATTCAAATCCATAAATCTTAAATGTAGGCCTAAATACTATTTGAGTGCAGAAGTGCCATAATATGTTGTTGTATCCATGCAGCTAAGCATTCAGTATAGAAACGTGTCACAATGAAAAGAGCCGTTGAAAACCCTAACTTGTCTGTGCATTAAATTAATGACAGTTAAACTGATGAACTAATAAACTTACTTTGTGTTCTCGTTGTCATGATTGTCTTGTAGCTTTTTAACAGGGTGGCCAGATGGGGACAGTGAAAATCTTTTTCCTAAGGTCAATGAATCACTGCCAGTGATTAGCTGGGAATCCTAGTTTTGGAAACCCTGGCCTATGTAATGTAAAATTAAATATAAAAAATGATGAAGCTGGTGAAGCTTTGTGAATGGTGAAGCTTATTTACTATTCCATCAAAATCAGAACATAATCAAACTGCATTAATTGTATAAAGAAAAAAAAACATTTGTAAAAAGTATGAAAGTTAAACTACTATTTAATTTTTTTAGATGCTTTAATCTCAGATCTTTAACGAGGCATTTTAATCTTTTTTGACCTTTCCTCATGATTCTATGTGACTGACCTCTGTATATGTTATGCACCAAGCAGTACATTTCCTATCTTTTATGCCAGGGGGATCCACAGATGGATCTGCATTATTTTATTTTCCCATTGTTTTTTGCACCACCTGCTGGTGACCTTAGAAGATGTAGATGAAATGAGTATTAAAGGGATAGTTCACCCAAAAATCAAAATTCTGTCATAATTTACTCACCCTCAAGTTGTTCCAAAGCTTTATGAATTTCTTTCTTCTGCTGAACACAAAGGAAGATATTTGAAAGAATGTTTGTAACCAAGCAGATCCCGGCAGCCATTGACTACCATAGTATTTTTTTTTCCCACTATGGAAGTCAATGGCTGCCGGGATCTGCTTGGTTACAAACATTCTTTCAAATATCTTCCTTTGTGTTCAGCAGAAGAAAGAAATTCATAAAGCTTTGGAACAACTTGAGGGTGATCTGCTTGGTTACAAACATTCTTCCAAATATCTTCCTTTGTGTTCAGCAGAACAAAGACATTTATACAGGTTTGGAACATCTTGAGCGCGACTAAATGATGACAGAATTTTTATTTTTGGGTGAACTATCCCTTTAAATAAAAATACTTTTTTTCATTAGGCCTATTAGCCTAATTTATGTTTAATTCCCATTTTTTCCCATCTGTGTGAATGTGTGTGATGCAAACACAAGCACACAGGCAACCTCAACCAATAAACCCCAAAGGTCAGCCCAGTTTCACGACACCAAATGATTCAATGATCCTTCATGACGTGTTGGACCCTACAGGCTTTAACACTGATTCTACACCTATAAAATAATGAAAGCACAAGCATCTGCACTGACCACTGAGAGACGTGACACACTGAGTAAGAAATATTCTTAGGAGATGTCACATAACTTAACAGAGGAATAATCAAGGTAATCATGTGATCAGCTGAAATACAAACCAAAATAACATTTAGATTTATGCAAAGCCTAATAACTTAACCTGTTTTAAATCAATAACAATATCATTTATTTACATTATTAATATCACTTAATGAAATTATATGTATGAATTTACATGTTTGTTCATTTTTATGAATTTTTTGTAAGTTAGCCATTTCATAAAAATGCACATTATTTTTTTTACATTTATTTACTGCATTTTCAATGTTGCAGAGTATTATCTAGTTTATGCCAATATTTTAAAATCAAATCAGGCAAATGTTTTTATATTTTATTTTTTTATTTTACAAATGCGAGTAGTCTGTAATGTCAGCGTGAAAGGCAGAGATACGTTGAAAAAGTTTAAATTTCACTGTATGTTTTAGTATGTTACAGGAAAACAAAACCGCAGCTTCTGTTGTAACCGAGTTTTTCATCATGGGCTTCCCTGGACTCCTGCCCAAATACTACAGCCTGATGGCAGCGCTTTTGTTATGCATCTACATCGCTGTAATCACCGGCAACTCTCTCATTGTGGTCCTGTTTGTGACTGAACGCAGCCTCTATAAGCCTATGTATATGTATCATGCTGAGTTTGTCCTTATGTGATATTGGTTTTTGCACAGTTGCTTTGCCAAAAGTAATTTCTCGCTACTAGTTTAATGACGGTTATATTACCTTCTACGTTTGTCTGTTTCAAAGGCAGCTGATTCACTATTTTGGGACCCTAAACTCTCTTATTATGATGATCATGGCTCTAGATCGGTTCTTGGCGATCTGTTACCCACTAAGATACCCTGTTTTAATGACTAACCGCACTATGAGACTTCTAATAGGGCTTTCCTGGGTTACTGCAATGATTGCCCCAACCATTAGCTCAATGCAAACAGTGAAACTGCCATTCTGTGGGCCAAATATGATCGCTCACTGCTTCTGTGATGGCACATCTATGAACCAGCTTGCCTGTGCTGATTTCACTCTTGCAAATCTCACTGCCTACAGTGTAGCAATGTTTGTGCTTCTCGTGCCATTCTCTTTCATCATCTTTTCCTATGGAAGTATCCTGGTGTCTGTGCTTCGAATAGCAAATGCACAGGGTCGCAGGAAAGCCTTTTCTACCTGTGCCACACAGCTGACTATCATAATCATCTATTATGTGCCACGTTTCGTGGTTTACTCAAGTTCTAACATCCCGAACACCCAGATAAACAGCAGTCAGAGGATCGCCCTGGTCATGTTCGACAGTCTGCTTCCACCACTAGTGAACCCCTTCATCTACTGCATAAGGATCAAAGAAATCAGACAGTTCTTTCTCAAATGGCGTGTCCAGAGAAACAGGATGAGTCTAAAAGTCGATAGGTTAACTATTTCTAAATGAGATTATCTGCCTATCCCTGTTCTGACGTATTTCATTACATGCTGTTTATATGCATTTACAATATTTGATAATAATATACAGTGGTGGTCAGAATTATTGGCACCCCTGGTAAATATGATCAAATATGGCTGTAAAAAATAAATCTGCATTGTTTATCCTTTTGATCTTTTATTCAAAAAATTCACAAAAATCTAAACTTTCATTGAAGTAAAAGAATTGAAAGTGGGGGGTAAATCACATTATGAAATAAATGCTTTTCTCCAAAACACGTTGGCCACAATTATTGGCACCCTTTTATTAAATACTTTTTGCAACCTCCTTTTGCCAAGATAACAGCTCTGAGTCTTCTTCTATAACGCCTGATGAGTTTGGAGAACACCTGACAAGAGATCAGAGACCATTCCTCCATACAGAATCTCTCCAGATCCTTCAGATTCCCAGATCCATGTTGGTGCTTCTTCTCTTCAGTTCACCCCATTCATTTTCTATAGGGTTCAGGTCAGGGGACTGGGACGGCCATGGCAGAAGCTTCATTTTGTGTTCAGTGACACATTTGTGTGTTGATTTTGATGTTTGTTTTGGATCATTGTCCTGATGGAAGATCCAACCATGGCCCATTATAAGATTTCTAGCAGAGGCCGTCAGGTTTTGATTTTTTATCTGTTGGTATTTGCTAGAATCCATTATACCATGTATCTGAACAAGATGTCCAGGACCTCCAGCAAAAAAATAGGCCCACAACATTAAAGATCCAGCCGTATTTTTAACGGTGGGCATGGGGTACTTTTTATCCCTGTTTGCACCAAACCCATCTGGTGGATTTGCTGTCAAAAAGCAATTTTTATAGTTTCATCTGATCATAGAACCAGGTCCCTTTTGAATTTCCAGTCGTGTCTGACAACTGAATATGCTGGAGTTTGTTTCTGGATGAGCAAGAAGGATTTTTCTTGAATCCCTCCCAAACAGGTGATGTAGGGGTTTTTTTTTTTTAGGCTTTCTTACCCCAAGACTCAACTAATCTCTGCGATTCTCCATCTGTGATCCTTGGAGAGTCTTTGGCCACTCAAACTTTCCTCCTCGCCGTGCATTAAGACAATATAGACACACGTCCTCTTTCAGGCAGATTCGTAACATCTTTAGTTGATTGGAACTTCTTAATTATTGCCCTGATGGTGGAAATGGGAATTTTCAATGCTTTAGCTATTTTCCTACAGCCACTTTCTATTTTGTGAAGCTCAACAATCTTTTGCTGCACATCAGAACTATATTCTTTGGCTTTACTCATTGTGATGAATGATTAAGGGAATTTGGACTTTGTGTTTCCTCATATTTATGCTCCTGTGGAACAAGACATCATAGCTGGACAATTTCATGTCCCTAGTCACCCTGATGTGCTAAAAAATGTAAATATTAATGGGAATATACTTCAGAGATATTTTACTCATAAAAAATTCTAGGGGTGCCAATAATTGTGGCCAACGTGTTTTGGAGAAAAGCATTTATTTCATAATGTGATTTACCCCCCACTTTCAATTCTTTTACTTCATTGAAAGGTTAGATTTTTGTGAATTTTTTTAATAAAAGATCAAAAGGATAAACAATGCAGATTTATTTTTTACAGCCATATTTGATCATATTTACCAGGGGTGCCAATAATTCTGACCACCACTGTATTTATACACATTATACACTCACCTAAAGGATTATTAGGAACACCTGTTCAATTTCTCATTAATGCAATTATCTAATCAACCAATCACATGGCAGTTGCTTCAATGCATTTAGGGGTGTGGTCCTGGTCAAGACAATCTCCTGAACTCCAAACTGAATGTCAGAATGGGAAAGAAAGGTGATTTAAGCAATTTTGAGCGTGGCATGGTTGTTGGTGCCAGACGGGCCGGTCTGAGTATTTCACAATCTGCTCAGTTACTGGGATTTTCACACACAACCATTTCTAGAGTTTACAAAGAATGGTGTGAAAAGGGTAAAACATCCAGTATGCGGCAGTCCTGTGGGCGAAAATGCCTTGTTGATGCTAGAGGTCAGAGGAGAATGGGCCGACTGATTCAAGCTGATAGAAGAGCAACTTTGACTGAAATAACCACTCGTTACAACCGAGGTATGCAGCAAAGCATTTGTGAAGCCACAACACGCACAACCTTGAGGCGGATGGGCTACAACAGCAGAAGACCCCACCGGGTACCACTCATCTCCACTACAAATAGGAAAAAGAGGCTACAATTTGCACGAGCTCACCAAAATTGGACAGTTGAAGACTGGAAAAATGTTGCCTGGTCTGATGAGTCTCGATTTCTGTTGAGACATTCAGATGGTAGAGTCAGAATTTGGCGTAAACAGAATGAGAACATGGATCCATCATGCCTTGTTGCCACTGTGCAGGCTGGTGGTGGTGTAATGGTGTGGGGGATGTTTTCTTGGCACACTTTAGGCCCCTTAGTGCCAATTGGGCATCGTTTAAATGCCACGGCCTACCTGAGCATTGTTTCTGACCATGTCCATCCCTTTATGACCACCATGTACCCATCCTCTGATGGCTACTTCCAGCAGGATAATGCACCATGTCACAAAGCTCGAATCATTTCAAATTGGTTTCTTGAACATGACAATGAGTTCACTGTACTAAAATGGCCCCCACAGTCACCAGATCTCAACCCAATAGAGCATCTTTGGGATGTGGTGGAACGGGAGCTTCGTGCCCTGGATGTGCATCCCACAAATCTCCATCAACTGCAAGATGCTATCCTATCAATATGGGCCAACATTTCTAAAGAATGCTTTCAGCACCTTGTTGAATCAATGCCACGTAGAATTAAGGCAGTTCTGAAGGCGAAAGGGGGTCAAACACAGTATTAGTATGGTGTTCCTAATAATCCTTTAGGTGAGTGTATATAGCCTATATATTTATCCAGGCATTTACCCATTTCTTACCTTAAAAACATTACATGGAATGTTTGTAGTTTCATTTGTCACACTGCAGGCACATTTGTGACCCTGGACCACAAAAGCAGTCATAAGGGTAAATTTTTTTAAATTAAAATGTATACATCAAGCTGAATGAATAAGCTTTCCATTGATGTATGGTTTGTTAGGATACAACTATTTGAAAATCTGGAATCTGAGGGTGCAAAAAAATCAAAATATTGAGAAAATCGCCTTTAAAGTTGTCCAAACTAAGTCCTTAATGCATATTAATACTAATAATAATTTTTGTATATATTTACTTAATATCCTAATGATTTTTGGCATAAAAGAAAAATCGATAATTTTCACCCATACAATGTATTGTTGGCTATTGCCACAACGAGCGACTTATGACTGCTTTTGTGGTCCAGTCACATTTATCAGCTGAAATATATTTTAATTATAAATAAATCATAAATTTCCTACCAAACGTGCATGCAGTATGACTGCAGTTTTTGTTTTTTATTCATACTGTTTCATTAGATTACTATTAATAATATGTTATTTTATTTATGCATCTAAGGTCTTGGTTACGAATAATTCTAATCGCATGAAACACGTGAAGGCTGTTGCGTTGTGTGTTCGTGAGGTTCCCATGGTTAATTCCAAAATACTACAGTTTCAACAGTTACTGATACTGCAGTAAAACTGTGGCAACTAGATACTTGTCATCGCTGTAATTTTTGGAAAACTGGTTCCCTTTCAGTCAGTACACTACGAGTTACGTCAGTTACTGACGAAATGGGGGTTTCGCTTAGAAGCCAATCGCCTTTGAGCTCTACAAAACGAGCCAATGGCATGAAGATGCCATGGGTCTGCGGAATTTGCATAACGCAACCCCGCCTCACCGCATGGGTATAAAGGGCGTTGCGTGGCAATCTCGCATTATGTTTCTGCTTCAGAGCCGAGTGTTACTGCCTGAGCATTTTCTCTCTTCAAGACGAGTGTCTCTCCAGAGTGTTGGTGTTACGGCGCGTTCTAGCGAGTTCCGCATTCCTGTCTGATCTGTGTAGTGATCTAGCACAGCGTGTGTGTTCTCCCTAGGCGCTTCAGCATTTCTGCAGAGCAAAGACTCCTCTCTAAAAGAGCTGCACGCGGCACGTCTTTTTCAAGATGTCTCGCCCGTGCTCCATTTCTGGGTGCGGTCGGCTGTTTCCTCCGTTTGACGGGCATGATCGCTGTTTGGCGTGCTTGGGCCTCGTGCACGCTGAGTGCGCGTTCATGGATGAGTCATGTTCCCACTGCGGGAACATGGCCATCGCAGTGTTGCGGTCAAGACTCCATAATCTCCGTACTGGAGGGAGGGTCCCCTCTACCACACCCCAATCTATTCCCTCCACGAGAGGGAATACTTTGGCTGGTGGTCAGGGTGACTTGAGGGTGACGGTGTGGGCCAACCCGACGAATCCTCCTCGGGCCACACCCCCTTCTAGCACACTGCAACCTGTGGTGTTGCCAGATGAGGGCGCAGGTGTTTCCCGTCCTGGGCCCTGCATTTCATTTGGCGCACCGGCGGAGGATACTATGTCGATCGCCGCATCACAAGGTGGGCTGGATTCCTCCGGAGATGACGATTCGGCTGTGTTGCCTCCTTCGGGAGTTCCTGCATTGCCCGAGTCTGATCCAGAGCTCACAGCCATGCTTTCCTGGGCGGCCGAGGCTCTTGGGCTTGTGTGGAACCCTCCGCCATGTCCCGACCGCTCTCGGCTAGATGATTGGTATCTGGGGGCGGCCCGTGCCGAAGGCACCCGTCAGCCCCCAGTGCCCTTCTTCCCGGAAGTGAAGAGGTGTCGAAGTCATGGAAGTCTCCCTTGACTTTTCGCGATCGTTCAGCAGCCACTTCCGCCTTCACTGCCCTCGATGGCGGCGCGGTGAAAGGGTACACTGGGGTTCCCCCTGTTGAGCGCTCCGTTGTGATGCAACTGTGTCCGCAGAGCTCTGCGACATGGCGTGGTGACCCAAAGCACCCGTCCAAGGCCTGTGGGTTTACGTCTACTTTGGTGGCGAAGACCTACAGAGCTGCGGGCCAGGCCGCGTCCGCCCTGCATGCGATGGCCACCCTTCAGGTCTACCAGGCCAAGGTGCTCAGAGACATCCATTAATGCAGGAGCTGCGGGCGGCCACCGACCTCGCTCTACGAGCGACGAAGGTGACCGCTCGCTCTCTCGGTCAGGTGATGTCCACTTCTGTGGTCCAGGAGTGCCACTTACGGCTCAACCTGGTTGATGTGGGAGAATCTGAGCGAACCCGTTTCCTCAATTCTCCAATTTCCCAGGATGGGCTATTCGGCGGGGCGGTCCAGGACTTCGCCCAACAGTTCTCGACCGCTCAGAAACAGACTGAGGCGATCAAACATATCCGCCCTCCTGCGGCTCCCGCCCCTCCCGCTCAGCCCCAGCAGCAGCCTTCACCCGGGCCGAGGCGTGGAGGACGCCGCAGGAAGGCAGCCCCGCCCGTCCCAGCCCCCTAGCCTGCTAAACGGCAGTCTAAGCGGCGGTCCTGAGACGGCGGCTCGGAGGTGAACTCAGTTCTTTCCCAGGAGATGGTAGCAGGGCCACTCCTTCCCCCGCTGGAGGGCCGGGGGAGAATCCTTGTGAAGAAAGAACTGACATTTTCACCTCCGAGCCTCAAGAGGGCGCGGCTGGCAGTGTGCGACTCCAAGCAGCCTCGCCACTCTCGGCCCCCTCTGTCGCCAGCCCCCTGGCAGACGAGACCCCCGTGGAACGCTGCTCCTTCCCTGGTCTCCTCTGTCAGGGCACGGAATTCGACCCCGCCCACACCTCGGGATGCTCCCATGCCTCCCATGTCTGGGCCGGTCATTCCGCCTCGCTGCCCTATCGGGGGTACGCCTGTGGTTCGCATGACCCCGCTGGTACAGTTTCTGGAAGCCTGGCTAGCGCTTCCCAATCTGTCCAGCTGGCTCGCTCGCACCATCAGGTTCGGCTATGCGATTCAGTTCGCACGGTCTCCTCCCCGCTTTCGGGGAGTCCGCTATACCATGGTGGGTGGCAATACCCCTGTCATGCGTGCGGAGGTCGCCACCCTACTGGCGAAGGGTGCGGTCGAGATCGTCCCTCCAGCCGAGATGGAGTCCGGCTTCTACAGCCCTTACTTCATTGTACCCAAGAAAACCGGTGTGTTACGGCCAATCCTGGATCTTCGCATCTTGAACTGAACCCTTCACAGGCTTCCATTCAGGATGTTGACAGCCAAACGCATTTTCGAATGCGTTCGTCCATTGGATTGGTTTGCAGCGATCAACCTGAAGGATGCGTACTTTCATGTCTCCATTCTTCCTCGACACAGACCGTTTCTACGAGGGGCAGGCATATCAGTATACGGTTCTCCCATTCGGGCTAGCCCTGTCCCCTCGCGTCTTTACGAAGGTCGTCAAGGCAGCCCTTGTGCTGCTCAGGCAACACGGGGTTCGCATCCTGAACTATCTCGACGACTGGCTGATTCTAGGCCACTCTCGGGATCAGGTTTGCGAACACAGAGACCTGGTGCTTCAGCACCTCGCCCGTCTGGGCCTTCGGGTCAACTGGGAAAAGAGCAAACTCTCCCCAGTGCAGAGGATCTCTTTTCTCGGTATGGAAATCGACTCGGTCGCCATGTACGCGCAGCTTACGAGTGAGCGCGCGCAGTCACTGCTGACTTGTCTTCGCCAGTTCGAGGGCAAGAGTGCGGTTCCACTGAAATATTTTCAGAGGCTCCTGGGGCATATGGCATCCGCAGCCGTGGTAACGCCGCTCGGTTTGCTTCATATGAGACCGCTTCAGCACTGGCTTCGCGATCGAGTCCCGAGATGGGCATGGCAACACAGCACGCTCCGGGTCCCAGTGACTCGGGCCTGCCGTCAGACCTTCACCCCGTGGGCGAACCTCAGTTTTCTACGGGCATCTTCCAGGCATGTTGTTGTATCAACAGATGCCTCTGCCACGGGCTGGGGTGCCATGTGCAATGGACATGCTGCCGCGGGCTCCTGGAGAGGACCCCAGCGCCTATGGCATGTCAATTGCCTCGAGTTGCTGGCCGTACGTCTTGCCCTGCACCGCTTCCGAGCCCTGCTCAAGGACAAGCACGTACTGGTCCGTTCAGACAGCACGGCGACAGTAGCGTACATCAACCGTCAAGGTGGTCTACGCTCCCGCCGGATGTCGCAACTCGCCCGCCATCTCCTCCTATGGAGTCAGAAGCATCTGCCGTGCCGTTCACATCCCGGGAGAACTGAATAGTGCAGCCGACGAGCTGTCACGGTTTCAGCCACTTCCGGCGGAATGGAGACTCTATCCCCAGACGGTTCAGCTGATTTGGGAACAGTTCGGCGACGCACAGATAGATCTGTTTGCCTCCCACGACTCTTCCCTTTGCCGCTGGTATTACTCCCTGACCGAGGGGACCCTCGGCACGGATGCAAGTATGCGTTTCCCCCAGTGAGCCTTCTCGCACAGGTTCTGTGCAAGATCAGGGAGGACAGGGAGCAGGTCCTTTTGGTCGCCCCATATTGGCCCGGCCGGACCTGGTTCTCAGAACTCATACTCCTTGCGACAGCCCCTCCCTGGTCGATCCCTCTGAGGAAGGACCTCCTTACTCAGAGACGGGGCACCGTATGTCACCCACGTCCCGACCTTTGGAACCTACACGTGTGGGACCTGGACGGGACGCGGTAGGTTTGAGTACCCTGCCACCTCAGGTAGCAGCTACCATCACTTCCGCTAGGGCCTTGTCCACGAGACAGGTCTATGCGTTGAAGTGGAACCTCTTCGTCAGCTGGTGCTCTTCTCGCCGAGAAGACCCCACGAAATGCTCAATCGGGTCCGTGCTTTCCTTCCTCCAAGAAGGGTTGGAGCGAAGGCTGTCTCCCTCCACCCTGAAGGTCTATGTGGCCGCGATTTCGGCTCACCATGATCTGGTGGATTCAAAAACGGTAGGTCAGCACGACCTGGTCAGCAGGTTCCTTAGAGGGGCGAGGAGATTAAATCCTCCTCGCCCTCCTCAAATACCCTCTTGGGATCTTGCAGTGGTTTTATCTGCCCTGCAGAAAGCTCCCTTTGAGCCCCTGCAGTCTGTGGAGCTGAAGTTCCTTTCAATGAAAGTGGCGCTCTTTATTGCTCTGGCTTCCATCAAGAGGGTAGGGGACCTGCAGGCATTTTCGGTTGACGAAGCGTGCCTGGAATTCGGGCAGGCCAATTCTCACGTGATCCTGAGACCCCGGCCTGGATACGTGCCCAAGGTTCCCACCACTCCCTTCAGGGATCAGGTGGTGAACCTGCAAGCGCTGCCTATGGAGGAGGCAGACCCAGCCTTGGCACTGCTCTGTCCAGTACATGCCCTTCGCGCTTACACAGACCGGACGCAGTGTTTCAGGACCTCAGACCAGCTCTTTGTCTGTTACGGAGGGCAGCAGAAAGGGAAGGCTCTCTCCAAGTAGAGGTTGTCTCACTGGATAGTGGACGCCATTGTCCTGGCATATCAGGTTCAGGGCATGCCATGCCCCCTTGGGGTTAGAGCACACTCCACTAGGAGTGTTGCTTCCTCTTGGGCTTTAGCGCATGGCGCTTCGCTGACAGACATTTGTAGAGCTGCAGGCTGGGCGACACCCAACACATTCGCAAGATTTTATAATCTCCGAGTGGAGCCTGTGTCCGGTCGTGTAATCGCCCCAAGTGGCCAGTAACTGGACAGGCTCAGGTGTCTTCGCTTGCTGCGCCATTCCACTCCATGGACTGGATGTGTGCGCATTTTCTCTCAGGTGAGCTTCCCAGTAAGCCCTGAGCTCCTCCAGCACTGCTGATGTCGACACCAGAGTGCATGCCCGCTTGGTCAGCCCTCGTGTTCGGCTAGGTGCCTCCGTGTGCATGGTTCCCCCGTTGGGCAACCCCCACATGTGTATTTCCACGGTAAGTCTCTCTGAGCACGTCTTCCCTTGGCAAGACACCCTTGCCACACCTGGGGTTGAAAAAATTTCCACCTGCGGCTGGATACCCTAGAGTGCTCCATATGCAGTCCCTACGGGGGTCATATGTGTATTTTTAAGTCCTCCCTTCGGGCAGGCATTGTGTTGCATTTCTCCATGTAGGATATGCTTCCCAGTGTACCTTGGTATCGGTGTTGAGCCTAGCCCCTCGTTCGTGCTAAGACTCACGGCAGGGAGCCCTGGTCAGCGCAGGACGCTGGAAGACAGCCGACGTGGCGAGATTGTATTGGGACCCCCATTTCGTCAGTAACTGACGTAACTCGTAGTGTACTGACTGAAAGGGAACGTCTCGGTTACGTATGTAACCCTCGTTCCCTGAAGGAAGGGAACGGAGACGTTACGTCCCCATGCCACTTCCGCTGTACCGCTGGAACGGCCGGACGCTCATGCCTCGGCTCTTCAGCAGGGAACATAATGCGAGATTGCCACGCAACGCCCTTTATACCCATGCAGTGGGGCGGGGTTGCGTTATGCAAATTCTTCATGCCATTGGCTCGTTTTGTAGAGCTCAAAGGCGATTGGCTTCTAAGCGAAACCCCCATTTCGTCAGTAACTGACGTAACGTCTCCGTTCCCTTCCTTCAGGGAACGAGGGTTACATATGTAACCGAGACGATACCACAGTAAATAGTTCTAATTAAAGGGACTGTTTAAACAACGTATCTAGCATTTTAAAAACGTTATTAAATCCATTATCGTTTTATACTCATTATAAAACATCCTTAAAAAGTGTTTTGTATGAGACAATCAAAAGTGTCTCACTACCGGACGCTTGGAGGCTCAAAAAGACGAATCCTCCAGTCGGATTCATCAACTGTAATATATTAAAAAAAAATAGTCTTATTTAAGATATTTGCTTTAAAATATAGTACATAATATTAATAATATTAAATGAAAATAAATATAAAAAACAATGCAATAAAAGTTTGTAGTGATTTAATGGGAGTTACAGTGTGTAGTTATCACAAGGTGGCACAAAAAGCTCACATTCATGGCGTAAATGAGCTGTTTGCTCTCCAACAGTTGATGAGTCATAAAAGAGACTTTTAATAATAGGCCTAAGATACTTCGGAGAAAAAAATATGGTCACACTTTAGATTAGTGTCCAGTTCTCACTATTAACTAACTATTAACTATGACGTTTCCCTCAATAAACTCCTAATTACTGCTTATTAATAGTTAGAAAGGTAGTTGTTAAGTTTAGGAATTGGGTAGGATTAAGGATGTAGAATATGGTCATGCAGAACAAGGCATTAAAATATGTATTTATAAGTACTAATAAACAGCCAATATCATATTCATATGCATGCTAATAACCAACTAGTTAATAGTGGGAATTGGACCCTAAACTAAAGTGTTACCAAAAATATATATTACACCCAATTAGAAAAGTTGATGTTTCTGTGTTGTGCAAATAAATGTTATATCTATCAGGGGAGAGGAACCAAGCCAAACTTCATTCCATAGTTATCTTCTGGCAAAACACATTCCCCACTCCCCAAACCCCAAAGATCAGCCCAGTTTCACGACATCAAATGATTCAAAACATGACGTGTTGGACCCTACAGGCTTTAACACTGATTCTACACCTATAAAATAATGAAAGCACAAGCATCTGCACTGATCACTGAGAGACGTGACACACCGAGCAAGGAAGATTCTTAGCAGATGTCACATAACTTGACAGAGGAATAATCAAGGTAATCATGTGATCAGCTGAAATACAAACCAAAATAAGATTTAGATTTTTGCAAACATTTGAAATGACAGAATGTGTAGGGAAAATTCATTCATTTTAATTAGTCACAAAATAATGTTCTATAATTAATGTACATTTTACATGTTGTTTTACGAAAAACAATATTTAGAAATGAGATATTTATATAAGTGAACTTTATTTAAATAATTTTATTTAAGCATTTTTAAATGTTGCAAAAAAATGTTGAGCTGAGCAAATCAAATCAAATAGCCATTTTTGCGAGGTAATGTCATGTATATAAACAGATGTTCACTGCATGTTTTAGTATGTCACAGGCAAACGAAACCGCAGCTTCTGTTGTAACCGAGTTTTTCATCGTGGGCTTCCCTGGACTCCTGCCCAAATATTACAGCCTGATGGCAGCGCTTTTGTTATGCATCTACATCGCTGTAATCACCGGCAACTCTCTCATTGTGGTCCTGTTTGTGACTGAACGCAGCCTCTATAAGCCTATGTATATTATCATGCTGAGTTTGTCCTTGTCTGATATTGGTTTTTGCACAGTTGCTCTGCCAAAAGTAATTTCTCGCTACTGGTTTAATGACGGTTATATTACCTTCTACGTTTGTCTGTTTCAAAGGCAGCTGATTCACTATTTTGGGACCCTAAACTCTCTTATTATGATGATCATGGCTCTAGATCGGTTCTTGGCGATCTGTTACCCACTAAGATACCCTGTTTTAATGACTAACCACACTATGAGACTTCTAATAGGGCTTTCCTGGGTTACTGCAATGATTGCCCCAACCATCAGCTTAATGCAAACAGTGAAACTGCCATTCTGTGGGCCTAATATGATCGCTCACTGCTTCTGTGACTCTTTGTCTATGAACCAGCTCGCCTGTGCTGATGTCAGCCGCCAGAACCTCATTTCCTACGGTGTAGCAATGTTTGTGCTTCTCGTGCCATTCTCTTTCATCATCTTTTCCTATGGAAGTATCCTGGTGTCTGTGCTTCGAATAGCAAATGCACAGGGTCGCAGGAAAGCCTTTTCTACCTGTGCCACACAGCTGACTATCATAATCATCTATTATGTGCCACGTTTCGTGGTTTACTCAAGTTCTAACATCCCGAACACCCAGATTAACAGCAGTCAGAGGATCGCCCTGGTCATGTTCTACAGTCTGCTTCCACCACTAGTGAACCCCTTCATCTACTGCATAAGGATCAAAGAAATCAGACAGTTCTTTCTCAAATGGCGTGTCCAAAGAAACGGGATGAGTCTAAAAGTCAATAGGTTAACTATTTCTAAATGAGATCATCTGCCTATTATATGTTTTGATGCATCTAATTACATGAAACTGGCATGTTATTGTTATATTGTTATGTATTTACAATATTTGTTAATATTATAGTCATTTTTTATTGCATGTTAATAATAAATTGTATTATAATAAATATGGAAGGCCATTTATCACTCACAACTCAATAGACAAGTTCTTCTCTCTTTCACCAGCGCAGAAAATCACCGTGGGTTATTAGCCCTCAATAGGGATGTAACGATTCACTCAACTCACGATGCGATACGATTCACAATACTAATTTTTAACAAAATGAGATTTAAGACAAATTATAAAATAAAAGTGTCATTTTATTTCTCAGACAAAATTCTGCATATTTCTTTGTAAAATTTAAATATATATTTTATGTCAAATAATAACTCAACTGAAATTTTAAAACAAATCCTCAAAAAGTCCCTTCAAGGAGATCTTCCAGTGGTGTTTTCTTGGGAGGAGGTTGTTTCAGCTTCTTCACCCTCATCCTGCACTGAGGAATAGCAGAAATAAAAAGACTAGGTCAAATAAAGTACAACAGTGACAGGGGTTTCACATTATTATAAAGGCAAGATTTTAATTATAATTTGTATCATAATTTACACTTGCAAAAGTTAGAAAAACAGAACACATTTAGATAAATATGCCATAATAATCAACAAATTATTGAAAAAATAATGTACACATTTAGATAAAGAGATAGTAAAATAAATACAACACCTGGTTCTGCAGCACAGATTTCTCCTTCAGTCTGTGGAATCTATGGGATCAAATTCCCGCCTAATGTATTGCAGTCACGCATCAAAAAATAATAAGCGTGAATCAAAATTTTAAAAACACGTGAAAATATAACGCACAAAACTGAAAAATCAATGCAAAGTTAACTAGAATCACAAACAACGTGGTGACGGAAATAAAAATAATAAGCGTGAATCAAACATTTAAACAAGTTTAAAATTATATTGCTAAAAACTGAAACATGAATTCAAAATTATCTGAATCGCACACAAAATCATGTTTTCTGCTCTTTTTTTCATTTTTTGTATGCCTGTGCTCTTTTCTCCTTTGCTCTTGTTTCCACATTCTGCGCTTGCGTTTTCAAAAGTTGCCCTTAGAGTTTCATGTAAATCAAGGCGGGTCTTAGAATCACCATTGGTCCACTAGTTTTAGATTGACAGCTCATCCTCTAGCCAAATAATCGAAGAGGGAAGTTGACGTCACTCCAATGCGACTCATGCCGCTCAGTTGCAATATGATGTGCAGTCAAATGTCCCGGTGTGTAGGCCTATGTTGTTTATTAAACAACATACACACCGGGACATTTGACTGCACATCATATTTTTTACATTATTGATCCTTCTTGCAATCGTAATGGACTAGGGCCTATATTAACCCTTTAAATAAAAGGGTTATTGAGCTGTTTACACTGTCATATACAACAAAAGAGCCTGCACAGCGACAGGAAATAAAAATGAATGCAAAAAACTGCCTACCTCACCAGAGCATTTGAGCGAAGCGGAGCGGAGCTCCACTCATGAACCGCTCACCGGTAAAACGACGTGCGCTCAAATCCCGCTCCGACGTGAAACTGATCCTTACTGTAGCCTACTATAGGCTACTTGTAGCCATTAAAACACGGACGGGTTTAATGAGGATGTCGTGTCGATGCGGCATTTACAGGGGGGAGTTTAATTGACACGGTCTCTACAGACACTTCAGGGATGCGTTCGTCATGTCCAGGCTAAGGTCCACCATCTGGTCCGGATACGGCCCGGATACGGCCGACTGCAGTAAACCTCGGGATAAACAGAGAGACTAACATTAGCGTAGATGCCATTCTTCTTATGATGTACATCATGTGTTATGTGAAGTGTTCCCGGTTCCGGCTGACCTAGTTAATGCAGCCTAAAACAATCATTTAACTGATTTGAATAATATAAATTAAAAATGTTTTATGTGTATGCCATAGTAAAGAGATGTGTTTTTAGTCTAGATTTAAACTGACAGAGTGTGTCTGCTTCCCGAACAATGCTAGGAAGACTGTTCCAGAGTTTAGGTGCTAAATAGGAAAAGGATCGACCGCCTGCAGTTGATTTTGATATTCTAGGTATTATCAACTGGCCAGAATTTTGAGACCGCAATAGACGTGATGGAGTATAATGCGTTAAGAGCTCGCTCAAGTACTGGGGAGCTAAACCATTTAGTGCTTTGTAAGTAATCAGCAAGATTTTAAAATGTATATGATGTTTAATAGGGAGCCAATGCAGTGTTGACAGAACCGGGCTAATATGGTCATACTTCCTGGTTATAGTAAGAACTCGAGCTGCTGCGTTTTGGACAAGCTGCAGTTTATTTATTAAGCGAGCAGTGCAACCACCCAGTAGAGCATTACAATAATCTAGCCTTGAGGTCATGAACGCATGAACTAACTCTTCAGCATTTTGCATTAAAAGCATGTGCCGTAATTTAGATATATTTTTAAGATGGTAGAATGCAGTTTTACAGATGCTAGAAACGTGGCTTTCAAATGAGAGATTGGTATCAAAGAGCACACCCAGGTTCCTAACTGACGACGAGGACTTGACAGAGCAGCCATCGAATGTTAGACAGTATTCTAGGTTACTACTTGTGGAGTTTTTTTGTCCAATGATTAAAAATTCATTTTTTTCTGAATTAAGATGCAGGGAATTACTAGTCATCCAATTTTTTATATCAGCTATGCATTCCGTTAATCTTGTGAATTGGTAAGTTTTGTCAGGGCGTGAAGAAATATAGAGCTGAGTATCGTCAGCATAACAATGAAAACTAACGCCATGCTTCCTAATAATATCTCCCAGTGGTAGCATGTACAGGGTGAAAAGCAACGGTCCTAGCACAGAGCCTTGCTGTACTCCATACTGAACTTGTGATCGGTGTGACATCTCTTCATTTACTGCTACAAACTGATAACGGTCAGATAAGTATGATTTAAACCATGCCAATGAAATTCCACTAATGCCAACATAATTTTCGAGTCTATTCAAAAGAATGTTGTGGTCGATAGTATTGAATGCAGTGCTAAGATCGAGTAACACTAACAGAGAGATACAACCACGATCGGATGATAAGAGTAAATCATTTGTAACTCTAATGAGAGCAGTCTCAGTACTATGATACGGTCTAAATCCTGACTGGAAATCCTCACAGATACCATTTCTTTCTAAAAAGGAGCATAATTGTGAGGACACTGCCTTTTCTAGTATTTTTGACAGAAAGGGTAGATTTGAGATTGGCCTGTAATTGACTAATTCTGTAGGATCAAGTTGCGTTTTTTTAATAAGTGGTTTAATAATAGCCAACTTAAAAGTTTTCGGAACATATCCTAATGTCAAGGATGAATTAATGATATTAAGAAGAGGATCTATGACCTCTGGAAGCATCTCTTTTAGTAGTTTAGTCGGTATAGGGTCGAGCATACATGTTGTTGATTTTGATAATTTAACGAGTTTAGCCAATTCTTCTTCTCCTAAAGCCTTTCTTTAAAGTGAATTTCGTTTTGTATAAATTGTATCTTAATTTTAATCAATGTTTTATCAACCAATTGCCTGGATTTAATAAATAATAAGCAAATATAGCAGACAATGACATGGAGGCGCCAGCGCCGCGTGAACAACGGCTTAAATGAACAACTACTAGAAAAAAAAAAACTTTAGTTGGGGGCAGCCCTAGCTACTTATTTCAGATAGGCCTATATTAGAACCAGCATGTCACAAAGGGCATTCTGGGTTGAGTGCGCGGCGCTGAGCGGAATGAGCTTTAGAAATGAACGGAATCTTCAGAAAGGCGCTCTCCACTCTGGAGGAAATATTACCGCTCTTTCTATGCAAACTGGGCCACAGATGGTAAGCACAATTACATTAACCCAAAACTAACTTAATTAAAATGCCACAGCCCATACTTTTTTTTTTTTTTTTTTTTTTTAATTATTAGAATATAGACATTAAGAGAATCAATTGTTATGCAAGTACTTTTACTTTTAATACTTAAAGTACATTTAAAATCAGGTACTTTTTTACTTAAGTGGGGTTGTCATTGTGGTACTTCTACTTTTACTAAAGTAAATATGTCTCTGGTTATTTGTAGCCTACTTTTACTTAAGTACTGAGATTCAGTACTTCCTCCACCACTGGTGATAGAGCACACGTTATACTCATAGCTCAACAGCGGCTGGCTGAACTGAGCGGCCAGCCAAGCGTCAGTGAGCACCCAGTCGTGATCATGTTCATTTGACTGCTTTAATTGTGAGAAACCGCCCTAAAACATCTATCATACAAAAGAATAGATTCCTAATATTATATTCATAATAATAAAATAATGTATTTCCTTGCAGATACAGTGATAGAGCACGCTTTATACTCCTAGCTCAACAGCATCTGGCTGAACTGAGCGGCATGAGTCGCATTGGAGTGACGTCAACTTCCCTCTTCGATTGATTGGCTAGAGCTGTCAATCTAGAACTAGTGGACCAATGGTGATGCTAAGACCCGCCTTGATTTACATGAAACTCTAACGGCAACTTTTGGAAACGCAAGCGCAGAATGTGGAAACGAGCAATGGAGAAAAGAGCACAGGCATACAAAAAATGAAAATAAGAGCAGAAAACATGATTTTGTGTGCGATTCAGATAATTTTGAATTCATGATTCAGTTTTGAGCAATATAATTTTAAACTTGTTTAAATGTTTGATTCACGCTTATTATTTTTATTTCCGTCACCGCGTTGTTTGTGATTCTGGTTAACTTTGCATTGATTTTTCAGTTTTGTGCGTTATATTTTCAAATGTGTTTTTAAAATTTTGATTCACGCTTATTATTTTTTGATGCGTGACCGCAATACATTAGGCCGGACTCTGATCCCATACACATCCTCGCACTGGTCTTTCTCTTGATGAGGAAGAGCCTGGAATCCATTTACTACGGCAGAAAACAGCCTTGTATCTTTCGCTGTGAAAGCACTGATGCACCATGGCAATCGCCCTCGACGCCGAGAGTGGGGCTGCAAATCCGCCGGTCAGTGTGGTTTGGCCTATTATCTTTTTACATACAGACGGAGGTGACTGGAGCCTCTCACTGTGGTGATTATTAGTCTTTGGAAAGTCAAAATGCCGCCACACCTCCGATTTTAATGAGTCAACCTAAACTACGCGTTTGCCGTCGCCATGCTTCTGTTTTGACGGCGCGTGCACACGGGTGCGCTCGAGCCAACTTCCATATGAATGAACTGAAAACATTCATTGATTTAACTGTTCTTCGCGCCAGTGTGCACGCACAGCCCGTAACGCTAGCTACAACTTGCTCGTTGCTATCGTGCCTATAAAGTGAGGCTGTTTAAACCGTGTATTGCGATTCGTTTAACATCTCAACCGACTTGAATCGTCACACATTTGTATCGATTTTCAACCGGCTCCAAGTGAATCGTTACATCCCTAGCCCTCAATGATATATTATTATGTGTTCAGTTTGTTGGCCTGGTTAATGCTACATGGGATATTTGTACTTTTAAAATCATGGAAAGTATATAATTTGTAATATATTTTAATAATAAATAAATAAATTAGTGACCAACATCAATTCATATTCAGGAAAGCGTTAAAGTGACAGCTCTTGCCTACCAATATTGGGTAACACTTTAGAATACTGTTCCGTCATTAATGAATAACTACACAGGAACAAATGAGTAATGCACTATTAACATTCCAGTAACTACTATTAACTAACAAGAAACTATTTATTTTCACACCTCCCAGAGGACTACTAAGAACTACTATATACAGATTCATAATGAATGTGAATGATGCATAATATATAATTAATTCTAAAATGAAGGTCACAGTAAGCCATTAGTAATGACTCACTACTAATTATTTGGATCAGTATTCTAATGTGAAAAACATGATAACTCTCTAGTAATGACTGAAGTCATTGTAAGCTTTTAAGGTTTGTGTAAAGTTTTGGATAGTAATGACTAAAGTGTTACTAGATCCTTCTAAAGTAATTACTAATTATTTGGATCAGTATTCTAAAGTGAAGATCATGGTAGCCCACTAGTAATTACTCAAGTGTTACCAAATCTGTCAGAAGCCATCACTATCCAAAAACTTACAAAACCCTCAAAAGCTTACAATGACTTCAGTAATTACTAGAGAGTTATCACTTTACTTCTAAAGGATCTTAATAGTCCTCTGGGAGGTGTGGAAAAAAATAGTCGTTATTGATTAACTAATAGTGAACTACCACATTCAACTAAGCACTATTACTTACTAATTTGTTTCTTGTTAGTTAATAGTAGTTACTGGAATGTTAATAGCGCATTACTCAGCGTAACAGTATTCATAACAGTATTCTAAAGTCTTACACAATATTGTTATTTATAACATTGCTATTAATAATCGGTTCTTTAGCTTATCTATTAAGTCTTACAAGGTGGGGTGGAGGTTACCGGTTTTCATTAGTGTTTCAATCAAATTAAAAGTAGGCTACATGTGGTGTTTTGTTTTGCTGAAAGAAATTAAAATAATTAAAATCTGAACAAATTGTTAAATTTCAAAGAACAGCCAATCTCATTTGAATAAAACAACATTAATTGATGCACATGACAGCCTGCTGAACAGAGAAAAAAGTTGATTCTTAACGCGTGCTGCTTATTGCTGCTTATCTTGTTAGATTCCAATGGCACCCGTGGTTTGGTTTAAACATGATACTTGCCAAAGATGTCATAAAAAATAACTAGTATAGTATTGGCCACCTGGATACTAGGTTAGTAAATTGTTGTAGGCTAAATTAAGGGAACGTTAAAAGATGTTGTTAGCCTCTTATGATTAAATCCATGATTTGTATTACTATAAATCGCGTGTCTTGGTGTGTATTTCCTGGCACTACATTAAAATAAAGTCCTGTTTTGTATGAGATCAAAAATTAGTTTCCACTAGGGGGCGCATGGCAGCTGAACCAGCAGAATATCGCATTCATATATAGGCCTATATATTTTTTGTCTTACTTATTTGAGATATTTCTACACAAGAAACAATTACAATGAACAATATTAACATTAATAAATTACTTATAAATAGATCTAGTGAAAAATATAATAAAAATATGTGATTTTAATCTATATGTAAATGGGAGGTGTAATTATCGTTTTAGCCACAAGGTGGTGCCAAAAACTCACAGTAAGAAAGATACTTGACGTTCATGGCCTAACGGAGCTGTTTTAAAAGAGATTTAAGAGAATTAAGGAAGTCTCTTATGCTCACCAAGGCTGAGTTTATTTGATCAAAAACATTAATACTGAAATATAATTTAAAATAGCTGTTCTTTTCTTTTCTGTTTGTTTTTGTGTAATGTATTCATGTGTTGCCAAAGATGAATTTTACTTAATGACCCCAGACCTTTATATGGTGTGTACGCGTGTGTGCGCGTGTCCAAACAGTTAGGATTTCAACCCGTTATATGGATTCATCGCCCTCTCATATTCATTATAAGCAATCTGAAGATGAACACATGAAGCAATAATCATTTCACTTCAATATTCTGGATTCTTTATTCAGTTTATAGATGTACTTCCATTTGTAGTTTAGAGAATGAGAAGCATTAGTTTTATTTACAATTACATTTTTAAAAACTTCAGCTCTGTACAGATTTGAACCCTGATAAAGACCAATATTTTTCAGACCTAGTGCGGTGTTAAAACACAGAAAGCAAAGACCACATAAACAGAAAAAGACAAAGGAAGAAAAAATATATCAATTTATGAACATTTGAAGAAGAAGAAAAAAAAGAAAACGGTACAGTAATTTCTTCAGCCATTAGAGAGGGGTTTGCTGCTGTTAAAGTACATGACATTGTCAGCATCTCACTGCTCCAAATGCTAATGTGCTAACTGTTTTTAGACTATCATACACTAGACACCAATATATATCAACAATCTATAGTTATGTTCTCTATAAGATTCATATTAAATATACTCTACACATATGTAACCTTCGAATACGATTCCCATTTGGAAAAATATTAAAAAGGGAGGAGGAGAAAGAAAAATTACACAGATTTAGAAATAAAAACAGCTCATGTTTCTGTATTGTGCAAACAGATTTTATATCTAACAGGAAAGGGGAAATAGAAACCAAGCCAAACTTCATTCCATAGTTATCTTCTGGCTCCAAACGCAAGCATTAATTTACACCACCACACTTAGAAAATAAAGGGATAAATCTTACCCTTCCTGAAAGAGAGCAGCTCAGATCTATCTAAAGAGGGCAGACGCAACACTGTTTGACTGTCAAAACACAGCCGCAAATGTCACTGTTACTCATTACGCATTATTTAGACTTTCCATGAGTGAATCAAACCTTCTGGAGATCTACCTTCCTGCAAAGTCCCGACTCCTGCGCTCAAAACACAGAGCATTAGCACACCATTCTTTAACTTGTTAAAGCAGGATGCTGGATCTCCAGGACCAGAATGGGGCATTTAAAACACATGGAAACGTATAATAAACATTTCTAAAACGTTCATCAGGCACATCAATACTTGTTCTCCTGCGCTGAAATCAATAGACTACATGTGACGATTAGTATTTCATCGGGAGGGCGTGTGTAGCGGCGGTTAAACCGCCAGTGAAGCGTGTGCTAATATTTCAGACGTAGGAGATGGCATGCCTTTCCGCCTCCGCACCGGATCTGAGCCAAGCCTGGTGAGCACGTGGTGCATCATTTAACGTGAAAAGTTCATCAGACCCTGTGTAAATTCATTTCCCCGCTCATACGTCTCCCTCCTGAGAGGAAGAATCGAGGGCGAGTCTCTTCTTACTCACTGAATCATTCAGGTTTACCATGAGATACAAGTGCCTCCTCCGTGTGCAAACTGGTAGAAAGGGAAGGAGAGAATGTGCATGATGAATCGAGTTACAGGTCTGCTGGGTGTACATGAAGGTAGAATGACGAGAAATGTGTGTGAGGGTGACGGAGGGATGCGTTTTATTATCTGCTGCTCTCCAGGTTGGATTTTCTTGACATCTTTTGGTTTAAATACGGACTATGCGTTCTCCGAGCCTGGTCTTGTTCTTTCTCGGGTGTGATTTTTTTTTTTCCTTTCCAGGTGAAGTGAAGCTCTCGTTCCAGTCAGGTATGAGTAGTTGTGTTTAAGCAGCATGGGCGAAAGGTGACAGGACACACTCATTCTGAGGGATGAAGGGATGTATTTACAGGATCACACAACAGTTGCTCTCTCCAGTCTTTTCCCGGTTCCTTTGACCTGAAACAAAAACACAGGCAGTTAAAACTACTGCACAAAAACAAAACAATGGTTCTGTTCCAAAACACTGAGTTCAGCTAAAAAAATATTATAAAGGACACTAAAAAAAACAATGGTAACACTTTACAATAAGGTCTCATTTGTTAACATTAATTAATGGATTAAATATCATTAACAATGAACGATATATTTTTACAGCATTTATTAACCGTTGTTGTTAGTTTACAGTGCATTAACTAATGTTAACAGATGCAACATTTGATCTTAATAGTGTATTAGTAAATGTTAAGATTAACATGAACTAAGATTAATAAATGCTGTAGAAGTATTGTACATTGTTAGTTCATGTTAACTAATGTATTTAACTAATGTTAACAAATGAAACCTTATTGTTACCAAAACAATAACTATCTTTCATTTGAAGTGTCCCTCAAACTCAAATTAATAACTACAAATATATAATATACATACATACATTCTCATATTTCTTTCTATGTTGAAACCATAAATCAATAAATAGTGCATCACTTGTCTCTAAATTGTCATGAAAATGTGCCTTCTGCTCAGCATTTCAATAAAAATAGTTAAAACTCTAATATATCAGAATAAGCTCAGCAAACATTAAATTCATAGTTATTTGTCTTCCTATTGTATCACCATGTGAAAGGGTCTTTTACATTTTGGTGATACAATACTTTAAATCCTCTGAAAGACTGAAATATTGGTAGAGGTTGAGAATGATCCACATATAAACTGGTGATTTTTGAAGAAAGTGAAGGCTACAGTTAGGCAGGGAGCGTGTGAAAAAGTGAAGGAGGAGTGGACAGAAAAGAGAAAGGGCAGAATGGTTACCTTGGGAATTTGGCTCGGGCAGCGTCTCTCTGGCAACTAAATGCATCACTGTGGTTTTTCCGAGAGGCAGTTTTAAAGCTGCAAGACACAAGAAAAAAAGTGTTAGACTGAATGGACACACAAGAGACTAATGCAGCTGTACATCTATGATACCACAGAAACTTTTCAAGGGGATGAAGTCATAGGACAGAAGAACAGGATGGCAAGTAAACCCCTGGATGAGAGTGCAGCATTTAAGCCTGTGCCTTATTGAGATTCGTCACTGACTCTGAGACCACTGCTGCTGCCTTCTGCCCCACAGACTCTGTCTTCATGCCTTGGTTCTCTTGAATCAATAAGGTGTCAGCGTGTATTATCAAAGTGACACTTCTTTGGCAAACCCTGCCTGCGTGCCACCATCACGTCATTAGCGAAAAGTCAGAAAAGTGGAGCTGGTTACTCAGCTATGGGAAAAGTTTTCCCAGGCAAAACATTGCAAAACCCATTGTAAATAGTAAAGTAAAATTTTTCACTTCACAAATATTTATAAAAGACAACAAAGACCTAATTTATTAGTGTAATAAGAGGAAAACATACTTCTATAGTCTTAACTAATCACAATTTAGCCAAGATTGTCGGACGGACGGACAGATAGATAGACAGACAATATTGCCAAAAGTTTTGGGACACCTGCCTTTACATGCACATGAACTTTCATGACATCCCATTCTTAATCCGTAGGGTTTATGGGAAGGCTTTCCACAAGGTTTAGGAGTGTGTTTATGAGAATTTTTGACCATTCTTCTAGAAGCGCATTTGTGAGGTCAGGCACTGACGTTGGAGAAGGCCTGGCTCGCAGTCTCCGCTCTAATTCATCCCAAAGGTGTTCGGGTTGAGGTCAGGACTCTGTGCAGGCCAGTCAAGTTCCTCCACACCAAACTCGCTCAACCATGCTTTGTGCACTGGTGCGCAGTCATGTTGGAACAGGAAGGGGCCATCCCCAAACTGTTCCCACAAAGTTGGGAGCATGAAATTGTCCAAAATGTCTTGGTATGCTGAAGTATTAAGAGTTCCTTTCACTGGAATTAAGGGGCCAAGCCCAACCCCTGAAAAACATCCCCACACCATAATCCCCCCTCCACCAAACTTTACACTTGGCACAATGCAAGAAGGCAAGTACCGTTCTCCTGGCAACCGCCAAACCCAGACTCGACCATCGGATTGCCAGACAGAGAAGCGTGATTCGTCACTCCAGAGAACACGTCTCCACTGCTCTAGAGTCCAGTGGCGGCGTGCTTTACTGCATCCAACGCTTTGCATTGCACTTGGTGATGTAAGGCTTGGATGCAGCTGCTCGGCCATGGAAACCCATTCCATGAAGCTCTCTACGCACTGATTATGAGCTAATCTGAAGGCCACACGAAGTTTGGAGGTCTGTAGCTATTGACTCTGCAGAAAGTTGGCGACTTCTGCGCACTGTGCGCCTCAGCATGCGCTGACCCCACTCTGTGATTTTACGTGGCCTACCACTTTGTGGCTGAGTTGCTGTTGTTCCCAATTGCTTCCACTTTGTTATAATACCACTAATAGTTGACCGTAGAATATTTAGTAGTGAGGAAATTTCACGAATGGACTTATTGCACAGGTGGCAACCTATCACGGTATCACGCTTGAATTCACTGAGCTCCCATTCTTTCACAAACGTTTGTAGAAGCAGTCTGCATGCCTTGGTAGGTAGGATAGATAGATGGATGGATGGATGGATGGATGGATGGATGGATAGATAGATAGATAGATAGATAGATAGATAGATAGATAGATAGATTGTAGGGCTGGGCGGTATGATGGTATATATCGTTACCGGGGAATAAAATGTCAACCGTAACAGATTTTGTTATTCCGTGTATACGTGCAGCGTGCGTGAGACTGAGACACTGTGATTTGTCAAAGAAACATGGAGAAAGACGAGCGAGCAGATCAGGAGGATCCACAAAGGAGTTAAGTTTTCTAAAGGGTTGTTAATAACGTGATATTGTCAGAACAAAGGCAGCAGCAGTCGACTACAAGAGCAGTGCAGCACTCGGACAGTTTAGAGGAGCGCACATGCTCGCAACGGGGAAAGCATTATGAATGAAGCTTACTTGACAGTTCATATCAATATCTTCACGAATAGAAATAAATAATGTATTATCAGCATACATAGCCAGTAGTTATCAGCATCTTTCTGTCTCTTATGTGTACAGTTACTTTTTACACACGGAAATCGCATTCGTGGTAGCTAATGAACAGCCTGCTCGTTAAACCTGCTCGTTTTGCCTTCTGTATCTGAGGCAAAATTACTAAGTATTGAGAATCCAACAGCGCACATTATATTTTTCTAACTCCAAACGATCGGCCACATCGAAACCAGCTGATAAAATCTTCCTTTGATTCGATAACCGATCGCATTAATGATGCAAAAGGCATGCGCGTGCACACGCAGTGAGGCGAATATGAAAGGCTGAGCGGCAGTGTGTCAGTCTTCACCGGGTTACAGTAAAATAATGACGCAGTTACAAGGTGTGTATAATTTAAACTACTTAGTCAACACTAACAGTAGCTGCTGTTCAGTTTGATACTGTTGCTTTCCTTCTAGTCACTTCTGAACTCTTCCCCCTCTTCATTAAATCTCCAGGTGAAGGGTTGCCAGTTATCACAAAAAGAGCAAAACAAGCCCCTTAAAAACACAGTATAATAAACAGACATGGCAAAACTGTACCAGGGAACACATTTAAACAATATAACTAGTGTTACTAATATCCTACATAATTAAAACAAAGTAAATGTAATTTATTATGAATAGAATAGTTCAATATAAAATATTTAGATATTACAAACTGATTGATGAAGTAAAACAATAACATGAGATTTAAAAATAATTCAGCAACATTCCATTTAAAGTTTAATTGCCCTTACGAGTTGTATTAATATCAATCAGTTGGGGCAGTTCATCTAAATGTTGAGTGTTTCGTTTACTATATTTATCAATATACTTTACCAAATAAATAATTTACCAAATAAAAGAAAAACTAAATCAAACAAGGTGAAGTATTTTAATTTCTAAAGTATCTGAGATTATTTATTATATAAATAATATTGTCGATTTTCCAGAGTAAATACATATATAAATTACTATATTGTGATATATATCATTGTGATATATATACTCATACCGTGAATTCTGATCATACCGCCCAGCCCTAACAGATAGATAGATAGATCTATCCCACTCAATCTTTTATTGTTGCTTGAGGGATGGCCAAACAAATAAAACAAATGCTTCCTGTTCACGCCCAAAGAATTTCCTCTCCTCCCTGTTTTCTTTCCCTGATGACAGGTCTGTAGGCCAATGTTTTCCTACTTTCATAGACTGCTCTTTTCCCTCAAAGCTCCATGAAAAATTCACTACCGAATTGTGAGAATATTTCTAAGTTCGTTTCATGAAGTGGATTCTATTCATGACTTGAGAATAGTAACATTTAGGTGTATTGGGACTGGGAGCTGAATTTTTGGGTATATCCCTACAATCAGCTGAACTGTGATGACTGAGAATCAAACCGCACTTCACCCTGGCCAGAAATAAACCAAGACAAAGCCAAAATAAATATCTGTGCGGTCATAAAAGTCCAATGGGACAGCGAATTCACCTGGCAGAGAAAAGGCCAGGAAACTTCTTATCTGTCAGACCCATGATTCGGGACTGAGAAGAATGATTTAATAAATAATCAACCGTAACGGAGCATGTGTGATGTGATATAAATAATGGTAACGAGGAGTGTGGGAGGGCAGCTCACCTCCTAGCGTCACATTGCCGTGTAGGAATCGGCCCTGGTAGATGAGGCGCAGGATGTTCGGACTGCTCACTTGTTCCTCTTCCCAGTCTGTTAACGACAGAACGAATGAGAGGGATTCATGTTTGTGTTGTACACAAAATATACAAATCTGAAGCCAAACAAGAAACAGACCAAAATGTAAGTCATTATGCACAGAAGAAAGAAAGTCAAAGGTTTGGAACAATATGATGGTGAGTATATGATGAGTAAATGAAGAAGAAAAAAAATATTTTTGGAGGCACTTTTCTACCAGTCTTGCCACATTACTTCTTTAGTTTTTCACTGTTTTCTCGTCATTCATTTATCCATTCATAGGACCCACCCATCTCTCTCATTCTTCACTCAATCCAAATGGAGACTCAATCACAAGACTCAAGTGACGGTCATTCTGTGTCCTCATGAGGTCGAGCTCTGCTGTGCTATGAATAAAACTCTGATTCAATCCCAGAACGATAGAGTTTACGAACTGTACAACAAAGAAAACCTTTCTTTTCACAGTATACCTT
Source organism: Coreius guichenoti (assembly GCA_039654105.1). NCBI lineage: Eukaryota > Metazoa > Chordata > Actinopteri > Cypriniformes > Gobionidae > Coreius > Coreius guichenoti. Next base: position 23,737,955 of record CM077190.1, read on the forward strand.
TGCTTTTTTCAACAATATTCTTTATAATTAAGGGCTGATAAGGGCATAAGAGCTATTTAAAGCAAGAAATTAAAAATAAATGAACTTAAATAAACCCTGAATTTGAATCTTGGTAAGAAAAAAAAAGAGACTTCTTTAAAAAACATTAAACATCTTACCAACCCAAACACTTTGAACGGTAGTGTATAAATCAAAACACCGTGGTATTATACCATCACTGTACCATGGTACTGCCACAGTATGTTTTTGAGAGGTCAATAAGGTGGAAAATGCTAAACTTGAGCTTGTGGCCACATCCCTGAAAGCACTTGCAGTTTCAGATGGGTTGCCAAGACAGAGTAGAGAAACAGTTGAAAGAGGAGTCTGGATACCATCTGCTCTTCTCTAAAATTCAGAGGTAGCAGTATGTGTGTGTATAATAGCCTACAAATTTACTAGAACAGTATCTGTGGAATATTTGACTGCAAACCACACAGTCTTTGGGCACAGGCGGAGAGACGGCCAGACAGATATATAAACACACAAACTCAGACACTCTGTTTTTTCCCTTGAATAATGTCATTGACTTTAGGTCAGTGTACAGTGAGTGGAATCTAGCTCTGCATGGGATTACCACTCGGTCAGACTCAGATTTGTCTGCGGCTCAGATTATCTGAAAACAGAAAAAGGTTGTAAAGAGAAATCTACTCAACGGCAGGAAACAAAAGGCTGAAAATCCTTCACAAGAGCCAACAGTTTCTACTGGGGGACACATTCAAAACAGTATGTGTGTGTTTTAAGATGGGAATCATGACGCACCCATTGGCCAGTTGTCGTACACATGCTTGGCGATGTCGGCCGCGGAGTCGTTTGGCGAGAACAGGAACTCTTTTGTTTTTCCACTCACCAAGATGAGCCTCAAGTTGATCTGAAACACAAACACAAACAATAGAGCAGTTAGAAGCTTGGTCAGAATCCACACCAGACTTCCTCAACATCGACATGAAAATGGCATTTTCAAACAATTTTAACTCGTAGTGTGACGTATTTCTGTGTTTCACACCAGAATGGAGCCAGAACTGATTGTTAGTTTGCTAAAACAATGCCTAAATAGCTATTATGCTATTGGCAGGCCCACATGGAATCTGTGCACACAGAACTTTGGAAAAAGATCTGCATATTTTCACAAAATTAAAAAGCCAGACACAAAGCTTCACAATCTCATGACCCTTGTGTATATTCATTTATAAAACGAAAATGTATAAGACTAATTTTATTATGCTTTTAGCTACCAATAAGAGTATAGTGGGGGTTTTTTTTTTGATGGATTAAACTGATCAAAAGTGACAATAAAGACATTTACAATGTTACAATGAATGTACAAATATTTCTATTTCTATTTCTAATAAACACCTTTCAGAACCCTGAAAAAATGTTTCAGTTTCTACTATTATTTCCAATATTAAGCAGCACAACTGTTTTTAACATTGATAATAATAAGAAAAGTTTTTGAGCACCAAATCAGCATATTAGAATCACTTCTAAGGATCATGTGACACTGAAGAATGGAATAACGGCACAATATTACTGTTTTATTGATCAAATATATGCAGCCTTGGTAAGAATAAAAAGCAACTTTAAAACATTAAAAATCTTACCAACCCCAAACTTTTGAACGGAACAGTACTGTATACACTCACCTAAAGGATTATTAGGAACACCATACTAATACTGTGTTTGACCCCCTTTCGCCTTCAGAACTGCCTTAATTCTACGTGGCATTGATTCAACAAGGTGCTGAAAGCATTCTTTAGAAATGTTGGCCCATATTGATAGGATAGCATCTTGCAGTTGATGGAGATTTGTGGGATGCACATCCAGGGCACGAAGCTCCCGTTCCACCACATCCCAAAGATGCTCTATTGGGTTGAGATCTGGTGACTGTGGGGGCCATTTTAGTACAGTGAACTCATTGTCATGTTCAAGAAACCAATTTGAAATGATTCGAGCTTTGTGACATAGTGCATTATCCTGCTGGAAGTAGCCATCAGAGGATGGGTACATGGTGGTCATAAAGGGATGGACATGGTCAGAAACAATGCTCAGGTAGGCCGTGGCATTTAAACGATGCCCAATTGGCACTAAGGGGCCTAAAGTGTGCCAAGAAAACATCCCCCACACCATTACACCACCACCACCAGCCTGCACAGTGGTAACAAGGCATGATGGATCCATGTTCTCATTCTGTTTACGCCAAATTCTGACTCTACCATCTGAATGTCTCAACAGAAATCGAGACTCATCAGACCAGGCAACATTTTTCCAGTCTTCAACTGTCCAATTTTGGTGAGCTCGTGCAAATTGTAGCCTCTTTTTCCTATTTGTAGTGGAGATGAGTGGTACCCGGTGGGGTCTTCTGCTGTTGTAGCCCATCTGCCTCAAGGTTGTGCGTGTTGTGGCTTCACAAATGCTTTGCTGCATACCTCGGTTGTAACGAGTGGTTATTTCAGTCAAAGTTGCTCTTCTATCAGCTTGAATCAGTCGGCCCATTCTCCTCTGACCTCTAGCATCAACAAGGCATTTTCGCCCACAGGACTGCCGCATACTGGATGTTTTTCCCTTTTCACACCATTCTTTGTAAACTCTAGAAATGGTTGTGCGTGAAAATCCCAGTAACTGAGCAGATTGTGAAATACTCAGACCGGCCCGTCTGGCACCAACAACCATGCCACGCTCAAAATTGCTTAAATCACCTTTCTTTCCCATTCTGACATTCAGTTTGGAGTTCAGGAGATTGTCTTGACCAGGACCACACCCCTAAATGCATTGAAGCAACTGCCATGTGATTGGTTGATTAGATAATTGCATTAATGAGAAATTGAACAGGTGTTCCTAATAATCCTTTAGGTGAGTGTATATTAAAATACCATGGTATTGGTACCGCCACAGTATGTTTTTGAGAGGTCAATCAGATAGAAAAATTCTAAACTTGAGCTTTAGAGTAAGCATATTCTCACAGAATTAAAAAAAAAAGCCTGTCAGTCTCAAAGCTTCACAATCTCATGCTCCTTGCATATTCATTTATAAAATACATTGACAAATTTGATTATGCTTTTAGCTAGCAATAAGAGTATAGTGTTCTCAGTTCCATTTAAATGTAAACTTGGGTTACATTATTGATGGGAAAATGGGTTAACATTAAATAAAAAATAAATAAATAAAAATAATGAAGATGGATGGTTGAGAAATTATTTCATAAATCTTTTATATGTCCTCCACTAAATCCTTCCTTTGATGATTGTGAACCACCTGTGATTCAATAGGCACAATTATGCTATTTGTCCAAGTACTCAAGGAATATAATTTGCAAAAATGCCATTATCATATTCATTCACATCCCAGAGTGTCGCCCATTTAAAAACAAAAGAGTAGGATGTATCAGGCTGAGAGAAAGAGAGAGACAGACAGGGCTCGGGGCAGTGCATGTCCAATGCACGTGTGTTACTATGCGAGTGTCTGATGTCATCAGAAGATCCATTAAGCTCCTCCCTCTATACGCCCACACACACACACACTGCCAGCTGCAGTGATGTAACAGAGTGAAAACCAGCAGATGGAAACAAAGATCCTCCTAAGCACTTTATAGAATCAGATTAGAGCCAGGAGCAAGAGCCTGCACGCTCAAACAACTCTTCCAAAGATCACAACACACACACATTCTTAAGTCTCCTCAAAGGACAGAGTATCAGTCAACAAACAGACTCACACATTTATGCACAATAATGGTAGACATACAAACACACAGACATACACATGCAAATCTAATTTAGGCTCGGATTAGTATGTGGCTATTTTATGAAGCCACCACACAGGAAGGAAATACCAGAGGAAATCTACTTATCACAATATTTCTAGACACATTTTTGCCAATTCACTCCTCCATTTCAGAGCTTTTAAAATACTTATGCTGATTATATATATCAGAAAACAGAAATTAGTGCAAAGGTGCACAGAAGACCCATTTCCTCAAATTAGTATTCATATCCTCCAAATGTAGAGAAGAATCCTATATTTCAATAAAAAAATGTTCTAGATAATATTGTGAATAGTAATATTTTGGTAAATATGTCAAATATACACTCTCGTTCAAAATCTTGTCAGTAAGTTTTCTTTTACGACTTTTTTTCAGCAAGGACTTAGTAAATTGATAAAAAGTGACCGTAAAGACAGTCCCAGTTTCTATTTCAAATGCTGTTCCTTTGAACTTTCTATTTCATCAAAGAATCCTAAAAAATTTATCAGTTTCCACAAAAATATTAAGCAGAAGTCTTTACTGCATTTTTAATCAAATAAATGCAGCATAAATGTAATATTTAAGCATCAATTGGCTGATATTTGGGTATGTTTGACATTACTGGCATTGATTAGCAGAACAAAATGTAATAATGCATCGATTAAACATTGATTACATTTACTAACAGCTTTAGCAATTAAAAAATGTGCATTGTTCTAAAACAATTACCCATTTAAATTACATTACATGCTACAACTAGCCCATACTTTACTTTATTACATCGTTATCAGTATTGGTGCATAAACTAAAAATTAAATGAAATCAAAACACACCATTTATTTCCTTAAATTCATTGTGAACATCATTGTAAAGAAAAAAAAATGACACAAAAAGTCTTATTTTATAATAACATATGCTCCAACTGTTCCATCTTTCCCTTTCCGAAGACATCCCAAAGTCCTCACTATACAATACTCAATGGACAAAATCTAGTCCAACCCAAAAAAAATTCCTCCATGGATATGTTGTTTCACTCAAAATGCATCACATTATGAAGCAAAAATGGGTTGTTGTTTCATGTTGACTCATCTGTCCACCACTGGTTATGAAGAAACAATATTTAACTCAAAACTGAAAAGGTGTATGTCATTCTCCCATATGGACTTACTCAGTGAGCTGGCAATTGCCAGCAAGTGGCTGATCAAAAACATCAGGATGGCAGTTCTAGCCATAGATTTGTCCACACAGATACCACATTCAACCGCTCCAGACATGTCAGCTGCCCGCCATCTTGGAACGGTCAGTGTGTTGTCACTCACAGTATAAAAATCATTGACGCCACAACATTGCGCAGCTTCTGGTTGTGAAACTGCCGAGATTTAAATTCCAGAAGAAATGGGATAACCTTTCACAGGTGGGAATGTGTTGGTTTGTGTTTTTATATGTATTGTAACTCAATATTACAGGTTTTTAACTATGGTAACTTCTTAATGTCTTTTTTAATGTCCTATTGTATAGACCTTATACAGAGCAGCGCTATGACAGGTATGAAAGCGAGGCTGTGAGGGACAGACTTGCCGTGTTTTCATTGGCATCAGCTGTAAAAAACTGTATAAAGCTCCTAGATCACTTATAATTTTCCACAGCTCATGCTGTCTGGAGCTTTATGTCTACTGAAGTTTCTTGGAAAGATATTTTTGCACTGTTTCGTCTGCAGAACAATTCAAAAACACATTAAATATGTATTATGCTGGGATACGTCACCTCAAAACATTCCTCCTCCATCCATCTCCTTGGTGAGCAGACAAAATATCACTATGACGTAATACGACATGCAGCGCTACCTCCAAGGAACTCCAACAACAACAAGCTCAGCAGAAAACATCCGCCGGGGAATGATTTCATAGGCGAGGGTGGCGCTAGCACTAGTCTTACCCGGGAGCAGGTGGTTCCCTCTCAGTGAAGACAGTAGTTGCTATGCCAAACATTATTATACCACTCAATATTTATCTCTACTACTGCATCCTCTGTACAACCCACTGAAGAGATGTATGTCTATCCCTGACAGCCTCGCTTTCATTCCTGTTAAAAATCAAAGATGTGAATAATGTCTATTGTGTTAGTTTATCGAAATCATCTGCTGAAGTCTATTGCAGACATAGATTTTCATTAATGCATCTAACTACAGTTGCAGACGCACAGTCAACTTGCTCTCGAGTGTTCACAGACCAGCATTGACCGCTCCAATATGGTGGATGGCTTATGTATAGCGGCCCATAGAAAAAGCTGCTAATGAGGCATCTATGGTTCTAAAGCAATGGAACACCTCCTAGTTTCCATAGAGATGGTAACCGTGGCAGCGGCTCCTCTGTGAGAGCGCTGACCTGAATCACCTGCAGGCAGAGTCTTTCTTCATCTGTCTCTTTCTCTCTCGCCGTATCTCATCTTTCATTATGTCATTCCATCTTTTCCACATCTTGTCTAATGATGACATATCATCTTCACCTGGTGAATGCCAATGAGCAAAAACCGGAGGAAGCTGATTTATATGATGTTTCCAGACAGACGCAGAAAGGAGGAAAAGCTGCTCTAATCGCAGAAATATGTATTATGCTGGGATACGTCTCCTCAAAACATTCCTCCTCCATCCATCTCCTTGGTGAGCAGACAAAATCTCACTATGACGTAACACGACATGCAGTGCTACCTCCAAGGAACTTCAACAACAACAAGCAAAGCAGAAAACATCCGCCGGGGAATGATTTCATAGGCGAGGGTGGCGCTAGCACTAGTTTTACCCGGGAGAAGGTGGTTCCCTCTCAGTGAAGACAGTAGTTGCTATGCCAAACATTATTATACCATTTAATATTTATCTCTACTACTGCATCCTCACAAAATATGTTCACCAATCCCAGCATAGGAAGTCCCGGCTCCCCGCAACCAACCCTTCGGGGGGAATGTTTGATGTAATGTTTGATGTAATCACCCCCCCAGCACTCTCCTGCACAAACAACACACTTTCTTAGGGACACAGACAACACGTAGCACCTCACTCGTGAGGCTACAGGGCAGCGATGGGATCTCCACTGTGATGAAAAGATTTGCTTATGTGAAGACTGCATTCATACCAGAGAAACACATAAAGCACAACAAAGGCTCTGCCAATACAGTCATTGAGTGCAGAAATGTGAACTAAATGTTGCAATAGTCACCAAAAATTCACAAAGAAAATAGAAAATGTAGGGCTGCAACAATGAATCAATAAAATCGATAATAATCGATAATGAAAATCATCGACAACGATTCTCATTATTGATTAGTCCGGTCTGCCACCAGTCACCAGTCAAACTTCCACCAGTCCATTTCTATTTCCGCTTTCTATTTTGCATGAAAGTGTGTCCTGACAGTCTGCATTAAGCTTCAAACTTCACTGAATGAGCGCCGGCGCATGCGCGTCAAACAGACAGAACGCAGTGGAGAGGGATCCGATTAATATTCAGCGCAAAAACATTAATTTAGTTGAATATCTGCTGTTGGACGCTAAATTTAGGTTTAAAAGTCAACATGTAATTCAAGTAGTAATTGTAAAGGAATAACAGCATGTAATTAAATATAAATGTAAAACGTTTCTTATAGCCTATTTACAGGATAAAGAAATGACAGTAACAGGTTACTTTGTCTATAGCAAATGTGTGTGTGTTCCTGCAGAACATTTTTTGTGATTTTGTTTTTCTTTAATATAATTTTAACATAGGGATTTAAACTGTCCTTTCGCTTAGTAACTTTTTTGCATATAATGTATAGCACACATATACCCTTACGAAAATGAACCATGGTTTTATTATAGTAAAACCATATTTTTTGACGTATTGATTACCATTTGTATAACCACACAATTACCATATAGTTAAACTATGGATTTGAAGCAAAACCATGGTTGTGGTTACCATGGAATAACTACAATAATCCCGTTTTATTTATTATTTTTTTATTTTATTTTTTTTATTCATTGTAAAACCATGGTTAATTTTTGTAAGGGTAGATATATTCACTATGTATGTTTTCATAGCACTCAGCTGACATGTTTGTTTGAAGGACAGCATTGGGCAGGATGTGGAATAGTGTGTTTTGTCAATAAAAAAAGTGGGCTTTTTTATCTGATTAATCGAAAAAATAATCGACCAACTGATCAATTATCAAAATAATCGTTAGTTGCAGCCCTAAGAAAATGAAACCAAAAAAAGCTTGGACAGATAGCACTTCTGTTTACCAGGTGCGGTTATTGGCCAATGCTAATAATCTTAAAATATTAGCTGAATATTGAAGAGTTATTGGTCTGTTACTAGTATGTTGCCATTACTATCATGCATTTTAGTAGATAACATGATTTAATAATGAATTGTGACACCTGTATTGTGATATGGCACTGCAAGGTACTTGTCGATACCAAATAACACCTGCAGAAGTCTTTCCATAGCTGACATGTTGAAAACAGATATGTCATCCAGAGCAGGTGTTTCAGGTTGCTATAGTTACAAACAGAGCGTGAAGTAGTAGGGTTGTAGCTTTTGGGTATCACAAGTTGAGCAGGAGATTCTCTGCTTTAGAAGGATAAACAACCCAGTGGTTCTGCCAAGAGACAGTGTGAGAGAGAGAGAGAGAGAGAGAGAGAGAGAGAGAGAGAGAGAGAGAGAGAGAGAGAGAGATGCTGACACTAATGAGTGTGTCAGACAGGACGTCTGAACTAAAAGCAGCCACAACAAATGCTGACCACAGTGGATGTGACATGTCGACCGGCTTTGCCCATCTCAGAATAGAGGTCTGCCAGATTGTTCTGGGAATGACATTTATGCAATAGGGAACAGACACACACTCACAGCACTTACGCAACCGCACATCAATGAAAACAATATTAGAAACATCGCCTCCAGCAGGGATTTGTCCGTTTTGGAGAGAAAGGAAATTAGTGAGTCCAATGGCGAGGTTATGTCTGTAAAAGCTGGTTAAAGAACAATGACATGGCGTTCCAAAACAAAAACAAGTCACCTGCAACATGTCTGATTCACAGGAAGCCATTAGAGATTAAAGACCACACAAGCCTAATGCTGTTGATCCCTGTCTTAACAAACTCGGGACATACTCAAGTTCACACTAGGCTTGAAGTGACTGGATCACAAAGCGTCTCCAAAATAAAACCAATTTATACCTATATTAAGTGCCGTCCACTTGTGATCGACTCACCCAAGATGGATGGGGGGAAGCCGCAACAAAAGGTTGTTAGACATAGCAAATAAAAATCGAGAGGGAAAAAAACACTTAGCCCAGAAATAATATCATATCATATTAGTAAAGATACCAATGAAGTTTCGCACTGTTGTAAAAATCACTATGGCCTTATTATACTGTAAAAAATAAAGGGTACAGTATATTAAGAGTACATTTGACTAGTCAGCAAAGCTTAATAATACAGAAGTTAAGTTGTTTAGCTGATATTTTTACAGACCCCATTGCAAAGAAATATTACATTTAATTTACGCATATTTTATGTGTTAGAAATGTATAAAACATATATTATACAGGAAAGAAATAACAATAATAATCTGATTTTATAAAAAAAAATTACATTTTGCATGTTTCATTAAACCTAAAAACAATTTACAAGAAGTTATGACAATTTATTTCAGATAAACTGAAATAATAGCTAGAAATTATGCAACTATAATTTAATAAATTTAATGAGCGTCGAGAATACTTTTTGTGCGCAAAGAACATACAAAAATAACGACTTTATTCAAATATTTTTACGTCTGTGTCAGTCTCTTACACAGTTTAAGTTGGCCAGCTCCTGCATCAGCATCACACGCATGCGTCGTGGTGCTCACGTGAACAGCATCGGCCAATGGTAAGCCGGTGTGCTGGCGTAGCTCTGATGTAACTCGGAAGTGCTGGACTGTATTTACTACGTCAACAGTGTAGGAGACTGACACAGACGTGAAGAAATTGTTGAATAAAGTCGTTATTTTTGTTTGTTTTTTGCGCACAAAAAGTATTCTCAACGCTTCATAAAATTAAGGTTGAACCACTGGAGTCACATGGACTATTTTAACAATGTTTTTACTACCTTTCTGGGCCTTGAAAGTGTTAATTAAATAGCTGTCTATGGAGGGGTCAGAGAGCTCTAGGATTTCATCAAAAATATCTTCATTTGTGTTCTGAAGATGAACGAAGGTCTTACGTGTTTGGAAGGACATGAGGCTGAGTAATTAATGACAGAATTTTCATTTTTGGGTGAACTAATTCTTTAAGAAAAGCTCTGAACAAAGGATATAATCTTGAGAGAGGTCTTTATTAAAGACTGCTTTAAGCATGGCATAATCAGTCAGAACAACAGATAAACAAAGAAAACCACAGAATTGAGAAAATATGATCATACTGCTCAACAAAAGATAAACATTTTCTCTTTTTGTGGACTGAAAAATTCATCTCAGTCAGGCACAAAACTCATTCATTCAGCTCAATGGATTCGGAGTCTGTTTCTCTGTGTGAACTCTACCTCAGTCATAAACAGACGAGACAGATAAGGGAAGCCATCCATCTTCCCCCTGACAACACAGTGTTGGTTCAAACAGTGTCATATCTGTCTATGTCTCCAGGAGTCTGTGATGTAGTTGGGACCGAGGTGGTTTTGAAGACTGTGATCACACTCACTCATCTCTCCTTCATCAGTCAGACTGTTAGCGGGATTTCACCCGCATATCTGAGAGAGTGTGAAGAAGCTTCTCAGAGCATCTCATTCTAAGAATGGAAGTGTGATTTCATTCCTCGGTTTGAAATTAGGGTATACTGTACCCTACCTTGCTAAACTGACTGTCTGCTTGCTTTAAATAAACAAAGAATAAACAAATCACAAGTAACCCCATTTAATTTCTTTATATACAGCTCTGGAAAAAATTAAGAGACCACTTAACATTGATTTCTCAATGTTAAGTAGTCTCTTAATTTTTTCCAGAGCTGTACATGTTCCTGGTCTTACTGTTAATGATTTATCAATGCATGTCATTCCAAGAAAAATGTTTTCTTTGTAATATTTCCTTTAAAAGAAATACTCTACCACTCAAAAGTTTCGGTCGGTAAGGTTTTTTTTTTCTTTTATTCTGCAAGGATGCATTAGACCGATCAAAAGTGACAGTAAAGACGTTTATAATGTTACAAAATGCTGTTCTTTTGAACTTTCTATTCATCAAAAATATTAGGCAGCACAACTGTTTTCAACATTGATAATATCAAATAAAAAATAATGTTTCTTGAGCACCATATCAGCACATGATTTCTGAAGGATCATGTGACACTGAAGACTGGAGAAACGGCTGCTAAAAATTCAGCTTTGCCATCACAGGAATACATTTAATTTTAAAATAGAAAAAAGTTGTTTTAAATTGTAATAATACATCACAATATTAGTTTTACTGTAAACTTCCGGGTGAACGCTGGCGCTATTAGCTTATTAACTTTTTAGTAAGTTATTGGGTTTGTACGCTGGTTGATCATGAACTACAATGGGTGCCAGATCTTTTAGCTATGCTGCCCCCCGCCTATGGAACTCCCTTCCCCTTGATGTTCGCAATAGCGATTGCTTGTTGACTTTTGAAACAGGTCTTAAGACATATCTTTTTATAAAGGCTTTTTTATAATGTGTTTTATTAAGTCTTTACTGCACTTTATCTGTATATGGAGTATTCGTTGTGTGTTTTGTCTTGTGTAGTGATCTGTATTTTTGCTTGAGGTGACCTTGGGTGTTATGAAAGGTGCCATTAAATAAAATGCATTATTATTATTATTACTGTATTTTAATCAAATAAAATTTTATTTTTAATCTAACCGACCCCAAACTTTTGAATAGCAGTGTACCTTGTTCTAACTCTGAAACAATTTTCTTTTAAATGACATCATCAAACTGTTTTATTTTTTAGCTATTTACAATCCAGTCATTTCCCAATAGATGAAACTAATTCCCGGCCTATACAGAACATCCTGTTTCACTCAGAAATGCGTCACACTGCAGAAGTACATTTTTGATTTTGAATGCCATTTCCTGTCTACTAAATACATAAACAACATGCTAAAGGTTTATGAGTATAACGTAAAGTTTCTTTTGCAAACCATCGCAAACCGTTTTTGTATGTTTTCAAACCTTTAGAGGACAAATATAGAAAAACAACATATCGCTTTCAGGTTCTGTCAGGTACAGTACAGCCTGTACAATCCAGTTTTTTTTATTTCTCAACATGAGACAAAACAGGTTGGTCCGCTTTACAGTGGAGATCTGATTCTTTCTCTGGTGAGAAAGTTAAAACCACTGAGTACGGTAAACCACCCATTGTTTGGGATTTGCATAGATATTCAACATTACAGGTCACCTTGAACTCTTTCTGAAGAGAATATAGAATGGTCTGGCCTATTTGCATTAGCAGGAGTTAAAGCAATGAACATGTCCAAAATGACAGATCGCAATGCATTTGGACATGGGAATGGAAGCATAAATGTCTCACTTCAGCCAGGGCCAAAAGCACAATGACCACTGGCATTGGTTTGATAATATCTAGCTCATTCAGCTCATTCAAAGCTTCAAAATGAATTGATTCCAGCCCACAAAATGATTCCTTACTGTCTCATATAAAATCGTCTTTTCATGATATTGTACAGACTGTTATGGGACCGAAAATCTGAGAAAAAGAGACTCGGCCATTCATTAATATGTGATAGCTTTCTGATGTGTGTCAGACTCTTAAATTCTCATTATAAAGAGCGCGGCACAGGAGAAAGAGATAACAGCATTAAATGACATGAGATCTGAGAATTAGATGGCACATTTAGACATGGGAAATTAAACTGCAAGAGGGGCTGTAGAGGAATTGTAAAGTTCCCTGTCTATCTCCAAGACCTCTGTGGATGGCACAAATTAATGCAGGAATTTGAGAACTGACTCACAGTCACGGGCGTGCGCACACACATGGCAACACAAAAAGAGGCTGGATGTTTTCTGCATGAGTTGATGTACGGTAGGTTGAACATAAAGTGATTGATTTTGCTCTCAGCTGCGTTTGCCTTGTCATGCTTATAACAAAGCAAGAAATGTAGGGAAAGTGGCATGAAGTATTTCCCCGAACATGTAATAGATAGACAGACAGACAGACAGACAGACAGACTTTGGTCTCTCTGCTAAAGGTTGTTGTGGGTTTAGTTTCTCTTAATGCTTATAATGCTTTATTAAACACATAATGTTCCTTGATAATCGTTGCCACATATCTGAGGAGACAAGCATGAAAGCTCTGGTTTCAGCTGTTGGCTATTCAAAACACACACAGAAGGTGCAAAAAATGTTCCACACTTCCTTGATAGATTTTTTCCATAATGGACCGGTCTCAATAGCTACGGTAAGAGTGATCATTTTCCTTAAGATGACTAGAACATCCTTTACTCCCATTATCTCGTTCTTGGTCTTCTCCCTGACTCACTTGAGCGAATCGCATGGCGGCCATTAGCACCAGAGAGCTAGCTTCCATACTTAATCACGGTCACAGCACACCAGCAACTGCAGTCTCAGCCTGTCCAGATGCCCCATCAGCAGTCCTGAAGGACAATCACTCACACAGACATACTCACACACACTCATCCGGCCCAAACGATGCATCTCACTGGATGGGAAAACAAGGGCTTGGGTGGTAATATTACTGAAATCAATGCAGGCCCGCCTGATGACATGCCAATTACAATCACATAAGTGGACATGTCTTCACACTGGTGTTAATAAATGCAGAATCTGTGAATGATTCATCTTTGTACAATCTTTCCTGATCTTGAGGCTAATTACACACCTTTTATAAACACATTAGCAATGTGCTCTCAGGGGCGCTGAATAAACACAAACCTAGAACTCTGACCTTTTTAGAACTGAAACAAGATTCCTTTAAGGTGCTTTAAGGACAAACACATTTTTGGCCCGCCAAAGCCTTATTTGATCAGTTATTATGATTTGTGAGTCATGTATGACTGCTGCGCTTGTGATAGGGCGCATGTTAACTGAGTGACAAAGGGAACGAGCAGAGGCCCTCCCCCGCGCGCGCACTCTCTCTTCAAAATAAGTGCTGTCTTAGCTCTTTCTCATATTTCACATATTAATCAAAATCAAAATGTCGGAAGACCAAATCCATGTTGCACGTGGCGCATTCGGACAATTTTTTCCTTGAATTACCGCTGGGTGTGAATTGCGCTCAAAAATGTTGACTCTTCTCTGACCAGCTGACGTAAACCATACTTGCAATAAACGGGAAAAAATTCTATCCAGTTATGAAGTGTTTTCTGTGTTGACAAATCTTTCGCGATGTTCTAACAGACAGGATTTGCACACAACGCGTCTGCTAATGTCCGATTCACGACCTAATGACTCCTTTGAAACAAATGATTTTAACGACTGGTTAAAACAACTGATCTGTCCAACACTGAACTCACGAATCAGTTTAATCATTTACTCAGAACACCTCTGAAATGAAAACGTAAGTGTGTTTACCCCATTTAGCAAGAGTGATTAGTAAGAATTAGTCTTAATTATCCACAGTATTTTCAGGTTATTTATATTGACAAAGTGTAGCTGGATGACATCATTGTTTTCTCCAGAGCGGCTGTACAGCCGAAGTGCTATTTCACTTAGTAAATAGCATCTATAGCTATTTGCACTAAGTGCAAATAGCAATAGATGCTATTTACACCGTGTAAATAGCAACTAGATTCTATTTACACAGTGAAAATAGCATTTTTTCTTAGCGATAATTGCTATTTACACTAAGTGCAAATAGCGATAGATGCTATTTACGCCAAGTGTAAATAGCAACTAGATTCTATTTACACTAAGTGAAAATAACATTTTCTTAGCGATAGATGATATTTACACTAAGTGCAAATAGCTATAGATGCTATTTACTAAGTGAAATAGCATACTAAGTGAAAATAGTGATATATTCTATTTACACCATGTAAAAGTAGCAGTTCTTTGCAATATGTATAAATAGTAATTACATGCAATTTATACTTTATTTAGACAGATACATACTATTTGCTCCTCGGTATTGTTGTACTTTAACAGGATGCAATAATAACAGAGTGTAAATGATTATATTTAAAATTATTAAATGGATGCCGCCTTAATAGGACAATAAAAGCCCTCCCTACACATACCCCTAACCCTACCCAACAAATGCTTTTATTATTATTAAACATTTCGTTAGGCACTTTATTTCTATTTTTAGAACATTTTCTTAATTTTTATTGAAAGTAAATGCCTTTCCGATGTGATATGTGATGGGAAAAGGGAGAAGAGCGAGCTCGGCAAAAGGTGGATTTGAACCCATGTCGATCGCGTCAAAACCAAGATCTTTGAGCTTTACACTTTACTGACTACACCACTGAAGACATTAAAATATGCACGTCTTTTTGTAATCTTGTTTGGCCCAACCAGACATTGTTAGGCGGAGCTAGTGCGAATAGCATTTGCCAACAAGGCACACTATTTGCACTTGGTGTAAATAGACACTCTAGACTTGACTTAAGGTAGTAAATTACCTATAAAATCATTTAGTTTAGACTGGAGTGAGGTGAAACCAGAACAAAGTTGTTGTTAGCGAGCTGATCATTTTATTAAATTGTATATGGCAGAAAATTAGGCTATCTGTTAATAATTTTTTAATGCTACTTTTTAATATTGACATGATTATATACCAAAACATTTATCAGTAAATAGTGTAGAAAATTAGAAACAAAAGAAACAAACATAAAGGTAAGAGATCATACATAATATAAGATCTCAAAATAGGATAAGCAAAAATTTAAAAAAACAAAAACTGTTTCTTTGCATTTATTTAAAATTTATTGTCAGTATTGCGCTCGCAGATCACGTGGGTAGGGTACTTTTTACTGTGTGTGTGTGTGTGTGTGTGTGAGTGGATGACCATGTCTGTCAGCCACCACCGAAGACCATTTTTGACCCAGGAAAAACCCTGATGATGTTATTTAAACACATTCTACAATAGAGAATGAAGCTTGGCCAGAAAATATGAACAGATTTCTGCTTCATGAGAATGATTAGGCAATTCTGGCTTGCACTATTCAACATATTATATATATAAATTATATTATATACATTTATATTGAATAATTTCCTGATGGAACAATGGGGAAATGTGAGAAAAGAAAAAACTCTCAAGATAAAAAGAGGCAAGATGAGCATGAGAGAACACTATCACATCTCCTGTAGCCAGATGAAGGCAGGCAGCCTCCTGCCCTGCAGGCCCTGTCCACGTGCCTACTGCTGAAAAAGGGCAGACATCTGTAGAAAGAAAGAGAGTGGGGGGAGGGGAGCCATTCACTTACCTCCCCATCAGCGAGGTGGCCGTCTGATAGAAATGGCCTTTTGATATTGTATTACAGCCATGTATTACAAACCTGCAAAACACCCTTCTCATCACTTATTATTACTATCATGCACATGTCCTCAAACAGAATTATTACAGCACCACAGACAAAGCTCCACAGACCAACTTCATGGCTGAAAATCTTTTTTTATCTTTTCTTTGGGGCGAGCCCAGAGAAGATTTTTCATTAAAAGTCATGACTCTAGTCTGTCCTACAGCTTTTTCTTGTTATTTTTGTCAAACAGGGTGCATAATGGTATTAAATAAGCACCAGCATAAAGCAAGCAGGCTATGTGGCAGTACAATTGCATTTCAATTTATATTGATGTATTTCAATATGTATGTAATGTTCTATGTCCAACTAAGATGATCAAGATGCAACAAGGTTCAAAAACAAAAGTATTTATTAAGTAAAACAAACTCAGGTAATCTACAGAAGGAAGTTAGGAATTTAAATACACAATGATGATAGATTAACTCAAAGACTAACAGGTGTGATCGTTAAATGAGTGTCCATGACTGGAGAGGCAACAGCAAGACAACCGCTAAAAAGGGAATGATTTTGTAGGTGGTGGCCATAGACAATTGTTCTCTCTTTATTCTTTCTGACTGATTTGTCTTCAGTTTTGTGTTTTGTTAGGGTCCTTGTCACTGTCTGTATAGCATGAGGGAATACCTGCAACCTAATCAGGTTGCACAGACAGTCCTGGTCCTCTAGGATGGCACATTCATACATGCCGTCGCAGGGAGGTTTGGTGTGTCTCCCAGCACAGTTTCAAGAGCATGAAGGAGATAACAGGAGACAGAGCTGGACAGGGGTGTAGAAGGGCAGCAGGACCGGCAGCAGGACCAGTATCTGCTTTTTTGTGTGAGGAACAAGAGGAGCACTGCCAGAGCACTACAAAATGACCTCCAGCAGACTACTGGTGTGCATGTTTCTGACCAAACTGTCAGAAACACACTTCATGAGGGTGGCATGAGGGCCCGACATCCTCTAGTGGGACCTGTGCTCACAGCTCAGCACCGTGCAGCTTGATTGGCCTTTGCTAGAGAACACCAGAATTAATTGGCTTTCTCTTCACGGGTGAGAGCGGGTTCACAGTGAGCACATGGCAGACGTGAAAGAGTCTGGAGATGCCGTGGGGAACGTTATGCTGCATGCAACATCATCCAGCATGACCTGTGTGGTGGTGGGTCAGTAATGGTCTGGGGAGGAATATCCTTGGAGTTTCGCACTCCATGTGCTAGCCAATGGTTCCCTTACTGCTGTTAGGTAACGGGAGGAACTCCTCAGAGCCATTGTCAGACCTTATGCTGGTGCAGTGGGCCCTGGGTTCCTCCCGGCCTCATGTGGCTAGACTGTTTAGGCAGCTTTTAGATAACAAAGGCATAGATGCCATCGACTGGCCCTGATGTTCCCCAGACCTAAATCCAACTGAGAAACTCTGGGACATTATGCATCGGAGCATCCGAAGCCTCCAAGTAGCACCACAGACTGTCCAGGAGCTCACTGATGCCCTGATCCAGGTCTGGGAGGAGACCCCCCAGGACACCATCCGCCATTTCATCAGGAGCATGCCCAGACGTTGTTGTGTGTGCATACAGGCATGTGGGGGCCATACACACTACTGACTTACATAATTGCTGTGAGTTGCTGTGATGAACTTCATGCAAGTTGGATCATCCTGTAACTTCAGTTTTTTACATTGATTTTTGATATGATTTTGAATCCAGCCCTCAGTGTGTTGATGATTTTAGTTTCCATTGACTGTTGTCACATCATTTTGTTCTTAACAAATTATAGAATGTGTAAATAAAGATTTTCAAATTGAATATTTCATTCTTTAAGGTCCAATGTGTGATTTAAGTGTTCCCTTAATTTTTTTGAGCAGTGTATATATATATTTTTTCACACAAAGCTGCATTGATTCAAATCCCTGTACCTAGGATTAATTTGTGCAAACACAAATGTCTTATATTTCAGTGCATTGCAGAATAATTAATAAGAAAAAAATCTAGGACTGTAGAACAATATACAGATACAAAAAATGCAGGGCAGGAACCATCGGTTCAATCCACTGGTTGTTGAATGGATGGAGGCAGTTCTGAATGTGAACTTGCAGTTGATTTTAAGAGAGGGGCGGGGTTTACAAAATGTTTGGAGTCATACATCACCAGAGATATGTCTGACATTTCACCAAAAGATTGAATTATGATATTTTGATTAGAAATTACAAGGTAAAATAAAGAAATATTCTGAAATTGCTCTGATGATTCATATATCAAATATCAGCACATTTAACTATAGTTTACACCAATTGCCTCAGAAGTGACTATCTTTAAAAACAAAGGCAGAATGTTGATTAGCTCACATCTTATAATCAGAGAAAAAAAAAAAACATTTGGTTTGGAGGAGAAAGAGAGAAAGGTATGAAGAGGCCTCTAGGAGAAGGGAAGTCTGGCCTGAGATTTCAATCTGTGACTTCACAAAACTACAAGAGGATGCTTGTGCAATGATGTCATAAAGGCGAGTGAGAGCCACTGTTTACAGTGGAACAACCCTTTGCAGTCAGTCTCTGCCCAACTCACACAAAACTTGAACAGAACCACCTTTGGAAACATGTAAAAACAGATATATGTTGACTCACATCCAGTAATGAATATGTAGAAACTCCGCAGAGAAGTTAAAACAACTTATAATAAGGCACTGAGCACTATTTACACAAACTGACGTTGAATCACTCTAACTTTCCATGACAGTGTGTGTGTGTGTGTGCGCGCGAGCGAGCGAGCACCTCTCTCACAGAGCTGTTGTAAATTGTTCCTCACTCTACTGAAAGGATCCTTTATTGAGTGAGTCTGAGCTACTTCCTCCCCCTCCTTGCTCTCTCGCTCCCTCTTTAGCCTTTTAACCCTTACTGACCCATAAGCACTCTCTGGACTCATTCATTTTATGTAATTCAAACTCACCATGTTATATTTGTCACATTTATTCAAACAAACACGTATAGATACAACAGATACTAAAACAGACTTTAGCTTTATCTCTCTGTCTTTAGTTTCTCTGTCTTCATTTTAGGACTGTGCTTAATCAATATATTGTGATGGTTTTTTTCACAATAAATCAATTTCAATACAATTTTGCAATTCCATTTCAGAGTAGGTTGTCTAAACTAGGTATGGGCATTTTTATCAATTTTTCATTTCCGGTACTGTTAGGTACCCGAGTACTCGGAGGTGGGGCGTGCGTGGGATGCGGGCCGTGTCCTTCATGATAATAGTGAAAATATTTTAATTAAAACACTGTTGCGAAAATTAATGTAGACAAATAAAAATATGTCTATCAAAATATGAAAATATTAGGAAAATAACACTGCTAGGTTATCAGTAATGTAACGTTTTCGAAAAAGAAACATCTAAAAGGAATAGCTGCATGAGGTGAAGCTGAAAAGTAAAGAGTGAATGAACAGCAGAAAACTAAAGCCTGTTCTATATGACATCCTATACAAGATTAATCAGATATCCTAGATACAGAACATAAACATAACACTACCTGCACAAAAGGACACATATGCAAGTGAACTTTATCCGCTCTTCCCTGAATAACGCGCTGAAACATGGGCAACTACAGCACAAAGAATTCACAACATTCTATATTGTTCTCATTATAATGTTATGTATATGGCAGATTGGCACTGCACGTTGCACTCAACTGTATTACTTTATCAAGTGATCCCAGACATCCCTGCGCGTTTTCAAAGCCATGAAGAGAAACGATTTGAATTAAAACATAGGCCTATACTGTTGAAAAACAGTAAACACTGAAAATGACGTTTCTCTGTGTGAGATATTTAAATTGATACCACGCCAACATGCTGAGTCTTTCCCTCACACTGTTGACGCAGTTTCAATCGCAAATGTTGACTCGAGGCACGTACTGCGTTGTGTTTCATACCATGAGGAGCTAGGTTTCTACACCTTTTCCATCTCATATGCAAACACTTTTCGTTACCTACCCTCTACATTTCTCCTGTCGTTCTCTCACACTTAGCGGAGTTCAAACGGTGGCTGTTCGTAGCAGGTTGGCTGTTTGTGTTCAGAATAGGATCTGTCTGTCATGAAACAGATGTTATAACGGCCTAATAAACCCTCAAAAGGGACTGATTTGTGTAGCCATGTCCTTCTGTTCTCTGGTTCCCTGATGAGCTCTATGGATTTGAGCTTGGTTACATAATTTTGCAAAAGTCTCGATGACAAATCTGGTTTGATTTTGCAAACAGAAAGCATGCGACTTTGTGTCTTAATTACCTTCATTTTTTATCTTTCATAAAACATAAAATCAAATGACTGTATTTACTTTCTTAATATACATTCCTGGTCTTGTTGTGCATTCATCAGTGCATGTTATTTGAAAGAAAACTACGATAAAAATATTATATTCTGTGCTAAAACCCACTTTTTACAATCACAACCATTCCAATGTATATAATAAAGTGATATCCAACATTTTTTTCACATCAATTTGCACACTTCCTGTCTACAGGAAGTATAAAAACAATAACAAAATGTTGATTAGCTTACAGACTAATTTCGTTTAACATCTAGATTTATCGAGCACCTCAATTATTGTTTACATAATTTAAACTTCTGAAAGTGCTGAGCAACGCTATTTAAGTGTGTGGAAAATAGCCGTAGGGGAGGTCTCTCCTTGACATTTCTCCTGATGGTATCCCCTACTAATTCACCCCACACATAGAGGACACAATACCAAATGACACCACACAAAGTGACACAGTACTGTCAGGTAGTATTGAGTTCTCCTTCACACCTCTGTCTCACAACTGATCAAAGCAAACTCTTTTAAAAGAGCATATCTGCTGTAGCACCTATAGGCTTCCACAACATCTTGTTGCTTTGAAACAGTGAGAGCTCTCTGCAAAAAAAGCCCATTCATTAAAATGCCCACCCACAAGATGTGTATGCACACACACACACAAACACTCCCATTGTTTGACAACCCAACCCCCCAACTGAATGCCCCTCAGCTGGAGACCACACAATGATTCAAAGTTTCACAGAGTGGACATTTCATCCTAAAACTCATCGTGCTGTTCCGAGAGACCAAAAATAGACACCTAAACCCAACGTAGAAAAACGTCACGCAGCTCCTGCATTAAAAAGCCTTGATTAATTTTAAAGCTAGTAATGAATTATCTTTATCGTCCCTTTGCAAATCCATATAAAAGTATTTCCCGTGAGGTTTGAATGTTTAAGGTTTTCAAAGCTATCTTAGATAATCAATGCCTGACTTTAGGCTATAACATAACACTTTGTTCCCTGTTTGTTCCCTGCTTGCATAATGTGAGAAAAACCTTTCTTCCTGTAGAGATGTCAAGAGATGCATCGTCATCATCAGGGTCAGCTCACATTTCTGCCCTTAAATCAATTAACAATACGTGGCGTCGCTCTTTTAATGTCTAAAGTTGCCAAGAAAGCCTTTCTGAGGGCCAGATTTACATTTTAGTGCTACTCAACTGCAGAAACACAAGGACAGTCAATGTGCACTGTAAAGGCCAAACACATCAGACCTCAGTGCACATTACATCAAACAGAGTCTCTGCATTGTCAGAGCGTCGGCATCTCTTGAGTTTGACAGCCAGATTAGCTGTTTAGAATATCCAAAGCACGCTTGACTAACACGCAGGAACAGTGCTACAGTTCATATTTGTTTTGATATTAGTTTCAATATTTTAATACACAATCAGGGCTATATTTTGTGGTTGATAAGCAGATTCCCCAAGTCCTTGGATTCAAACCTACTGGAGAATACTAGCAGCACTACCACCACCCGCGGGTTTAGAAGTCTCAATCTATTATAGCCTTACATCACAGTGCAAAGCTCGAAATGTCATTCTACAAGCATGTAATGAGGATTAAACAGAACCTATATTACATCATTCCCCTGGACAGCAAGATTCTAATGTTGGAGTTTCGTTGTGATTATTCGCCTTGATTCACATTTCGAGACATTTTTGGTTGTGACTGTTTTCAAGTCTCCCCGATCACACTTCCTCATTATCAGTCAGAACAGCACTATGTAAGCCATCTGATAGGATATCTTTACACTACGGCCCTTCCTGATAGAGGTGGAATTTTTATGGGGTTATTGCCAAAAGAGCAAAATGCATTTAATAACACTGTCCTTCATGTCTTTCTTAGATTAATCTATTTGGAAGAGCAACAGTGAGACTAGCTGACCTTCTCTGATCTTTGACAAACACTTGTTTTAACATATTTATTCCTTAAAACTAACTAACTAGGCCTATCCATTTTTATGTTACTAGTACTCATTTTTTCAAGTAATTTACTACTAAGTAATCCAAGAATGACTAGTAGGCCTTTTTTCAATTTCACTAGTACTATTCATTGGATTGTAGTACTTAGTCAACATTCCTTTGCTACTAGTCAGAATCCCAATAGTGACAAGTAGCTTACTATTCCATCGATACTAGTAACAAATTTTTAATTAAATGGGGATCTGTGGTTCAGTTTTGAACTATCCACTTTCAACTAGAATGTATTCCAATTGTTGCAGATAACTATACTAGTTCACAACCAAATATACAGTAAAAGTATTATTTTGTTTAGTGTAACTACTCAAACTGTTCTAAACAACAACAATGGAACAGTAATTTGTCAGTATTAGTATAGTGACTAGTAACAACTGAATAAGTACTACTTACTAACTGTATTAGTATCTAAGTATTATTTATATAGTATATTAGTATTAAGTATTAGTATCTAAAGAATAAGTCATATCATCTCAAGAATAGTTACCATAAACAGATACTGATCATTAAAAAAATACTTTTTAGTAACAACAGAAAACAAATAGGAACATAAAATTAATAGGAACACAATATTACAATATTTTACCATATACACCATTAAACCCTTTACAGAATGAGTATATTCTTACCATGTCGACAGGGATGTTGCCCGTCATCTTTGAAATGTGCTCTGTCGGATCTTCACGTTAGATTAGATTAAAAGTCGTTTTTCTATCTTCAGTTTGCTTAAGAAACAAAGTTTTGACAGCAGGTGACTCGTGGTAAAGCAGTTAATCATGCAGAGATCCTGTAGGTTCGCTGGTAGAGGTAGTTAAGCGCAGGCAGGAATAGGTTCTTCTTCTTCAGATAGGCTTCTGACTTTTTGCTTTTTCATGGTATAAACTTAAAAACGGAGGAAAGAATAATTTATGGATTTTATATTTATGTGGGAGGACCCCCTCCCATCCTGAAATAAAAAGGATATATATTAGGAAATGTGCCTACGCCATAATAAAACAAAACAATACCATTAAGCCATTGTTTTTTGCAAATATACCGAGAAATGAGTTCCTCGTACTCCGCAATAAAAAATTGTCGCCTGGTAGGAAAAAAAAATGCTGTAATTCGACGGTTTTTCAGTCTTATATCCGTCTTCGTCTGCGCTCACTCTCTGCTGTCATCCTGCCTCAGAAAAACATGGCGGCAGTTGACGGGGGGAAAGGCTGAACGGGGGGAAACCGGAGCTGGTGAGGCAGATAAAAACGGCGCGATGTCGATCGGTATGTGTGTGCGCGGATGAATACGCCCCCCAGCAGTTAAAGGAAGAGGCGGAGAGAGAGGCGAGCCCACGAATCCTTGCGCGCCCAGATATACGTTTCATTACAAACGAATTAGTGGGAAGGATTTAGGAATTAGGAACTTTTTTCAAAATGCTTTATGCTTAATCCTTTTCAAGGGCAAACATTTTTTAAATCATAATCGGCCTCATGTTTGTATTATTCAGTTATTTACCACATAGGCTAGTTCTCTCATAGTTTAACTGTGGCATTTACTAAAACCATAGTAACCACCACAGGTAAAACCATGGATGGCTCTGTATGTAACTATGGTTTATACCCTGATAAAATTGTTTGCTGGTTTAAGCTGTTCTAAGCCTGTCTCACAAGCTTTGCCAAGATGTTATTCAGCTGGTTTAGCTGGCCGGCAAGCTGGTACCCTAACCTAACCAGCTGAAAAGCCCTCAAAATCCTTCTAAAACCAGCCGATGGACCAGCAAACCATCATAAGATGGTTTAAGCTATCTGTTTTTTAGCAAGATATAGAATGTTACGAAAAGCAAAGGGGTATTAAACCACTTTAAATGGGTTTATTTGAACTAAATATATATATATATCAAATAAAATATATAATTGTTATTAAAGTAAAACCTTTGTCAATTTTCTCAATGGATAGGCTTGTTTTTGTTGTTGACATCATCGAAAAGAGCACATTTGTCAAATTACAGATGTAAAATGGGTTGCAAATGCCATTTCATGTCTACAGGAAGTATAAAAACAGTATGACTACCACTCACAACAAGACATTGATTTGCTTTTAGTCTGATTTAATTTAACATAGGGTTATCAAGCACCTCAATTGTTGTTGTTTTTTACATAATTTAAACTTTTGTGAGTGTAAGTAGGCCTACATATTTTGAACTCATCTTTACAATATTTTAATGTAACTTGACAGGTGCACTTTTGCATGTGCTTGCAGCTATTTCATGAATAAATGTACCTAGAAAGTTAAGCGCTGTGAGGTTTAATATGCCTTAGTGTGTGTGTGTGTGTGTGTGTGTGTGTGTGTGTGTGTGTGTGTGTGTGTGTGTGTGTGTGTGTGTGCAGGTTTATATTACATTGTGGGGACCAAATGTCCCTACAAGGATAGTAAAACCTGAGATCACCTACAACCCCACGAAGGAAATGGATTAATAACCATACTAAATTATGATTTTTTATAAATTGTAAAAATGCATAAAGTGTTCTGTGATGGGTAGGTGAAGGTGTATGTTTAGTGTTAGGGGATAGAATATACAGTTT
Source organism: Coreius guichenoti (assembly GCA_039654105.1). Classification (NCBI taxonomy): domain Eukaryota; kingdom Metazoa; phylum Chordata; class Actinopteri; order Cypriniformes; family Gobionidae; genus Coreius; species Coreius guichenoti. The sequence goes on from CM077190.1 coordinate 23,763,099, forward strand.
GTACAGTATAAAAACCATTAAGCCTATGGAGAGTCCCCACAAAGATAGCGAAACTAAGTATATGTGTGTGTTTGTGTGTGTGGCCCTGTCTTGGAAGCATGAGGTCTATATCTGTGCTGTTAACTCTCCCTCTATTGTCTTGCACGGTGTTGAGAGGAATTCATCCTGACGTGGGGTGTCGGACCCACAGATACTCAAGAGGATTAACTCTTTAATCTGTCACTGATTCTTCTATGCTGCCTCCAAAAACGCTTTTGTTCTCCTGTGTGCCATTTCAGTCTCCTGTCAGAAGAAAATGCTGCCACAAATGCCATCAAAACCACACAATGTGTGAATATGAATATGCAGGGGTTCGAAACAGGTGTGTTTTTGTGTGTGTGACGGGGGTTTGGGTAGACTGAGGCCTAAGATTGTAATCTGGTTGTGATTGTGTTGATGTTCAGACAAACATGTAACTATTTCCTTTGTTTGATTGTGAATGTTAATCTGTGTAATAGTGTGTTTACATAGAAGCCATTGAGTACAAACTCAGACGAGGCTGGGGGACCTGACACACACACATACAGGGAAATCAATTACTGTGGATTATATGTGACAAGGTCCTGGGATTGAATGACATAGGAAGCCTTCTCTGTTGCAGACATAAGAGTGTATAGGTAGAGCTAAAGTGAGATTACGTCCAGAATAAGCACAGGCGCTCTGAGTGGCAGCTTAGTGCTGTGGGACCAGACCGGAGGGTTTTACATGACTGCCTTTGATAAACAAAGACTTTCCAAACCACTGTTAGAGTTACATGCATTCCTCGAAGTACAAAAAGAGTGCTCTGAATGCATTATCGACATGCTGCTTGGTCCTTCTGGTGTTTGTGGTTTTGTAATTTGCAACTAATGACATTCTCACAGCTTTGAGAAATTGAGAGTAGTTCTATATGCATTAGTCGCAAGGGCCAGATAGAGACATTCAGATAGACACATAACCCAGAGGAAAATGTTATTGCTCAGGGGTTCAAACGTTAAACCTCAGGAGATCTCAATTGTACTTTAAATAAAAGCTCTGTCTCAGATGCTTCTCCTAATGTGATCAATTGAATTATACAATATACACATAATAGTAAGGTGCAGGAATGATGTCAAAACCCGGAAGACTAATTCGCCACTGGTTCCCTCAAGATGTTCCTATTAATGGGGGTTTTCAATTTATGAGTAAAATAAGGTCTGTGCCAAACATAAGTTGACAAGTCAAGTCACCTTTATTTATATGATGCTTTATACTATACAGATTGTTTCAAACTCAAAGATGCGAACAGTTAATTCCGGCTGTACAGCAACTCTAAAGAAAATAGTACCATCATTCAGCTGAAGTCAGTTCAGTGTTGATTCAGTTTTATTGTAAAGATCATCAATCATTAAATTAGGCAATTGAATCTATAAAGCAGTTCTGCAGAAAACAGTAATGTCATCGTCCAGCTCATTTCAGTTCTTATCCAATAGTGTCATTGCAGTTAAATGTGAGTCAGCGGTTTTCCAGCGGAATTGGGCTACTTTAACACTGTTGCCGCATACTGTTTTTCATGTCTGCGGGTTGAAGCGACCCCAATAATGTGATATTTAGCCCCGGGAATGCGAATTTGAGCAGGGAAACTCCACCAAACATGTAGATTTACCCCCGGAACAAGATTTTTGAGTAGCAATTGGGCGGGTTTTGTTGTGAAAACCTGGCAACCCTTAATTATTAATATTGTTGAATATTAAGCGTATTTACAACAATACTTTGATGTTTTGTTCTACAACATAAATAACACACACCACCATATCAAAAATGCAAAATTTCAAGATTCAAACAAGCAAATGTTTCGGTAACACTTTACAATAAGGTCTCATTTGTTAACATTAGTTAATGTATTAACTAACATGAACTAACCATGAGCAGTAGCTACATTTGTTACTGTATTTGTTAATCATTGTTAACGTTAGTTAATAAAAATACAGCTGTTCATGGTTTGTTCATGTTAGTTCACAGTGCATTAACTAATGTTAACAAGATTTTAATAATGTATTAGTAAATGTTGAAATTAACATTAACAAAGATAAATAAATGCTTTATAAGTGCAGTTCATTATTAGTTCATGTTAACTAATGTAGTTAACTAATGTTAACTAATGAACCTTATTGTAAAGTATTACCAATGTTTCTACTAAGTAACTAGATAAGAACGTTTGGTGTGTGACTGAGTGAGTATAATTTATGTTGTAGAACAATTTCACTCATAAATTGAAAAACCCCATTATAAAAACCCATAGGAAAATCTCAAGGGATCCAGTGGCAAATTAGTCTTTTGACGTCATTCCTGCACCACTCTAATGCAGATAGTGTAACTCACATAATTTGGAATTTAGATAATTTGGTATTCATAATGAAATATTTGACTTTCAGTGGTAACTTTCCTAAACTGATCAAAATTTCCTGAAAGGAAAAACATGTGGTTAGTATTACTGTTGGCCATTTAACCTTAATGCTGTAGGAGAAACTGGGATGTTAAAAAAGAGCTCATTTGTGATTTTTATTTCTTACAGGAAGATATAAAATGATTACATATAATACCATTCAAAAGTTTGGGATCGACTGAAAGAAGTAATATTGTGAAATATTATTAAAATTTTAAATGTTTTCTATTTTAATATAATTTAAAATGTATTTTATTCCTGTGATGCAAAGATGAACATTCAGCATTATTACTCCAGTCTTTAGTGTCACATGATCCTTCAGAAATCATTCTAATATGCTGATTTGATAGCTACTCAATAAATATTTCTTATTATTAACAAGGTTGAAAACAGTTTAATACTTTTGTAGAAACTGTGATGCATTTTTCCAGGATTCAAAAAAAGTTCAAAAGGACAGCATTTATTTGAAATATAAATCTTTTGTAACTTTATAAATCTCTTTATTGTCACTTTTGATCAATTTAATGTGTCCTTGCTGAATATTTATTTAAATAACAACACCTTACTGGCCCCAAACTTTTGAATGGTTGTATATTGAACAGGAAAAATTCTATAACATTGTATTTGCACTCGTGTTTCTGGTTGATAATTAACATTTTAAAAGTTGGCTTTTAAACTGCCTTGAACATTGATCCTTGACTCAATATTTATAGTGGTGAAAACACAATAATAATGTAAACGGTTTCTGCTTCCGTCTAAGATTTACAATAGATAGTGGAACTAATTTAGATTACATTTTTGTATTTATAGAGGTGTGGTTAGTCTCCCATTACACTATTTCTAAACAAACCTGTTTATGCCTTCCTCATCACGTGTCTGAACATTTCCATGAATCTTTTGACTGTGCCAGTTTGGTCTGTGTCTGAATGATCATTTGAAGCACAAGTACCACAGCTTTTACTGTGTGTAACTATTGCCCAAATCGCCATGGCAGCCACCATTTTCTGTTTTTCTTTCCAGCTCAGTGTAAAACTTTCTGGGGTACTCCTTAAACATTTCCACTGTTTCAGTCACAGCTATGAAACTGGCCATTCATAATGCGCCTTAAAGGTATAATTCATCTAAAAAGGCAAATTCTGCCATTATTAACTTAATGTCACATTGTCCCAAACCTGTATGACTTTCATTCATCCGTGGAACACAAAAGGAGAATTTAGAAGAATGTTCCTCATTTCCATATGAATTCTGTCAAGGTATAGTTAAGTTTTGGGACGTCTGCCTTTACATGCACATGAACTTTAATGACATCCCATTCTTAATCCGTAGGGTTTCATTTGGAGTTGGCCCATCCTTTGCATCTATAACAGCTTCAACTCTTCTGGGAAGGCTTTCCACAAGGTTTAGGAGTGTGTTTATGGGAATTTTTGACCATTCTTCTAGAAGCGCATTTGTGAGGTTAGGCACTGATGTTGGACGAGAAGGCCTGGCTCGCAGTCTCCACTCTAATTTATCCCAAAGGTGTTCTATCGGGTTAAGGCCAGGACTCTGTGCAGGCCAGTCAAGTTCCTCCACACCAAACTCGCTCATCCATGTCTTTATGGACCTTGCTTTGTGCACTGGTGCACAGTCATGTTGGAACAGGAAGGGGCCATCCCCAAACTGTTCCCACAAAGTTGGGAGCATGAAATTCTCCAAAATGTCTTGGTATGCTCAAGCATTAACTAAGGCCCAACCCCTGAAAAATAACCCCAAATCATAATCCCCCCTCCACCAAACTTTACACTTGGCACAATGTGGCAAGTACCATTCTCCTGGCAACTGCCAAACCCAAACTCGACCATCGGATTGCCAGACAGAGAAGCGTGATTTGTCACTCCAGAGAACACGTCTCCACTGCTCTAGAGTCCAGTGGCGGCGTGCTTTACACCACTGCATCCAACGCTTTGTATTGCACTTGGTGATGTAAGGCTAGGATGCAGCTGCTCGGCCGTGGAAACCCATTCCATGAAACTCTCTACGCTCTGTTCTTGAGCTAATCTGAAGCCCACATGAAGTTTGGAGGTCTGTAGCTATTGACTCAGCAGAAAGTTGGCGACTTCTGCGCACTGTGCGCCTCAGCCTGCGCTTACCCTGCTCTGTGATTTTACGTGGCCTACCACTTTGTGGCTGAGTTGCTGTTGTTCCAAATTGCTTCCACTTTGTTATAATACCACTAACAGTTGACCGTGGAATATTTAGCAGTGAGGAATTCACAAATGAACTTATTGCACAGGTGGCAACCTATCACGGGTCCACGCTTGAATTCCCTGAGCTCCTGAGAGCGACCCATTCTTTCAAATGTTTGTAGAAGCAGTCGGCATGCCTAGGTGCTTGATTTTATACACCTGTGGCCATGGAAGAGATTGAAACACCTGAATTCAATGATTTGGAGGGATGTCCCAATACTTTTTTTGGCAATATAATACAGTACATAACTTTTATAATACTTCAATGGTGTGTTTTTGTCTTTTAAGAGCTTGACAACCCATTCACAACCAATTATACTAAGAACAGCCCAGGGATTCTGCTAAAATTTTGTGTTCCAGAGTAGAAAAAATGTCATAGGAGTGACATAAGGGTGAGTAAATGATGAAAAACACACAGAAAGACTATTAATATTTTGCATTACTTCTTTGTTTTGGATCATAAGATTATACTACATTGCCTTTTAAAAGAGTCAGTGAGACAAGGGAGCTTTTCTACTTCACTAAATCTTGGTGACCTCACAGTTTTTAACCATTCCTGGATTCAGTTTAGGCATCATAACATGGCTCTTACTGTAAAGCCTGTGTAAAGTCCAGCCAGACACAAGATTAGTGCATACAAGGCCGGGTGTGGCCATAATGACAGTATTACCTCAACACAACAACAGCGATAAATACACTGTATTATAAAGGGTGGAGACACACAGTGTATGTTTCATCAGTTTGAAACGAAGCACTACATGAGGGCTCATGTTTACATATTCCCATGGAATCCTCAGTGGTTTTAATAGTTAATGGTGTCTTGCAAACAATCTCCTCTCACAAGTGATCAACCTTACCTTTAACCAGAAAAATTCCTCAACTCAACAGATGTTACTCTACAGCTGTGACATCATGTACTGACATCATGTGGGCAGCCTTTTCTAATACCACTTAAACCCGCCTCATTTGTGGAAAAAAATCCAAGCTGTAGGGGTTGTTGTGGCCGAACACCTTGACACCCCATTTCGTGTTACTTTGTCATTGTTGATGGTGACAGGAAGCCACAAATAACCAGACCACCTCACAGGACCTTAATTAGCATTGACATAATAAGAATCCTCTCACAGGTCTAATATCGATCATTATCTAAATGAGGCCTCAAGTCACGTGTGGCCACAAACAAGTGAGGATTTTCTAGATTTCACCAAGGGGTCAAAGTTGTTCTTGTAAGTTGACCTGAGACAGACAAGTCAGAATCAGGATTCAGGTTGGGAAGCAGGTTGTAGATCAAAAGAAATAATTGCAATTATTATTGGGAACATTATTCGGGCAGATGGCACCTCATGCGTTAAAGGGCTAGTTCACCCAAAAATGAAAATTCTGTCATTAATTACTCACCCTCAAGATATTTTTGATGAAATAGGAGAGCTCTCTGACCCCTCCAATAGACACCAATTTTAATTACCACTTTCAAGGCCCAGAAAGGTAAAGACATCGTTAATATATTCCATATGACTACAGTGGTTCAACCTTAATTTTATAAAGAGACAAGAATACTTTTTGTGTGCAAAAAAATAAAAAAATAATGACTTTATTCAACAATTGCTTCTCGTCTGTATCAGTCTCCTACGCTGTTGACGTAGTAAACACAGTGCAGCGCTTCCGAGTTCTATGGCAGAACGGCGGCTCACCATTGGCTAGCTCCTGCGTCAGCATCACACACATGCATCGTGGTGCTCACATGAACAGCGTCGGCCAATGGTAAGCTGGCGTTCTGAAGTAGAGCTCCGAAGTGCTGCTTCATAAAATTAAGGTTGAGCCACTGGAGTCACATGGACTATTTATAACGATACCTTTACTGCCTTTCTGAGCCTTGAAAGTGGTAATTAAATAGCTGTCTATGGAGGGGTCAGAGAGCTCTCGGATTTCATCAAAAATATCTTAATTTTTGGGTAAACTAACCCTTTAAACACAAAGACAGGCCTTGAAGTTTTAGAGGGAGTATTTTACTCATTATGTCAAGGTTATTATAAAAGTTAACTAAAACCAAATAATACAAAAAACATTTTTTACTTTAAATAAAATAAATACAAACTGAAATAATATTAAACTTAAAGTTATTTTATTTCAGCTAGTTGTCAAAGCAATATTTCTCATTTTCATTTAGTTTAATCTGACGTACTAAAATAACAAACTAAAACTGAAAATAAATATGAATAAAAATGATATAGACATTATCTATAAAAAAAAAACATGAACTAATAATAATGACAAAAACGCTCAACAAAATGACTAAACCTTTAAAATTAAAAATACAAAAATAAAAACAAATTCAAAATATAACAAAACAAACTATAATAGTATCTCAATACTAAAAAAAACCCCACTGTTGTCCATGATACTGATGTAAACAAGGCTTCCGACTGACTTAATCATTGTCATTTAAAAATATTTGATGATTATGTGGTTTGTTTGAACAGCAGTTTTAAATTTTTATGTTCTTCACACCATTAACAGTTGCATGACTAAAGGACTCAAGGCTTGAATCTGAACTTGGCATTAAGTAAGTTTACTGCAAGAATTTAATATTACTATTTGTAATTAAAACACATTATAAGTCCATATTTAGGGATTGAAATGTTGCCTGGGGGCTCACGGCGTACTGTTTATGTCTGCTGGGCGTGGGGTGTTATATCATCGAGAAGGATGTCTGGCTTACTGTTTGTTAACAAACAATGTTGATTAGGTCTGCAGCAGTTGGACAGAGCAGAACATGCTGGGTTGGTCTGATGAGAGGGAGACCCATGTGATTTGAATTCTGGCTCTGCCACTGATTATGGCCAGCAGCCCAGAAACGGCAGTTCTGTCCGGTAATGTAGTAAAAGAACAGCAAGGAAGCCTAGTGAGAATACATACATACATACATTCCAATTTGTATAATCATTGAAATATACAATAAATTACAATATATATATAACATTTTTGGCCACTACATATATATATATATATATATATATATATATATATATATATATATGCATATATATTGGAACTGTATTACAATCATAGAATATAGAATAAAGAATAAATGTTTATTACTTGTACAGTGGGGAGAACAAGTATTTGATACACTGCCAATTTTGCAGGTTTGCCCACTTACAATGCATGTAGAAGTCTGTAATTTTTATTATAGGTACTCTTCAACTGTGAGTGACGGAATCTAAAACAAAAATCCAGAAAATCACATTGTATGATTTTTAAGTAATTAATTTGCATTTTATTGCATGACATAAGTATTTGATACATCAGAAAAGCAGAACTTAATATTTGGTACAGAAACCTTTGTTTGCAATTACAGAGATCATACGTTTCCTGTAGTTCTTGACCAGGTTTGCACACATTGCAGCAGGGATTTTGGCCCACTCCTCCATACAGACCTTCTCCAGATCCTTCAGGTTTTCGGGGCTGTCGCTGGGCAATACGGACTTTCAGCTCCCTCCAAAGATTTTCTATTGGGTTCAGGTCTGGAGACTGGCTAGGCCACTCCAGGACCTTGAGATGCTTCTTACGGAGACACTCCTTAGTTGCCCTGGCTGTGTGTTTCGGGTCGTTGTCATGCTGGAAGACCCAGCCACGACCCATCTTCAATGCTCTTACTGAGGGAAGGAGCTTGTTGGCCAAGATCTCGCGATACATGGCCCCCATCCATCCTCCCCTCAATATGGTGCAGTCGTCCTGTCCCCTTTGCAGAAAAGCATCCCCAAAGAATGATGTTTCCACCTCCATGCTTCACGGTTGGGATGGTGTTCTTGGGGTTGTACTCATCCTTCTTCTTCCTCCAAACACGGCGAGTGGAGTTTAGACCAAAAAGCTCTATTTTTGTCTCATCAGACCACATGACCTTCTCCCATTCCTCCTCTGGATCATCCAGATGGTCATTGGCAAACTTCAGACGGGCCTGGACATGCGCTGGCTTGAGCAGGGGGACCTTGCGTGCGCTGCAGGATTTTAATCCATGACGGCGTAATGTGTTACTAATGGTTTTCTTTGAGACTGTGGTCCCAGCTCTCTTCAGGTCATTGACCAGGTCCTGCCGTGTAGTTCTGGGCTGATCCCTCACCTTCCTCATGATCATTGATGCCCCACGAAGTGAGATCTTGCATGGTGCCCCAGACCGAGGGAGAGTGACCGTCATCTTGAACTTCTTCCATTTTCTAATAATTGCGCCAACAGTTGTTGCCTTCTCACCAAGCTGCTTGCCTATTGTTCTGTAGCCCATCCCAGCCTTGTGCAGGTCTACAATTTTATCCCTGATGTCCTTACACAGCTCTCTGGTCTTGGCCATTGTGGAGAGGTTGGAGTCTGTTTGATTGAGTGTGTGGACAGGTGTCTTTTATACAGGTAACGAGTTCAAACAGGTGCAGTTAATACAGGTAATGAGTGGAGAAAAGGAGGGCTTCTTAAATAAAAACTAACAGGTCTGTGAGAGCCGGAATTCTTACTGGTTGGTAGGTGATCAAATATTTATGTCATGCAATAAAATGCAAATTAATTATTTAAAAATCATACAATGTGATTTTCTGGATTTTTGTTTTAGATTCCGTCTCTCCCAGTTGAAGTGTACCTATGATAAAAATTACAGACCTCTACATGCTTTGTAAGCAGGAAAACCTGCAAAATTGGCAGTGTATCAAATACTTGTTCTCCCCACTGTATGTGTAATATTAATAAATGTTTTTTATAATTATTGTGTGTGTGTGTGTGTGGTGTGTGTGTGTATAGTACACACACACATACACACACAATTATTAAAAATACAGTTCCTATATATATATATATATATATATATTTTTTTTTTTTTTTTTTTTTTTTTTTTTTTTTTTAATAATTGTGTGTGTGTGTGTGTGTGTGTGTGTGTGTGTATACACTTTATATACACTATATATATACAGTTTCCCTCAATTTCAATAAAATTCAACAAAGATTAAATGTTATTACCAAAGTAGGCCTTTCTAAAATCGTCCCACGGGGTTTCAAGTTGGTCATATTACAGTCTGTATTCATTTCAGGAAACTCTGTTCTCTCTAAGGCACTGGGTGTCACATGTGTAAAACAGAAAATTTGGTGATGAAGAACAACAACCAACAAAAGCATCATCTCTTGGGACACATTAGAAACTGCAACATAGCTGAGGTCTGAAACCGACAGCAGAAGCACACAATGCAAAGAAGTATCAAATGCAGCAGTAGCCAGCTTGAAACTCTCCTTCTTCTAAAAACCACCAGATTAACTTTCAGAACAGCATAAAATCAAATGCTGCTGCTGAAGGTCATGTGAGTCTCTCAGAATGCAGTACATAAAACTGTGAATATTCCATCCCCCATTCTACAAAAACCACAAATGTTCACATTCGCATTTCTATCTTTAGTACAGAGTTTACATGTGCCTGTCCAACAGCAAACATTATTAAATGCTTCCGTGCAAATATGTTAATATTTGCAAATATATTAATGAAAGAACAAATTTATGTAGAGTTATGTAATGTACACATCATTCTATCTAAATGGAACAGATATAAGTACTCAGCATGGTTTTTAAATAGATAAAATCCATTAAAGCATCTACATCTGTCTGGGGCCAGATGCTGTGGAGGAGTAACTGATCAGAGTCTGTACCACTAAAGATATTTTTCCCAGAATACATTTGGTGATTATGAACGGGCAGTTATGGATGGGTAAAATAAATGCATTTAAGGCTGGGATATCTACCTGTAATCCAATACCTTATACCTTCTCGTCTGTGGCAGTCTCCTACGCTGTTGACGTAGTAAACACAGTGCAGTGCTTCCGAGTTCTATGGCAGAACGGCGGCTCACCATTGGCTAGCTCCTGCGTCAGCATCACACACATGTATCGTGGTGCTCACATGAACAGCGTCAGCCAACGGTAAGCCGGCATTCTGAAGTAGAACTCGGAAGTGCTGCTTCATAAAATTAAGGTTGAGCCACTGGAGTCATATGGACTATTTATAACGATACCTTTACTACCTTTCTGGGCCTTGAAAGTGGTAATTAAATAGCTGTCTATGGAGGGGTCAGAGAGCTCTCGGATTTCATCAAAAATATCTTAATTTTTGGGTGAACTAACCCTTTAAACACAAAGACAGGCACTGAAGTTTTAGAGGGAGTATTTTACTCATTATGTCAAGGTTATTATAAAAGTTAACTAAAACCAAATAATATAAAAAACATTTTTTACTTGAAATAAAATAAATACGAACTGAAATAATATTAAACTTAAAGTTATTTTACTTCAGCTAGTTGTCAAAGCAATATTTCTCATTTTCATTTAGTTTAATCTGACGTACTAAAATAAACTAAAACTGAAAATAAATATGAATAAAAATGATATAGACATTATCTATAAAAAAAACATGAACTAATAATAATGACAAAAACGCACAACAAAATGACTAAACCTTTACAATTAAAAATACAAAAAAACAAAAACAAATTCAAAATATAACAAAACAAACTATAATAGTATCTCAATACTAAAAAAAAACCCCCACTATTGTCCATGATACTGATGTAAACAAGGCTTTCGACTAACTTAGTAATTGTCATTTAATAATATTTGATGATTATGTGGTTTGTTTGAACAGCAGTTTTACATTTTTATGTTCTTCACACCTTATATATATATAGGCTTTTATATATATATATATAAAAACAGGATGAAGATGTCTATTTTCATTTTTTTTAAAAAGTGTTTTTTTATTTAGTTTAAATATCATTTTTTTTCATTTAGTACTGCCCTTCGGAATCAACGGAAGATACTTACATGTTTCCCGGAAGACAAATTAAGTACAATTTACCTTGATCTTCAAATTAAAAAAGTTTATATGTATAAATATATTAAACCATCAAAATATGAGGAAAATATTTTATATTCTTAATTATTTTAAATATTAGGGAAGGACAAAACACTCTACAGTATACCCCACTGTATAACCTAATATAATTATGGTGTTAATATAGATAAGAGCACGTGTATGAAATAATGCGTACTGCTTTTTTATATAAATGTCATGTTTTCCTGAACAACATGCTTAGTGGAGAAAAATCATTATCAGAGTAAATAAGAGCAGCTGGGTTGTCTCATAGCCATGTGTAGTGTGGCCTTTAAAAAGCCACACTTCAGGACGAGTACTGACTATTTCCTCTATCTCCACTGCACAAATGCCGCGTCATCCCATCACCGGCCCTCTCATCAGCCGGCCGGACTGTTGTCCATACTTATGATTCATTCACACTCTATTTGGATATACACTAGCTGCCATGTCCATCTGTGTCCACACAAAACTTTCTCAGATGAAGTCACTTAACAGAACAAAACCTGCATCTTTTTGACTAACCCCTCGCTAACCAAATGTAATCAGACGCTATCTATGCTGGTATATTGCTGTGGCATGCATTGTCAGTTTGCCAATGTATTGTCAGTTTGTATCTTAGGGACTTTTAATGCTGGCCATAAAGCAGAACAGATAAATAATTTCATAACAAATCATGACAACTCCCTTAGGGCTGACAACACATCATGACAGTTACCGCATTAACTCTGAAGTAGTCAGAAAACAATAAATTCCACACACAGCCCACACTCCCACTGCATGGCCCACAACAACAGAGTCATCTTCTCCCCCCTCTGTCCTCCCTCCTGATGACTGAGTCACACCCTTCTGCTGCTGTAGGACACATGAATAACTTCATCGCCCATCACGGATCCAGATCTGGCTATAAAGGAGTCATACAAACCGTAAATGCCTCTTTTGAACATAAGATGTGCTGATGTCACATTCCAATTGTGAAATTATATTTCTGTTATTAATCTAATACAATAATTAATGAGTATTAATTAAGGGTTTGTTGTTTTAGACATTTTGGACAATGTTTCCAATTTGTAATGTGTAAAGATCCAGTCACAATTACCATTGCTTGGGGAATTTTCAGGGGAGAAACCCAGTCATAGGAATCTATGTGATCTGGAATTTGGCATGGGGGCGAAAGATTTCGCAACCGGTTCAAGTTGGTCACGTTGATTCACTGCGTTGGCCAACAGAAAGTTGATTTTAAAGGGATTCTGTGTTTTTTATTGAATATTGCAGTATTTATTATTAATAATTTATCCGTGCTCATCATCAAAAACAAAATCAAGTCCCGCCCCCAAAATTTTTCTTGCTTGAGAAGCGTTTCACTCAGATATATAGGGAAGAAAAGAATATCACACTTTTCTGCAAACCATTTTAGTTTTGCAATGTAACATATTTCTCAGTGAAACAGGATATTCAAGGAGAAAAACAAAGTGGGTGGGATTTATCCACCATAAATGTATTATGTAGATCACAAAAAGTGGGTGGAGTTTGAATTAATTGGTTAAAGGGATAGTTCACCCAAAAATTAAAATTACCCCATGATTTACTCACCCTCAAGCCATCCTAGGTGTATATGACATTCTTCTTTCAGACGAATACAATCAGAGTTATATTAAAAAATGTCCTGGCTCTTCCAAGCATTATAATGGCAGTAAATGGCAGCCATACGAGCCATAAAGGTCTTCTGAAGCGAATCGATGGGTTTGTGTAAGAAAAATATCTAGCTTCCACCAGACTGCCTTCCGTATTCAACTTACGCAGAAAGTGTAACACCTCACGCAGTTCAAAATGCTTACGCTACGTCCGACGTCATACATCTCGCCAGTTACGCTTTTTCCATAAGTTGAATACGGAAGGTGGTCTGGCGGAAGCTAGATATTTTACTTTATAACGTGTTAAATATGGATATTTTTCTTACACAAATGCATCGATTTGCTTCAGAAGGCCTTTATTATCCCCCCGGAGCCGTGTGGTTATAATAGATGGATACACTTTTTTGGGCTTCAAATTTTGGGCTGCCATTCACTGCCATTATAATGCTTGGATTAGCCAGGACATTTTTTAATATAACTCCGATTGTATTCGTCTGAAAGAAGAATGTCATATACACCTAGGATTGCTTGAGGGTGAGTAAATCATGGGGTAATTTTCATTTTTGGGTGAACTATCCCTTTAATACTATCCAATAGCTTGCACAGTCTTGATGACATCAACCGAAAGGAAAGTCGTTAGAGAGCTGGAGCAATGTTTTGTATAACATGCACTGATAAAAATCACACACACACTGTAAAAAAAAAAATCATTTGGAAAAAATACTATTTCAGTCTTTCTTCTTCAAAATTTTACGTTTAATTAAAAAAAAAATTGTTTTATTCGTGAAATTTACTGTGAAAATGGTTTCAAAGTAAACTCTACGCCGATTTTTTCAGCGCTATAGACCTTATGTAGCACCGCCCCTTTTCTGTTTTCTGGTTTGTATTTCCACAGCATGAAGGTAAGATCTTACGGATTTATAAATGAACCGAATGTTTTAAAATCTTCCCAGTCTAATGAGATTTGTTATGACATCCGCTGCAAACATTACAAAGCTTATGATAACTTTCGTTACCTCTACAATAAGTAAATCCACTTATCCAGCTAATTACCCTTCAACAGCGATGCCATAGAAATATACAGAGCTACCGCAAAAACAGAAGTTCAAACACAAATTTCTAAAGATGGCTGTGCGCTTGTTTCTCTGACACATAAGGTCTATAATTAAAACGTGTATTGAGAAAGTAAATAAGGTAAATTTTGATTGTTTCTGGCCAAAGAACATGCAATAGGTAGAGAATAAATGTTAATTTTATTAGAACTATCAAGTAAAACAAATAAAAGAACACAGCACCTATGAGTGTCTACACACTATTAAACATTAAAAACATCCACAGTACCAGGATTATGCTGGTCTCCCTTGTCAAGTATCATTTTAACAAGCTTTTCAGTTTTTGAAACTTAAAACAGATCATTAGCAACTTAGGTAAATTCCATCCGTTAGCAGAAAATGAAGTTAGAAATGACTTGAAACTGAGATGCTAGAAACAAATAAAGGCGGCTCAGTGTCATACACAGACCGGTAGTGCATTTATGACATTTGAAGGTGCCAAACGCATCTGAACACTGGTTTGACTAGTTTTCAGTAGCATATTTGAATATTAAAATGTCTTGAAACATAAAACCGTGCCTTTTTTCATGTATTGGTCCACAATGTGTTCTCCCACATTCACACTTGTCTTGTAGCTGTTGTTTGTCTTTACACAGACCCAAACTCGGACATCCAGGACTCATACTTCTCCAGGTCTGCGGCCGAGACAGATTTTGAGATCTTTTTGAGTGCAAGCTCAACGTCCTCCATGGTGACTGGCATCTGCAGCTCATCTTTAGAAAGAGCACGGATCTCCTCCGGACTCAGACCCTGGATCCTTCTTCGCATCGCCATCATTGATGCATCTCTGAGAACACAAACACAAGATTATCAGTCAGATTACCATGTTTAGAACATACACAGCATCATTTAAAAAGGACCTATTATGCTTTTTTACATTTTCAACTTTCTTTAGTGTAATGTTGCTGTTTGAGCATGAAAAAGGTCTGCAAAGTTACAAAGCACAAATTCCAGAGTTTTTCTCTACATCAGTGCTGCTCACTCTTTCTGAACTCCCTGAAACGCCCCGACTGTAGTCTTGAGTTTTCTTCCGGGAACATACACGTCACAACATTCCTCATTTAAATAATTCCCACCCAAGACATATGTTAAAAAAGGGGCATGGCCCGGTTAATTTTGTAGTGTGTCGAAACTCGCGGTTATGGTAAGGGGCGTGACATTTCCAAAACACGCTCTAAACGGTTGACCAATCACACAACACACTGGTCCAGCCAACCAATCAGAGCACATTGCTTTTTTTTTTTAGAATCAGGGGCTTCACAGAGACAGAAACTAAACTTTGCGTTTCCCAAAAGCATCATTAAACAACTATGGTCACAAGTTACCAACATAGTTCAACAATTCTGTGTAGTGTTTCCCGAAACCATAGTTCCAGTGAACATTCGAACATTCAAACAGCATCGCACATTTATGTGGTTGGAACTACAGCTCTCGACCAGTGGTTAGAAGCATAGTTTCTTGTTAGCAGTGTTGGGTAAGTTACTCTAAAAAAGTAATTAGTTACATCTTCAACAGGGTACTTAAATTACTGTACTAATTTCTCTCTCTAAAAAGTATACATTACATGTTACTAATTACTTTCTAAATCCCAGATCAACCCCAACCAGTTGAATACAAGGATAGACATGAAACTGCTCTTTTAATAATTTCAAATAAATAATAAAAACTGCATAATTTATTCTTGAACTGACCAAAGTATTTAAAGGGAGAAGGTTACATTAAAAACATAAATTTTAACATTAGACGTTTTATATAGTATTGTTCTATAGTCTACAGTATTTAATGCAATTACATCAGAAGTAGCTGTAATTAAATTACAAAAAATTAAGAGTAATCCCTAAATTATAGTAATGAATTACTTAGTAATGAGTTACACCCAACACTGTTTGTTAGAATGACATGTAAACTTGTGCATTCTATATTGTTAATTCAATTTAAATATACACTATATTGCCAAAAGTTTTGGGACGCCTACCTTTACATGCACATGAACTTTAATGACATCCCATTCTTAATCCGTAGGGTTAAATATGGAGTTGGCCCACCCTTTGCAGCTATAACAGCTTCAACTCTTCTGGGAAGGCTTTCCACAAGGTTTAGGAGTGTGTTTATGGGAATTTTTGACCATTCTTCTAGAAGCGCATTTGTGAGGTCAGGCACTGATGTTGGACGAGAAGGCCTGGCTCGCAGTCTCCGCTCTAATTCATCCCAAAGGTGTTTTATCGGGTTGAGGTCAGGACTCTGTGCAGGCCAGTCAAATTCCTCCACACCAAACTCGCTCATCCATGTCTTTATGGACCTTGCTTTGTGCACTGGTGCGCAGTCATGTTGGAATAGGAAGGGGCCATCCCCAAACCCCATCCCCAAGCCTTTGTTCCCACAAAGTTGGGAGCATGTAATTGTCCAAAATGTCTTGGAATGCTGAAGCATTAAGAGTCCCTTTCACTGGAAATAAGGGGCCAAGCCCAACCCCTGAAAAACAACCCCACACCATAATCCCCCCTCCACCAAACTTTACACTTGGCACAATGCAGTCAGACAAGTACCGTTTTCCTGACAACCGCCAAACCCAGATTCGTCCATCGGCTTGCCAGACAGAGAAGCGTGATTCGTCACTCCAGAGAACACATCTCCACTGCTCTAGAGTTCAGTGGCGGCGTGCTTTACACCACTGCATTCAACGCTTTGCACTGCACTTGGTGATGTAAGGCTTGGATGCAGCTGCTCGGCCATGGAAACCCATTCCATTAAGCTCTCTATGCACTGTTCTTGAGCGAATCTGAAGGCCACACGAAGTTTGGAGGTCTGTAGCTATTGACTCTGCAGAAAGTTGGCGACTTCTGCGCACTGTGCGCCTCAGCATGCGCTGACCCCGCTCTGTGATTTTACGTGGCCTACCACTTCGTGGCTGAGTTGCTGTTGTTCCCAATTGCTTCCACTTTGTTATAATACCACTAACAGTTGACCGTAGAATATTTAGTAGTGAGGACATTTCAGGAATGGATTTAATGCACAGGTGGCAGCCTATCACGGTACCAGGCTTGGATTCACTGAGCTCCTGAGAGCAACCCATTCTTTCACAAATGTTTGTAGAAGCAGTCTGCATGCCTAGGTGCTTGATTTTATAGACCTGTGGCCATGGAAGTGATTGGAACACCTGAATTCAATGATTTGGACGGGTGTCCCAAAACTTTTGGCAATATAGTGTATATACACATTTCAGTCACAAGGGAACCCTGGAGTATGACGTATGAGGGAACCCATGATTAATCAAACATAATTTAAAGCAAAATGACATGGAATGAAAACAGTGAAGTAGTCATTAGGTGCCATGTTTGCATCACAGCATTACTCTTCCATCTGTGCGTGACGTGATTAAAGACGGTCCTATATTATTGAACCAATGTGATTCAAACGACAGAGGTGTGACCGTGTTACTACGATTTTGGGAAGCATTAGTGACTATTTGGTTAGTTTCTCCAACGATGCATCATACTATAGTAGTTAATCAGCGAGTTACATTCCTGCAATAATGTAAATATGTGAAAAATAATGTTTTTTGAACATTCAAGCATGAAAACCTATTCTACTAGACCCTTAAAACAAAATAAAGAATTTGTAAAAAGGTATAATATGGCCTCTTTAAAGTGAAAGATATTAAAATATTTTCTCCCACCCCTTAATACGCAAATACAAAACATATAAACCAGAAACTGAATTGATTAAATCATTTTCAGTGCTTTATGAGATTTGTCCCTCTTAAAACACACTTTGTCCTTTTAGCTGAAGCAGCTAGAGCTGGTTGGTTTGGTTCAATATAACTCTTCTATTCATGAATTTTATGCAATGCTGAAGGGAAAATTAATGGAAAATAAACTAACGAGCCCCAGGCAGCCACTGTTGAGCTTGAGTCTGTTCTTTTTGGTTATGATTGTGTCGCTTTGCACTGCATTACATTTTTAGCAAGGGCAGAACAATGACTCGATCTCGATGCTTGAAAGCGGTCACATCACATTCAGTTAGAACAAGGTGTTATCTGTAATCCTGAAAACATACTGTACCTGCAGACGTTGGTGATGTCAGCTCCTGAATAACCCCCAATTTTCTCAGCGATGAGGGTGAGATCCACGTCAGATTCCACTTCAACTTCCCTTAGGTTGATCTTTAACAGTTCTGCCCGTCCTTTAGCTGTGGAGTTCAGTAACGGTTTGATGAAAGCCATGTTTTTATAAAACAAATGACTATGCTTTGTTTACTTTTATTAAGTTTTTTTTAATTGTTCTCCTGTTTTGATAAAAAAAAAAAAAAAAAAAAAATAGACAGCTATGTGATCATAAAAATATTATTATTTTGACTACCATATTTCCTGGAATATAAATCATGTTTTTACTAATCTGAAACATTCCAAAGCGACTTGTATAATACAACTGAGTTGACGTAAAGCAAAACAAAGCCCATACATTTGGATTCCTGCTAAATGACAGTGGTATGTGAGCCCAAGTTTATTTGTATAGCAGCAGTGCTGGTACTTTCAGTTTGGCTTTAATAAATGTTGTTTATAATGAATTCCACTATAAGTTATGTTTGTTTTACACTTATATTTCTCATTCCTGTTCTATGAACACCATTAAATTTAAAGGATTTGTTGTGGAGTGAGGAGAACTAAAATACATGTTTATAGTGTTTATAATGTTTGTAAACGTTTTGTTTTATTTACTGGTATTTTACATTATTTCTGAATAATAATAAAATGTAACTTATATGACCAATGTATTCTTTCTCTCTCTCTCTCAACAATGCAATACTGATCCGGTGCAAAATTATAGTCAGGTGCGACTTATTTTCCGGAAAATTTGGTAAATATATTTACATTTTTTTAAATAAAAGTTATTTTAAATCAGCAATGAAAATTCTAATTATTCATATTTCAAAATATGTGCTTAAGAGTCATGAAAAATGCCAGTTTCTCAATGGTCTTAAAAATAAGCTTCATTTTATTTATACAATTTCTAATTTTGTCCTTTTGGTTTCGGGGAGAAATATGACCTTTTTGACATATTTTTGTCTCCCAACATATTTAAAATTCTAAAATGCAGGCCCTTCAACAATAACAAAAGAGTTGCATCAGACAATTAAAGCTCATGAGTAATGACTAACTAAACTACACAGCGTGAATGGATAGAAATTAGTCAGGCTGGTTCATTTATGAGTGGGTGAGATGCATGGAGAAATCAGAGGAGCCGTGACTGCCTGGAGAATGTTGTCCTGTTGATGGGCGTTTGTGTGTGAGGGTGTTAGATTACCAGTGGGCAGTGGAATGTAGATCCTCTTCTCCAGGCGTCTCCTTAGAGCCTCATCAATGTCCCAGGGGAAGTTAGTGGCAGCCAGGACCATTACCATTTTAGAGGGATCATCACTCTCTTGAGCACCTCCTCCTACACCTGATGCCATTACACAGGTGGGCATTAAAATAAGGCTGCATTATTCAATGTACTATCATAACAGGGTAATTTACTACACAAAACTCACCATCCATCTGCACGAGTAATTCTGACTTCACTCTGCGACTGGCCTCATGTTCATCTGATGTGCCCCGCCTCCCGCAAATAGAGTCGATCTCATCAATAAAAATTGTTGTGGGAGCATAAAAACGAGCCTGTTAAAAAAAAAAAAAATAAGACTACAACATGACCAACATTTTTATTTTATCAGATTTTGTATTATCATGTCATCATAAATGTAATTACTTAATTTCAGGAAGTTTTGTTGTAAAGTAGGTCACAATCAGAATCAGGATTTTTAAAACATTTTTAACAGAGCAATATTTGATCCCTGAAATTGATTTTACCTTTAGTAAAGGCATATTTTTTTCTCTAACTAACTAACTAACTAACCTTTTTCGCTATGTAAACACACTGTGTGCCAAATCAACATTGCTAATTAGGGCTATTTTTTTACCTTTTATGAGGGCATATTTTTTTAACTACCTGGCTAACTAACTAACTGACTAACAATGTAACTAACTAACTTTTTCCCATTAAAAACAGTGTATTGTCCATTTATGTCAAATCAGACTGATCTCAGGACTGTTTTGACCTTGGCATTTAACAAACTGACTACATTTTCCTTTACTATAACATACAGCATGTTGGCCATTAATGTCAACTCAACATTTATTTTCTGGGGTATCTTTTGTTTTTATGAAGGCATACTGTTGTCTAACTAACTATAAAAGTACCTATAAATAATAATGCAAAAGATATCATGACAGTAAATACACTCCAAAAATTAATTTGAAATAATTGGTCCCCATGTTAGAATATACAGGTCTCTACTGTCTATCCATTTATATTTTGTATGTAATCGCTGTTTCAGTTTTTGATGTTGTTGGGACAGTATTCTTTATATTCTGTGTTTAGCTGAATTTAGTCCAAAAACAATCAAATGGACAAACACTATCACAGTGTCTACATTGCTTCCTTGGAGATCACTCACCATTTCAAAGAGGAGCCGTACCAGTTTCTCAGACTCTCCCCTGTACTTTGAGGTCAGCGTGGAGGACGACACATTGAAAAATGTTGTGCCACATTCGGTCGCGACCGCTTTAGCCAGCATGGTCTTCCCTGTACCTGGAGGCCCCACCATCAGCACCCCCTGACAGTTTAAGAACAACATGGATTGGTATCATCTTCACATGGGCACATATTTAAAAAACAAAAAAACAAAGATGCAGTTGGTGGTTTATGGAAAAAACAGTAGACCAGATGGCATGTGAAAAACAAACTGATGTAGAAATATATCAGCCCTACTCAATCTGTGTTGACTGATACCTTACTAATGAGAGCTTGTGTTGAATTCTGTCCTACATAATAAACTAGTATAACAGCGCCCCCTGGTGGACTAAAAAAACTATGATCACAAGAAATGGACACATAAATGTTGGCAAAAACATAATATGACAGACTCTCCATCCATATGTGTGTATGCTCAGATGTCAAACTCTGGCATCAGGTGTCATCTAACATATTAACCTTCCATGGGCGGCGGATCCCCTTGAAGAAGTCTGGCATCCACATAGGCAGGACCACTGCCTCTCTCAGCAGCTTTTTGGCATCTTCCAGATCTGCTATGTCATCCCTGCAGGATCAGTAACACATGACAGCTTGCCTGAATCACCGTCCAGCACTGAATCACTAACTGCCACTGTGACTGACACCTGTCGCTGACTCGACACTACACTCTGGAGAAGTACAAAAACTAAACTTACAGCATCGCTATTTATACAGCTAGTGCCTAGGCCCAGAAGGAACTTGGATCTGATAAAATGTGTTAAAGCTAATTAAAAGTATAAACTCTTTTTGGATGCTAGTGAATAATCAAACTAGCCTAAATATTTAAAGGGTTAGTTCACCAAAAAAAAAAAAAAAAAGACGATATTTTTAATGAAATCTGTGAGATTTCTGTCCCTCCATTGACAGTCCATGCAACTACCACTTTGTTGCTTCAAAATGTTCATGAGATTGTAAACCTAATTAAAATTAAATCAAACGGTGATCATGATCCCTTTATATGATGAACAGATTGAATTTAGGCTTTTATTCAATCAGCAAAAAAAAAAAGAAGCTCAACCGTACTTGCTTAACATGTGAGAACAAACCTCATTGGTTCTTGCAGAAGCTCAAACGTGCTGCGAGCTTCCGTTTACCATATCTATGCGTTGAAGCATGCTTATATGTGAATAAAAGCCTAAATTAAATCTGTTCATCATATAAAGCGATCGTGTCTCTTCAGAAAATTGACCAAACTGTTCAATTCATATGGATTAGTTTTACAATCTCTTTATGAACTTTTTGAAGCATCAAAGTGGTAGTTGTGCAAACTGTCAATAGAGGGACAGAAATCTATCAGATTTCATTAAAATATCTGTATTTGTGTTTTGAGGGTAAACGAAAGTCTTACAGGTTTGGAAAGACATGAGGGTGAGTAAATGATGACAGAATTTTCATTTTTGGGTGAACTATCCCTTTAAATGAATGAACATGCAACAGTGAGAGACTTTTTATTAATGACAGGCGTTCCAATTCTGTTAATGCCCTAAAGTGCATTGAATTTGACATATTGACACATTTTGTACTTTAGTATGTAGTGTTTAACAGTTATGGGTAGGCCTGTCCCTATTATTGATTAACTGTCTGATTGTGGTTATTTGATCTAATCGCAATTATTTGAGAGAACTGTGATAATTGTACAGTTTAAATTTCAATCACATTTTGCAATTCAAATAAGGGAAATTTAAAGAAATGTAAAAAAAAAAAAAAAAAAAAAAGTTTCATTCCATAGAGACTGTTCTGTCTCTATGGAATGATATTCCGGACAATTTTCCGGAAAAGAAAATCCAAACGCAAATGCAAATCACGCATTTGTGTTTCCATTATATCACAACGTATGCGTGCACAAATTGAAAATGTAATTGCAAATACAATTTGCAATTGCTTTTGAAAATTGTCCGGAATATCATTCCATATGTCTCATTTTCCTGCGTTGTAGGGAGAAGCAAGGAAGTCAGATTTCGGCACCACATTGGCCCGTTATTTAAAGGGAAAATTCAGTTATTTACTCACTCTGGTGTTGTTTTATGGAGCCCCTAAAGGGACATGGTGATGAAAAAATATGAGATGGGAGGAAAATTTATATTTCAATGCTTTTAAATTTGCTCACTACAGAGCCCCACACATGACATGCAGACAAAAATATTTATATTGAGGCCACCAATAAGAATTTCTTCCCACAATTTAAGAATTTGTTCCCTTGTTTTAATAAATCATGGCCATGTTGTAATAATTTGTTCGCTTGTTTTAGTTAATTAAAAACGAAGGAAGAAATTAGTATAACGTGGCCATAATTTAGTGAAACGAGGAAATTAATTCTTAATTCGTGGCTACGGTTTAAATAAAAACAAGGGAATTAATTAATTAAACGAGACAATGAATTCTTAATACATGACCATGATAATACCGGTCAAAAGTTTGGAAACACCATTTTTACTGTTTTTGAAAGAAGACTTGTGCTCATCAATGCTGTTATTTTAAACTTTTTACTCAATGAATCCTGAAAAATGTATCACAGGTTATACAAAAATATTAAGCAGTACAACTGTTTCCAACATTGATAATAAATCATCATATTAGAATGATTTCTGAAGGATCATGTGACACTGAAGACTGAAGTAATGGCTGATGAAAATTCAGCTTTGCATCACAGAAAAAAAATTATATTTTAAAGTATATTAAAATAGAAAACAGTTATTTTAAATTGTAATAATATTTCACAATATAATTTTTTTTTCTGTATTTTTGATCAAATAAATGCAGGCTTGATGAGCATAAGAGCCTCTTTCAAAAACATTAAAAATAGTAATGTTCCCAAACTTTTGACCAGTACTGTATATACACACGTTTTTCCCGCATGTGCGGGGCTACGTACTAGCTCACAAACCTTTTGAGTTTTCTCACAAAATGTATTTATTGAGATTTGCTTGGCTCCAGTGTGAGATTAAAGACTAAGATTCAAGTTTTAAAAAAAAATGTTTATTTGATGATGGCAAATCATCTATAAAAGTTGGATAAAAAATATTTATTTTGTAAACTATATAAATCACAAGTACTTGAAAAGTAAAACTAGTAGTAAAATGGCACAATACCAGTGGATATTGAGATTCCGGGACACAATATCTCTCTCCAGTGCATCCACCAGATCGCTGTCATAGCCTGTGCTATCAAACTTCCTCTGTTCCACATCAGCAGCACCCTCCTGGGAATTCTTCTTACTCTGAAAACACAGACAGATGGGACACATGATAACAGGTACCTACAAAACTTAAATGGTTTAAGCTGTAGTTAAATCAACCATAATTTCAATTCTCATTTCCTCATCTTGTATATTCAGCCTAACACTGGGTCTACACCAGACACGAGGGGCGCAATGCGCCATTATAATAAGTGATGCTGCCTACACTGGATGCCATTCTATTTATGACGTACTCCAAGTACTCGTGATACTTCTCATAGGAAGGACAAATGGATTTGTAACAGTCACGTCCAGTGTAGACAGCTTCTAGCGGTTGAGGTGCGTCAGTGATTGTGTCCAGTGTAGACACAGTGTCCAGTGTAATAGTTAACTTACTTTTTACTTTTAACTTACTTTTTCATCCTTAGCTTTATTTCCACGGCCATCACGGGTGTACGGTCTATCTGATTTGATGTTCGGCTGACCCCTCCCCACAGGTCCGCGATGCTGCATCCCAGGTGACTCTTTCCTCTGAGGCTTTGATAGAGTGACCGGTTTCTTCACCTGGGCAGGTCCCCTATGACCAGACAAAGTGATATCATCAGGCATCAGGTCCATGTGACCACATATGCAAACACATACACTAAATGTGTTTTAGTCCATTTTGATTAGAATTTTTGGTGCTTAATTTCTATTATATCAATCAGTTGAACTGATTTAGCAAATATAACTTATGTGTATAAATTACACTAACATTCAAAAGTTTGGGGTCAGTAAAATTTTTTGAAAGAAATTAATACTTTTTTTATTCAGCAACAATGCATTAAATTGGACAAAAAGAATCCTGAAAAAATCCTGGTTTCCAAGTTTTCAACAAACCATGTGCCCCCACCAGATGTGTTTGAGAACTTGCAAATGCCTTAGCGCAAAAAGCAAAAACCTCAGATGAACAACAAATGACATATTACACTGTGTCATTATTTATTTAGCAAAAATAAATCCCAAATGGAAAATCCATGAGTGACAAACTAAGTATACCCTATGATTCAATTGCTTGTAGAGCCACTTTTAGCAGCAATAAGTTGAAGGAATCGTTTTCTGTGTGACAGTATCAGTCTCTCGCATCGTTCTGGAGGAATTTTGGCCCGCTCTTCTTTACAACGTTGCTTCAGTTCATTGAGGTTTGCGGGCATTTGTTTATGCACAGCTCTCTTAAGGTCCCATCACAGCATTTCAGGTGAGTTGAAGTCTGGACTTTGACTAGGCCAGTGCAACACCTTGATTCTTTTCTTTTTCAGCCATTCTGGTGTAGATTTGTTGGTGTGCTTGGGACCATTGTCATGTTGCATGACCCAATTCACCCTTCGCTGCGAGTTTGATTGACAGGCGATCTGACCAATCACATCGCCAAATCTGGCGTTTTGTCCGACAAGGCGGTAAGGAGAGTTAGTAGATTAACGTCGGTGGACTTGAACTTGAAAAACGGTGTGTGACGTCTTTCCGCGGTTGAAACAACATTTCTTTTAGTGTTCATTCCTCTTCTTAATATCATTAATTCATCCTTGACATTAGGATATGTACCGAAAACTTTTAAGTTGGCTATTATTAAACCACTTAAAAAAAACGCAACTTGATCCTACAGAATTAGTCAATTACAGGCCAATCTCAAATCTACCCTTTCTGTCAAAAATACTAGAAAAGGCAGTGTTCTCACAATTATGCTCCTTGTTAGAAAGAAATGGTATCTGTGAGGATTTCCAGTCAGGATTTAGACCGTATCATAGTACTGAGACTGCTCTCAGAGTTACAAATGATTTACTCTTATCATCCGATCGTGGTTGTATCTCTCTGTTAGTGTTACTCAATCTTAGCGCTGCATTCGATACTATCGACCACAACATTCTTTTGAATAGACTCGAAAATTATGTTGGCATTAGTGGAATTTCATTGGCATGGTTTAAATCATACTTATCTGACCATTATCAGTTTGTAGCAGTAAATGAAGAGATGTCACACCGATCACAAGTTCAGTATGGAGTACTGCAGGGCTCAGTGCTAGGACCGTTGCTTTTCACCCTGTACATACTACCACTGGGAGATATTATTAGGAAGCATGGCGTTAGTTTTCATTGTTATGCTGACGATACTCAGCTCTATATTTCTTCACGCCCTGACGAAATTTACCAATTCACAAGATTAACGGAATGCATAGCTGATATAAAAAAATTGGATGACTAGTAATTTCCTGCAACTTAATTCAGAAAAAAATGAATTTTTAATCATTGGACAAAAAAACTCCACAAGTAGTAACCTAGAATACTGTCTAACACTCGATGGCTGCTCTGTCAAGTCCTCGTCGTCAGTTAGGAACCTGGATGTGCTCTTTGATACCAATCTCTCATTTGAAAGCCACGTTTCTAGCGTCTGTAAAATTGCATTCTACCATCTTAAAAATATATCTAAATTACGGCACATGCTTTCAATGCAAAATGCTGAACAGTTAGTTCATGCGTTCATGACCTCAAGGCTAGATTATTGTAATGCTCTACTGAGTGGTTGCCCTGCTCGCTTAATAAATAAACTGCAGCTTGTCCAAAACGCAGCAGCTAGAGTTCTTACTAGAACCAGGAAGTATGACCATATTAGCCCAGTTCTGGCAACACTGCATTGGCTCCCTATTAAACACCGTATACATTTTAAAATCTTGCTGATTACTTACAAAGCACTAAATGGTTTAGCTCCCCAGTACTTGAGCGAGCTCTTAACGCATTATACTCCATCACGTCTATTGCGGTCTCAAAATTCTGGATAATACCTAGAATATCAAAATCAACTGCAGGCGGTCGATCCTTTTCCTATTTAGCACCTAAACTCTGGAACAGTCTTCCTAGCATTGTTCGGGAAGCAGACACACTCTGTCAGTTTAAATCTAGACTAAAAACACATCTCTTTACTATGGCATACACATAAAACATTTTTAATTTATATTATTCAAATCAGTTAAATTATTGTTTTAGGCTGCATTAACTAGGTCAGCCGGAACCGGGAACACTTCCCATAATACCTGATGTACTCGTTACATCATAAGAAGAATGGCATCTACGCTAATGTTAGTCTCTCTGTTTATCCCGAGGTTTACTGCAGTCGGCCGGATCCGGGCCGTATCCGGACCAGATGGTGGACCTTAGCCTGGACATGACGAACGCATCCCTGAAGTGTCTGTAGAGACCGTGTCAATTAAACTCCCCCCTGTAAATGCCGCATCAACACGACATCCTCATTAAACCCGTCCCCGGCGTGACGACTCCAATCTTTCGAATAATCCTACGAATATCTATTGATCTAATATGACTTCTGACCTGTAATGTTGCCAGAATCATAATCATACACTATTTGTTCGTCGGCCAGAGGAGAACTGGCACCCCGACTGAGCCCCGTTTTTTTCTGCATTCTGGCCCTGAAGGAGTTTTGGTTCCTTGCCACCGTCGCCTTTGGCTTTTGGCTTGCTCAGTTGGGGACACTTAAATTTCAACTATATTACTGATCTGCCCGCATTGACACTATATGATAATTGAAATGAGCTGGATGACATCACCGTTTTCACCAGAGCGGCTGTACAGCCGAATCAAATTCTGTTGCATTATTTTCCTGTTACCACTGTGAAGCTGCTTTGAAACAATTGGCATTGTAAAAAGCGCTATATAAATAAAGGCGATTTGATTTGATTTGATTCATTCATGTTAAACTGATGCTTATCAATGAACTAGAAGGAAAAGATGATCGGTTCACGAGCAGCTTTAACTGAGGCGCTACAGCGATCACGACACATTAAAGAGCCACAAAACGGTATTTGTTGTTTAAATTTCTTTAAAAATTTTAAAGTTGAGACTTTGTTTCATATCAAAAGTAACTTGCTCTGTCCTGTCTGTCGGCGTGTTGTCAGTGTCCTCTTTGCTTCGTGATGTATTTTCTCTACGTGAGAACACGTGTGGTGTGAGAGCGCCATGGCTTGTCGGACATAGCAACAGTAACTAAAGGGGGCGGGTCTTCGCGAACTCGAACAGATGGCCTCATATTTGACTCTAGAATACTTTGGTATACAGAGTAGTTTGTGGTTGACTCAATGACTGCAAGGTGCCCAGGTCCTGTGGCTGCAAAACAAGCCAAAAATCAACAACCCTCCATCAGAGTGATAGACAGTTGTGCTGATATGCTGTGTTTAGTTTTTGCCTAACGTGGCACTGTGCATTATGGCCAAACATCTCCTCTTTGGTCTCGTCTGTCCTAAGGACATTGTTCCAGAAGTCTTGAGGTTTGTTCAGGTGCAACTTTGCAAACCTAAGCCGAGCTGCTGTGTTCTTTTTAGAGAAGAAGCTTTCTCCTGCCAACCCTTCCAAACATGCCATACTTCTCCCGTCTTTTTTTAATTGTACAGCCATGAACTTTGAGGCCTGTAGAGTCTGAGGTGTAGTTCTTGGGTGTTTTGCGATTTCTCTGCATTGCAGCGGTCTGACCTTGGGGTGAATTTGCTGGGACGTCCACTCCTGGGAAGACTGGCAACTGTCTTGAATGTTTTCTACTTGTAAATAATCTTCCTCACTGGAGAATTATGGACTTCAAATTGTTTGGAAATGGCCGTATAACCCTTTTTAGATTAATGGTAGCAACAATTGCTTCTCTTTCCTCCTTGGCATTGTGTTAACACATTGTGTTCAACCAGCAAACTGCCAAAACTTCTGCTTTTATAAAGGTGATCACACTTGCTGATGATCAAGTAATCAAAGACCTTAATCCTTTCTTTTTCACATGACTGTGTATATGTGTACACACCAATCAGGCATACAATTATGACCACCTTCCTAATATTGTGTTGGTCCCCCTTTTGCTGCCAAAAAAGCCCTGACCCGTCGAGGCATGGACGCCACTAGACCCCTGAAGGTGTGCTGTGGTATCTGGCACCAAGATGTTAGCAGCAGATCCTTTAAGTCCTGTAAGTTGCGAGGTGGGGCCTCCATAGATCAGACTTGTTTGTTCAGCACATCCCACAGATGCTCGATTGATCCTCAAACCATTCCTGAACCATTTTTGCTTTGTGGCAAGGCGCATTATCCTGCTGAAAGAGGCCACAGCCACCAGTTTTCATGAAAGAGTGTACATGGTCTGCAACAATGCTTAGGTTGGTGGTACGTGTCAAAGTAACATCCACATGGACGGCAGGACCCAAGGTCTCCCAGCAGAACATTCCCTAAAGCATCACACTGCCTCCATCGGCTTGCCTTCTTCCCATAGTGCATCCTGATGCCATGTGTTCCCCAGGTAAGCGACACACACGCACCCGGCCATCCACGTGATGTAAAAGAAAACGTGATTCATCAGACCAGGCCACCTTCTTCTATTGCTCCGTGGTCCAGTTCTGATGCTCACGTGCCCACTGTTGGCGCTTTCGTCGGTGGACAGGGGTCAGCATGGGCACCCTGACTGGTCTGCGGCTATGCAGCCCCATAGGCAACAAACTGTGATGCACTGTGTATTCTGACACCTTTCAATCAGAAACAGCATTAACTTCTTGAGCAATTTGAGCTACAGAAGCTCGTCTGTTTGATCGGACCACATGGGCCAGCCTTCGCTCCCCACGTGCATCAATGAGCCTTGGCCACCCATGACCCTGTTGCTGGTTCACCACTGTTCCTTCCTTGGACCACTTTTGATTGATACTGACCACTGCAGACCAGGAACACCCCACAAGAGCTACAGTTTTGGAGATGCTCTGACCCAGCTCTGTCGTCTAGCCATCACAATTTGGCCCTTGTCAAACTCGCTCAAATTCTTACGCTTGCCCATTTTTCCTTCTTCTAACACATCGATTTTGAGGACAAAATGTTCACTTGCTGCCTAATATATCCCACCCACTAACAGGTGCCGTGATGAAGAGGTAATCAGTATTATTCACTTCACCTGTCAGTGGTCATAATGTTATGCCTGATCACCGTATATATATATATATATATAAACGTGTGAATGTGCTTTCACTGAGCTATTCATTTTGTGCTGCATGACAAAACAGAGCATGAGTGAATATGGCAGTGACAGCATGAAGATAGGAGACTCTGCAGCTGCCAGAACTCCTCAGGGGTTTATGTAATCAGCTGCCTATTTTACCTGTGCTCCGCTGGGGTTGGGGGAGGCCAGACATTAGGGTCCCTTGGGCTCTCTTCAGGCAGAGGGTTGGGGAAATCAACTGGTTTGTCCACCTTGAAACTCTCCAGGGTGTTTACGATGCTTTTCACCTGCTCATATTCCTCTGCCAGTTCCTGCCGAACCTGGGCTCAGAGGGGGGAGGGGGGGAGGGGGGGGGGGCACGTTGGATTGAGTCCTTCAGATTACATATACTTTACCAACACCATTATATTCTTTAGCTAATACCTGTTCAAGCAAATATAAATGGTCATGAACACATATCATATTAAATCAGGGCCTTACCTGTTGCCATTTGACTTTCTGGGCAGGATCTCTTAGGGACAGACAGTGCTTATGGATCTGTTGTATAACACCTTGGTAGTACACCATAGACGAGTCATAGTTCCCTAGTAGTGCATATTCTCTTCCTTTCTTAGCATTGTCGCAAATCTCAGTCAGATTCATGTTGAGAAAGAAATCAAACTGAACGTTGCTTCAGCGCTTCAATGTGACCTGAGTTCACAGCATCATCAGAGAAGCTAGTTTGAGTTGATTGAAGGCCATGAGTCCTAAACATGTCAAAGAACCGAGAGACTGATAAGATGATGAAGAGCCAAATTAAACATTTATAATGATGGTAACAGAAGAGGGGTGAACTCAGGTCCAACACATCACTTTCTGGAAAATCATCTAGAGCAGTATTAAAATGTCTCTGCACATTTCCAGACTCACTGGGTAAAGTCTCTTCTATTACTTAGTTTGTTTAAAATATTTAACAAAATACAACCAAAAAGCTATTTAAAGAACTATTCAGAAGTCAACCTGTGTGTCAAAACCAATTTATTTGAGTAAAATGCTCCAGGGAATCTGTAAAGCACAACTTCAGATAGAATGAGCTGGATTTGTGGGTGTTAGAATAAGAAATGTTTATAACATTAAAAAACAAGCTCATTCAATTCATTGTTACTATTCTGTACGAACCTCTTTTATGTAGAGTGTGTGAACATTTCTATGCAGAATTACTTTGTGGGGGAAAAAAACGATTTTTTTTTACTAATAGTAGTTAATAAAATGCAAGTGGCAAGTGTGTGTATGGGCACATTTATGGAATCAGCATCCATACAATATAAATATAAATATAAATACTGACTGACTAAGCTGATGGTAGAAAATAAAATGGGCCAACAACTAAATAAAGAAAAACATTTTGATATTTAAGATATCAGTAATGATGCCTTACTTTTAGATGTCCAATAGTTTCTTATTAATATATGATAAGGTTATATATTAAGGTTGCAATGTTAGTCCATTCATAGGTTTTTCCCATCCAGCAAAATGTTTTTCCTGCCCTCTGTAGAAAACTCGGACCAATCAAATCAGATGTTATTATATTTAATGATTATATATTAAATATCAAGTAATATTATTGCATTTGTTTAAATAACTAAAACAACCCAATCTTATCTGGTCCATTTTACCTGACATCACCGTATGCGTGGATTCACTGATAACCATCACAAGATTTCTCTACGGGTTTTAATGCAAAGCTGCAGTTACTACAACTAACAGTTACTGTACTAAACTTTGGTTTATTAACCTTTGCCCTGACCACACAGTGACTGTCAAAAATAAGACAATTTCGTTCGTCGGACACATGACGTGAAGCACATAATAAATAAATACCGTTCAGGACATCTCAAATTGGTTAAATGATATATATTTCTTTTTAAAAAATTAACCTGACAGTCGAACATGAACGATTCCATTCAATCATTTTTTCTATGAAATCAAATTGATCAAGTCGTGCTTGTATGTAAAAACAGCACAAACGTCACCGCTCGTACATTTTCCTTTGCACGGGACTTGTAGTTTTTTCCGTTTGCCTTAAAGTACAGACAAATAGTGAAAACCGCAATAAGGAACTACATTACCCATAAGGCAACAGTGCAAGACGCTTAAGATTTAGGCCAGCGGTAACAAAAAGGATTTGCAATGAAACAAAATACTAAGTCCATTTGTTAGTTTATGAATCCTTCTAAGAGCATGCGATATGACATATATGTTCTACATTTAATTCTACGTTTGGATGGGAATGAGTAAATGTCTTACCTTTATTCGAGGCACTTTTACAGTCGACCGGTCCACAGACCGTTGCCCACTGATGTTGCCATGGCCGCGGAAAGACGCTGACTGATGAATGAGTGCATGTGTTGTGGGTGGGGCCTGGACAAATACAACTCAAACCGCTTGATAAACTGAAGGTGAGATAGTGGACTCGTTCGTACGTGGATTACCCAGTTTCTGGATTTACTTTTGACGATTTTACATGGTCCAGGATTGTCATCTCGGAGTTGCTGTCATAGCAACAGGTCCGTAACTCAAACCTGCTCGGGAGCAGGCTTACTTCATGTAAACAGGATTAGATTGCATCTTTTTAAGCGGAGGTGATATTTAAAGTCTGCTAGGCTACTTGCTTACAAGAGTGCCCTATTGAACCAGGGACAATAATCATTTAAAATAATAATAATAATTTGAAAATAATATTTTAATATGTCGTCTCATAATATAATCATAATATACACAGACCGTTTTACTCACTGAGAGATTTATTTGTGACTGTGAGGGAATACATATTACATAATAGTTTTATTGGAGGCTTACACACATGATGTACAGTACAGTTCATTTGAATGGTGACCGCTATTAGGGGAGTGGCTTGATGCAGCGCAGGAGATGCAGTAAAAAAAAAAAAAAAATTAATGCTGTCACGTTACAAATCTGCTTCACAGGTAAATTAATTGCTAATTACAACATTGAAATAACATTTACATTTAATCATTTAGCAGACACTTTTATCCAAAGCGACTTACAAATGAGGAGAGTAATAGAAGCAATCAAACCAACAATATGGCAAAAATATGCAAGTGCTGTGACCAGTCCCAGTTAGTCCAGCACAGTACACATAGCAAGGTTTTTTTTAATAGATATATAATAGTAAGTGTTAGTATTAATGGATCAAGTGTTTTGCTGAAAAAGATGCGTCTTCAGCAGTTTCTTACAAATGGCTAAAGACTCTGGTTGACATGGGCAGGTCATTCCACCAGCATGGAACAGTCAGGGTAAAGGTCTGTAAAAGTGATTTTGGGATGGCACCACAAGGCGCTGTTCACTTGCAGAACACAAGCTTCTGGATGACACATACTGTAGGTCTGAAGTAATGAGTTTAGGTATAGGGGTGAAGAGCCAGTGGTTTGTGTGTAGGGAAACATCAGTGCCTTAAATTTGATGTAAGCGGCATTTGGCAGCCAGTGTAATTTTGTGTGACGAGGTGTGACGTGTGTTCTCTTCGGCTCCTTAAAAACCACTCTTGCTGCAGCATTCTGGATCAGTTGCAGAGGTTTGACAGTGCATGCTGGAAGGCCTGCCAAGAGAACATTACAATAGTCCAGTCTGGATAGAACAAGAGCTTGGATAAGGAGTTGTGTAGCATGCTCCGATAGGAAGGGCCTGATACTCCTAATGTTGTATAGGGCAAATCTGCAGGACCAGGCAGTTCTAGCAATGTGGTCTGTAAAGTTCAACTGATCATCAATCACAACTCCAAGGTTCCTGGCTGCCCTGGATGAAGTTATGGTTGACGAACCTAGCTGAATGGAGAAGTTGTGATGAAGAGTTGGGTTGGCCGAGACCACAAGCAGTTCTTTCTTTGCGAGGTTTAGTTGAAGGTAGTGGTCCTTCATCCAGCAAGAAATGTCTGTCAGGCAGGCCGAGATGCGAGCAGCTACCGTTTGATCATCTGGTTGGAATGAGAGGTAGAGTTGTGTGTCATCAACATAGCAGTGATAGGAAAATCCATGTTTCTGAATGACAGATCCTAGTGATGACATGTAGATAGAAGAGAAGTGGTCCAAGCACTGAGCCCTGAGGCACCCCAGTAGCTAGATGTTGCGACTTAGACACCTCACCCCTCCACGACACCCTGAAGGGGACTTAAACCATTGGAGTACGATTCTTGAGATGCCCTTCGTCTTGAGGATTGACAGGAGAATCTGGTGGTTAACTGTGTCAACTGAGGATATGGAAGCTGCTCTTGCCAGTCTCAGAGCTTCAATAACCGAGAGCAGGGCAGTCTCAGTTGAGTGGGCGCTTTTGAAACCATACTTTTTGAAACCTGGTTGTTGTCCAGGAGGTTGTTCTGTGTAAGAGAGACTTGGTTGAAAACGACTCGTTCAAGGGTTTTAGCAATGAATGGAAGAAGTGATACCGGTCTGTAATTTTCTAGATGTGCTGGATTTAGAGTGGGTTTCTTAAGCAGTGGGGTTACCCGAGCCTGCTTAAAATGCTGTGGGAAAGGTACCAGTGTGAAGAGAGGTGTTGATGATATGAGTGAGTGCAGGTACAACTGAAGAAGAAATGGCTTGAAGGAGATGAGAGGGTATAGGATCAAGAGGACAGGCAGTAGGGTGATTGATTGGAAAGGATGAGTTTGGAGACTTTTGCCTATAAAGGTGATGATACACGGGGCAACTCCCTCACCCTCAAGCCATCCTAGGTGTATATGACATTCTTCTTTCAGACAAATACAGTTGGAGTTATATTAAAAAATGTCCTGGCTAATCCAAGCATTATAATGGCAGTGAATGGTAGCCCAAAATTTGAAGACCAAAAAAGTGCATCCATCCATTATAAAAGTAATCCACACGGCTCCGGGGGGTTAATAAAGGCCTTCTGAAGCGAATCAATGGGTTTGTGTAAGAAAAATATCCATATTTAAAACTTTATAAAGTAAAATATCTAGCTTCTGGCAGACCGCCTCCGCTTCGTAAGTTGAATACGGAAGGCAGTCCATCGGAAGCTAAATATTTTACTTTATAACATGTTAAATATGGATATTTTTCTTTTCAAAAACCCATCGATTTGCTTCAGAAGGCCTTTATAACCCCCTGGAGCCGTATGGATTACTTTTATAATGGATGGATGCACTTTTTGGGCTTCAAATTTTGGGCTGCCATTTACTGCCATTATAAAGCTTGGAAGAGTCAAGACATAATATAACTCCGACTGTATTCGTCTGAAAGAAGAATGTCATATACACCTAGGATGGCTTGAGGGTGAGTAAATCATGGGGTAATTTTCATTATTGAGTGAACTATCCCTTTAAGAGTGGATGAAATAAAAATGTAAAGCCTGTACAAATACTAGAAATCATGAAATAATGGAAATAACTGGGAATCATGTAGCAAACAGTACACATTTTATTTATCTGTTATAACTTTTATGTTGTTTTGGCTGTTTCCTTATAATGGTCCAGAAATTTTAATATGATGTCATTACGCCCTCCGGAAAGACACTAAGCCGGGGGTTGCTGCTAGTGTAAATCACAAACCGAGGCTCTCTGACTCTTCCATTTAGATTGGGGTACCCCGAACTTAGTCTTTTTTACTATCTTATTTCTATATGTGTATGTATGTTTTTTTTCTCTGTATTTCTCTTCTGTAAAGCACTTTGTAAACACACTTTTTTGTTTAAAAGGTGCTATATAAATAAAGCTTTACTCACCTAATTATGTTGCTGTCGTCTTGCCTACAGCCAAACGCTGCATTGCTGATCATGGTTTTGAGTATCGAAGTAGTATTGCCTCTAGACTTATGAACAGTTTTTATCCAAGTGCCATAAAAGAACTAAAAACATAAATAGTAATACATTGGACTGTGCAATACATATTGCATATGGGACTGTGCAATATACTTTCTATTGCTTATTTATTTATCTATTCTAGCAGCTATGTCGAGTTTGCTTGTTGTGTGTTACCTTTACTCTGTGTTTTGTATTATGCTTGTTGTGTGTTACTTTTTACCACGAGGAGTTGCACTTGAATTTTGTTGTACAGCTATGACAATAAAGGCATTCAAATATATCTGCCCTTTCCAATGAACACAAGAAAGCGCAGTAATCTAAAATTTAATCCAGATATTTTAATCAAATCAAATCAAATTCGTTTGAAGAACCAAATTAGCCAGATATCAGTTATCACAATTAGATCTGGCATCTGTCAAATCTTCTCAGAGAGTATGAAGAATGGACCCCGGGGCTAGTTGTCACAGATTATAAAGTAACGGTTACAATATTAAATTTCAATTTACCTGTATTTTTTTCTTGGGTAATTAATGTTAACCATGTTATTGTTTTTGTAGCCAAGATACAGGGGGGGGGAAATCATGATAAATATCCACTGAAGTAAAGTGTGACAACTAGCCCCAGTCTCTTCTATAATATACCATTTAATAATAGACATGAACAATTCATGATAATGAGAGAGGTTATTGAAAAATGTTCTCTGCTGTTTACTGGTATGTACCACTAAGTATATACTTCTTTTTGACATGTAATTTGAAATTAACAAACCTTGTGCCTCAGAACACAATACAAAACTAAATAAAATCCATCACGTCCATAATGGCAGAGGGACTGCTGTATATTGACCACTGAAAATACAAGCTCAAAAATAAGGGACTGAAAATCATGGCGTGAATGTAGAGCTGCTGATCTCTATAATAATCTGATTGAAGTGTCATGCCCTGTATAAAAATATGACAGTACCACAAAATAATCATACGATGGCGCTGTATAGCGTAATATGCAGTTTAGCCAGATGAACAGCAGGCGGCTCGGATTAATCGATATTTTCATCTGGTGATACGTTCATGTGTTCTTTTTAAGCCTCTGTTTGTCACAAAAAAACCGGAAGGCCTCAAAACGGACTCCCTGGTTGGTGTACTGTAACCATACATTCAAATCTACTGCCCTACTAAAAACATAAATCGATCAATATGATAAAATGAAGAAATCAATATAGACATATAAAGATAATTGAGCTTGGAATCAGCCTTGAGTAATAAAAATTATCTAACTTTGTATTTAACATGATGCTCTTCTGTTAATGTATTTACCTAAATAATCTAATGTAACTTTTCTTTTAATGTAACCCATAAAACTTTACATAAATCCACTTACATTTTGAGTTTGATACAATGAGCTCCAAATGCCTTTACATATTTTATCACAATTAGATGGTAATCCGAATCTATGAAGAAAAGCGGTAAAATTCTTTATTTAAAAAAAAAAGTTTATTGATGTCAGAAGCATACCAGAACAAAACATTACATTTTTTTTAATCATTTCTGCAATTACAGTGGTATTCAAAATACAGTAAAATAACTTTGATACGGCGATTTACTAATGATGATAATATTTGATCTGGAAAAAGAGTAAACAAACAAAAGTACATTAAGATATGAACTACAACCTCACATGAAACTAGGTTGTGTGCTGCGCACGTCTAAAACTCCACTGACCCCAAGACAATTTTACAACCCCCTTTTTTTTTTTTTTTTTAACTGTACCGGGTAAGGATAGTGGTGTTGGAACCATCTTTAAGAAATTAAACTTAGAACTAAATTAAGGGTTGGGGGCATTTGGACGAACACAGATGACACTTCTGTAGTGTTAACTATACAAAAAAGGAAAAAAAAGAAACTGTACAGCTTAAAAACATATCATATACACAGCCTTATTTCTTTTTTTTTTTTTGCTTTTCAGTTTTTTTTTATTTTATTTCATTTACCCATTTTATGGCCTCAGTAAAGTGTACAGGGGGTTAAATGCTTTATAGACAACAAGCTAAGCTATAAACGTTATTATCTACTCGTCATCCTCGTCATCGTCATCATCGTCATCCTCCTCCTCATCATCGTCGTCGTCGTCATCCTCATCATTAGCCTTGTCCGGCTTGGAAGGGGCTTTGGCTGCTGCACCGCCGCCCACTTTGCCTTTAGAGCGATAGGCGGCAATGTCCTAAAAGGAAAATGAGATGTTTGGTTCAATTTAATTTAGGAAAATGTCTTCATATAGCAAATATGGGTTACACAGTGTAATGTAACCAGTGTTACATTAGTACGATGCTGATTAGGCGTGGCATCTTTTCTCACCTTCTCATACTTCTCCTTCAGCTTGGCGGCCTTCTTCTCATATGGTTGTTTATCCTCAGATGCTGTTTTGTTCCACATCTCACCCAGTTTCTTGGCCACATCTCCAATAGACAGACCAGGGGTCTCTTCTTTTACCTTGGGTCGGAACTCAGCGCAGAAAATGAAGAATGCAGACCTTTGATAGAACAGGATTAAATAAAAATTATAAACTTTGAATGCTTCACAAATGTCAGTGTATCTTCATGAACAAGCAAGGTGCTTACGGGGGTCTCTTGGGAGCATTGGGGTCTTTAAACCTCTTTTTCTTCTCGCCTTTGGGTGGAATGTAGTTCTTCATCTCCCTCTCGTAACGTGCCTTGTCAAGTTTGGCCATATCTTCAAACTTCCCTTTTTCCTTGGCTGACATAGTCTGAGGAAGGGAAGAAAAAAAATCATTGTTGGGAAGAGAGAACTGGAATTAACACAATGTAAATGAAAGGTGTGACTGACCTTCCATCGCTCAGAGCACTTTTTGGAAAACTCAGAGAAGTTGACCGTTGCCTCAGGGTGTTTCTTCTTATGCTCCTCTCGGCAGGTCTGGACAAAGTATGCGTACGAGGACATTTTGCCTCTTGGTTTTGTTGGATCTTTGCCCATCTTTGCCTAAATATCCTGAATTGAAAAAAAAAAAAAGTTATTAAAAATAATTAAAATAAAATTCATAATTGAATCCATAATTATTATTTTTTACATGTATATTAAAAATCAACATGGTATTAAATTCTACTCCCAAATGTCCTATTTAAATTTGTAGCGCTTTGCTCTTTAAAATGAACTTGACTAGCAAAATTGTTCTTTTGACGTGATAACATTGAAAATCTATTAACTAGTTATTTTTTGTAGTATTTAGCATTCACAAGGACCGCAGTTTGTATTCGCGACGAATTTGACGATTTATGATGTAAACATGATCCCTTCCACAAAATTGCGTTTAAAAATAAAGTCTTGTATGCACTTTTGAAACATTTAAAAGTTGTTATAAATGCTCACTTTTTTTCAAACCGTATTTTTCAAAGTTAGAAAAAAGGGTTAAAACTGTGAAAATAACTAAGTTAATTAAAGTTATTTAATGTGCCAAAGTACGCGCGACATCGAAAAACTCGTAAAATTTCTTAATAATCAAGTTCACTTTCGCCGTGTTCCCTGTTGAAAAGAGCCCATTTCTCTCTATGTACCGTTGAAATAGCAATGGCGCACACTCTTGTCTCGCTAAAGGAAAGGAGGTCAACAACGACGGCAATATTTCTTCTTCCATTTTGTGAGAAAGCCTTCTTCATGAAAGAAAGTCCCCCTAAAATGTCTCCACCCGCCTTCCTGCTCGCTTTTGGACACGACAAACAAACGGCGCGGGTCGGTTTTCCTGACCGAAAATTGTTTCCTTCGCAAAAAGCCCAGTGCATTCGCCTGGTGTATAGTAATACATTGGGTCTGTGCTGTGCAGAGTTGCAGTGGGCTCGCAATGGCCGCTTGTCTTCATGCACTAACACTGAGAATATGGCTCCTTCTCTTTGTGTCAGCGCTCAGCCATTACACTGCTTTGCAATAAGGGGGAGCCGCGCGACCGCATTACCTACCTCACTTCAACTCTCAATTTAACACCCTTCTCACGCACGGAAAAATATCAAAATAACAGGGTTGGAACGACGAAAGATGGAATTTTTATTTTCCGCCTTAAAAAACGCGAACTTTGAGCTCGGCGAGGTAGAAAACACGATTTGAAAAA
Source organism: Coreius guichenoti (assembly GCA_039654105.1). Taxonomy (NCBI): domain Eukaryota; kingdom Metazoa; phylum Chordata; class Actinopteri; order Cypriniformes; family Gobionidae; genus Coreius; species Coreius guichenoti. The sequence goes on from CM077190.1 coordinate 23,803,117, forward strand.
GTTGAAGCGAACTGCGCCTGTCTATGGCTCTATGGCTTTGCCTTGTTTCCTATGCGAGTACAGTCAGCCATTACAGTAAAGCGCAGCTTCTGAGGTGATTTTTTTTCCGCCCGTATCTCTGTCATTTCAATATCACAGCACGTATAAATCCATACACACAAGAATGGCGTTATGCTTTAATTTTTCCGTTAGTCTGTTTTTTTTCTTTCTTATCATTTCTCCTAGTTCACTGTAATCTTCTGACAGACATCCCTTATAAAGCGCTGCAATGGCTGCTTGCTGGCACTATCACCGTCCATAGACCTTGTTTGTACGCAATTCTGTCACCTAGTTGTCCGCTTAACATTACATTTCGAATAGTCTGAATAAATTCATTTTTGTCACATTTTCAGTATTTCAACCCGCGAATAAAACCGACTATTTTCCGTATATTTTAAGGTGTACATCAAGAAAAATTAAATAAAAAGCTATGGTTATTCTATTCTGAGGGGATAATACCATATTTTTTAACGTTTCATAAAAATCCCCTCACCAATAAAATAGCTTTTTTACAAGGTAAATTTCAATTCCGTATGGTTTCCTGACCTTTTCTCGCAATTTTTGTACTTACCCCACACTTTGAAATGTCTACAAGCTGACACTTACCACTGTCTTGTCTGGATAGTGAATGTACTGCAATGGCTGTATGTGGATGTAATAGCGCTACGCAGTAGTCTGCTCTCTCAACCCTCTAGCATTACTCTCAATAGGGCTTCCATTCCATTGGCTGCCGCCACGGCGAACATTCCTGCAATTGGCTGAGCGCTTTCCATTGTCCTAATAACAGCCGCGCGGCAATTGGCTGCCTTTTGTGAAACGTCATGAGTGTTTTAAATGGCGGGTTAATACAAAATACGGAGTGAATGTGTGTGTTTCTTGTCTCAGCTTAAAGCAAAGGCTGTGTGTACTGTGTTGGCTGTAGTAGTACTGTGTTGTATGTGCTCCACGCGGAGTGCTGAATGAATGAGTGAGTCAATGCGGAGTGTCGGCGTTGCTGTGAGGTGGAAAACGCTGAATGAAAGAGTGGTCGGTCTAACTGACGCCCCGCTTAGATCAAACACTATATGGACATCCAAGTCAGATTTTAACGAAAATATGCAATTATTTGTTATATTTATTAAAGTGGCTTAATCGGCGGGATTCGTTTTTGAGTATCAAAAGCTGATTAATTTCGATATGAATCAATATGATACAGTGTCATATGCGCTTTCTGCAGAGTGTTAGTTAGTTTTTCATTTGAATAATTAAATGACAGCACCCCAAAACAATGGTAAAGATTTTTGTATTCCAATTGTTAGATTAACACTCTCAAAACATTAATATCGATATCATAACATTTAGATTTAGTTCGACCACTTATATATTTATAGATAGTGTGGATTAGAAATCAAAGAAAAGCAATGACGGTGCACAATAATTATTTTATCTATCTATCTATCTATCTATCTATCTATCTATCTATCTATCTATCTATCTATCTATCTATCTATCTATCTATCTATCTATCTATCTATCTATCATAAAAACGCCACACCATTGGTAATTGTTTGCCCTTAAAAAGGCAGCAATAGTTTAACATGTGCATTTCTATCAAGGCCATCATTTAGAAACCAATTTAATGTCATACCATAAGCACACGAAAGAACCGAAGCCTATGCATGTTAATGGCTAAATCTTGGGAAAAAAATATGCAAATTCGTATTGTGTAGGACGGGGAGCAGCAGATAAACCGCCATGGGAGCCTGATGGGGAATTGATGCTCGTATAGCCTTCTATTGTTTCATAAGAGAGCAGCTGTAGCGCCCTGCGACTCCTCAATAAGGCGCGTCGCCGCTCAAGCACATGCTCACAGACGCACAGGCATATGCTGTACTGAGCACAGGCGCTATTACTGACACTTGGGTACTTGAAAAGGTACTATCGATAAGATATGCATTATACGGTCATGTTTATTTTTGACCTATGCTTATCTAATATATTTACAATTTTTTCATTATTTACATTTTTTGGCATGCTTAATTTGTGTGGCATGCATACTTTTGTTGAAATATCAAAAGAATATAAGATATAAGAGAGAATAAAGTTTTAATTAGGACAGAAACGTTTATAAAGCGCTTGCGTCCGGATAGAATACAGTAGGCTAAATAGAAATCTAACGACTCCTGGTCGATTTTATTTAATCGACAAGCTAATAAAAATATTGGCATACATTTTAAAAATAAGTGAATTTACCAAACAATTCTTATCCAGGTAATGAGTCACCAGTTACATATATGTTATTTATGATAAATATGCATTCTGTAACACCTCCGTTTACTTAGAAAACGTTTATTTTTCCATTGCCCTTATTCTGTCTGGTTTTGAATAGACTTTAAAGTGAACACGACAACATATGATCATGATATCGATGTTATCTTACTTTGTTTTGAAAGTCTTTATTTCAAATATGGGAAACACTTTAGCCTACAATAAGGTTTCATTAGTTAAAATAGTTAACTACATTAGTTAACATGAACTAAGAATGATACTTTACAGCGTTTATTAATATTCAACATTTAGGCTACTAATGCATTATTAAAATCAAAAGTTATATTTATTAACAATGCACTGTGAACTAACACGAACAAACAATAAACAGCTGTATTTTTATTAACTAACATTAACAAAGATGAATAAATATACTGTAATAAATGTATTGATCATAGTTAGTTCATGTTAGTTAATAATACATTAGCTAATGTTAACAAATTGAAACCTTCTTGTAAAGTGTTACCCAAATATGAAAACTGAATCCTAAAACGGCTTTTAAAATTAATTTATACATTTTCCTATATCTTATCTGTATTTTTATTTATTAACGTATTATGTATTTGCTCTCTCCAGTCGTTTGAATAATTGCACTCGTGCATGCACAAATAAAGTTTGAGAGAGAAACTGTGTGTAGCAATATATTGAATGCTCAAATTAACTTTTAATTCTATATCGCTTTATTTACACATATTTCTATGCATAGAACATTTATACACATTCAACATTCTAAAATAATCTCATTAACACGTATCTGCCTGTCTATTTGCGTGTTTCTACTGTTAATTATAGTCTAAGCTTGAGTGTTTTGATGTTGTTGATTGAATCCCTTCTGCTGCCTAATTTAATTTCGACAGTATTTTCAATCGTTCGATAATGCACGCAGACAACCCAGATGATGGCGCTAGGATGCTGTAAAAGAAACTTTGTAAAAACTTTATTACTTGTTCCTACAAAACCGGAAGTAGTACGTTGAGCGTACGACTGAGAGTATGCACATTGAAATGTCTCCTACCGGCGTGCTGGAACTACCTAATGCGTGTATGAAATCTTATTTGGAAATTCTCAACATTCGATCCGGTTTCGAGGTATGTGTTGGTGCAGATGATGGTGCGTCTCGAAAATCTGTTGTTGTGAATGCAATCTTTTAGATTTGGGCGATCTGCTTGTCATATCAGCTCACTGTCGCCGCGCTTGATATTAGCCAACAAAGAAGCATGTTTAAGTATCTAAATCTAATATTTTTATCGTAATAAGGCAGTTGTCGGAAGAGTCTTGCTTATTCGACATTATAGCTACGCTTATCCAGAACCAGAGCTCAAATGTCAGTAAGAAAACAGTGCTACAAGATCGATTGAAAACCAATTGATTTGCCTGTCCAATTGAACATGCTATTCCTTCAGCATTCTGGTTTTAACATTAAGTATTACACTTCCTCCACTCGTTCAGCCCAAACAGTTTATTTTGCAGATTATTTCAGTTTTGGTTGTGCTATCTAATTTGTTTTTATCAATTTAAGACATTTTAGATAACTTTTGAAATATACTTACGCTGATGGAACGTTTAGCATTCAGAAACTTGCATTCTGAATCGGATTGGTCGTTGTCTTAACATATATTTGCATATTGAATTGTGATTGACCTGAAAACAAGTCGCGCGCTGATTGTAAAGTAGCCCTGAAACTAAACTAGGCTAAAACTTAGTCACCGTGAAATTAAAATGGGATAATTCTTGGTTTTTTTTCTTATGGAATATTGCAGTTTTTTATTATAAATGATTTACCCGTCCACATTCATAATTTTTTTAAAGTTCATGTGCCGTAAAGGAATAGTTCACCCTAAAATGGAAATTCTGTCATTTATTCTGTCAACTTGTTCAAATCCTGTATGAGTTTCTTTCTTCTGCTTAACACAAAAGAAGATATTTTAAAGAATGTCAGTAACCAGACAGTTGATGGTCCTCATTGACTTCCATAGTATTTTTTTTCCTACTATGGAAGTCAATGGGGACCATCAACTGTCTGGTTACTGACATTCTTTAAAATATCATCTTTTGTGTTCAGCAGAAGAAAGAAACTCATACAGGTTTGGAACAACATGAGGGAGAGTAAATGATGACAGAATCTACATTTTAGGGTGAACTATTCCTTTAATCTTTAATCAAAATAACTTACCCTTCTAGCAACAAATCTCTTCTCTGATGATGTGTTTACTGGCACGAGGGTGTGACAACCTGTCACTCACATGAGTTTGAAGCAATAGCAAACCACAATGATCCAATCAATTCCTGATGAACAAAAAATCAAGTCCTGCCTTACATTTTTCTTGTTTGAGAAGCCACTCAGATATACATCACAATAGGGAAGAAAAGGCGATAGCAACTTCCGTTCTATCTTGACTTTAAACGCTGTTCTCTTACTGACTGGCATGCACTCGTATTTCCTTCAATAAAATCGGAAGTAGTTTGAGATGTTTGCTTTGTGTATCAGCCTGGAATGGGTCAGTTGATGTCTCAGAAATGAAATATTCTTTCTCACTGCAGCGTGTTCAGTCGGTGAGCCAGGTGACACGATTATGTCAAGTTTATGGCAGCAGGATTCATCAAAGAACGGAAACTTCAGTGGCGTGAAAATGAACGGCAAAGGCACTGGTATAGGGGCTCCGACCCCAGCGGTGGTGGGGTATTTGGGAAAAGTCAGTTATGCTCAGTTCTCTCCCTCTGTCACTCATGCAAAGCTCCGCTGTCACCTTCAAATTTATTTCTATATTGTATGGACAATTATATTGATTTGATGCCCCACCTCAAACAAGAAACAACACGGAAATCTGTGATGTAAAAGGCGAAAGAATAGTCATAAAAGCACTTTAGTTATGTACTGTACACTAATTGCTTTGTAGTCTTCTATTTTTTGTAAGGAGTGTTGTTGATTTGTTTTAAACCTTTTGTGATTTCTCATCTGTTTTTGGTTTTTACAGTGTAAAGACAGAAATGCCTCACCTGGGAACTGTCCTTGGTGCTTGGAAAAAGGTCAGACGAATACACTCCGCTTTTATGCTCTCAACTTGGAGGAGACTGTTATGCTCTGTACAAATCCAGTGGTGAGGCCTTTTATCCATGAACACTTGAGTTTCTACAACATTAAAAAAAAATGCCTTGCTTATCAGGAACTGACATTTTTCGCTGACATTTTAATAAGTGTGTGAATCTCACAAAACCTGGAAAGAATATATATGGGTCATTTCACCCTAAAATCAAAAAGACAACGTGATTATGTTATTGAATAAAAAAATATATAATTTTTTAGGGCTGCAACTAACGATTATTTTGATAATCGATTAGTTGGCCGATTATTTTTTCGATTAATCGGATTAAAAAATAAAAAAAAAAAACACTTTTTTTTTTTTTTTTTTTTTACTGACAAAACACACTATTCCCCATCCTGCCCAATGCTGTCCTTCAAACAAACGTGTCAGCTGAGTGCTATGAAAACATACATAGTGAATATATCTACCCGTACAAAAATTAACCATGGTTTTACAACAAATAAAACAAACAAACAAAAAAAAATAAATAAAAATAATAATAAATAAAACAGGGTTATTGTAGTTATTCCAATGGTAACCACAAATTAACCATAGTTTAACTATGGTATTTGTGTGGTTATACAAATGGTAATCAATACACCAAAAAACATGGTTTTACTATCTAATAGAACCATGGATAATTTTCGTAAGGGTATATCTTTGCTATAGCCTACATTATGTGCAAAATAAGTTACTACGCAAAAGGACAGTTTAAATCCCTACATTAAAATATTAAAAAACAAAAACACAAAAAACAAACTCAGTGTTAACAGATAAGAGGAATGTTCTGCAGGAACACACACACACACACACACTCGCTATGGACAAAGTAACCTGTTACTGTAATTTCTTTATCCTGTAGAAACGTCTTGCATTTATATTCAGTTAGACGCTGTTATCCCTTTACAGTTACTACTTTCATAAAATATGTGAATTACATGTTGACTTTTAAACCTAAATTTAGCGTCACCAGCTTGAAGCTTAAAATACAGAATTCTCATATTTTGGGCGCTTGGATCATGTACCTTTCCCACAGCAGCTCGCTCTCTGTTTCCACTCCACTATTTTTAGATGCATTTTGTCCACAGAAATGCGTTATTCAGTGCTGTAATTTGGCGCGTCTGGTGGAAGCTTTGCGTACAGAGAGCAGACCCAACTAATCGATAATGAGATTCGTTGTCGATGATTTTCTTTATCAATTATTATCGATTTTATCGATTAGTTGTTGCAGCCCTATAATTTTTGCATTGTGAAACTTAGACAATAGATCCCTATGGAGCTATTCACACCGGGTGCGATTCAAATCGCGGCGCGACAGCAAGATTTTTTATTTCAACCAGTGTGTTGATTTGTTTCTTGCAATGAAACGTGCCGTCCAATTAAATTTGAGCTTTAGATCACATGTCTGGAGTAGGGATGCACCGATAGCATTTTTTCAGAACCGATACGATGCCAAAAATTCTGAATATTGGCCGATACCGATTCCAGTGCAGTTTTGTTTAAAAATTCAATGTAGAATTTCTGTACCTCAGTGTGTTGAACTAATAATCACGCTTTTGTGTGTTAAACACGATCTACTAAATATAGACAACTTCATTAAAAAGAAAAACAACAAATTAAAAATATATAAAAATCACAATCTATGAAAAAAATACTACTATAAACTAGATGGTGGATAAACTAGATTAGTGGAGAATTCAGCAGCAAAAGTTAATCTAGAAAAATCATGAGTGCACAATAATTGTATAAAATCTAAACGTTCAGTGAAAAAAAAAAAAAAAAAAACATTTAGTGGGGAACAAATAAAAGTGAATAAGTGTAGCAATAAATCTGGTAAAATGTTACAGATTGTTGTAAAATACATTCATGAAAAACAAGTAAATATATTTATAGAAATAGGGCCTATATACTAAGAAATTAAAAGACATTTATTTTAAATATATAGCGCAGCATTTTTAACGAGGCAGCAACATATTATAGATAGGCTATTAATAATCTTTCATTGCGCAAAAGTATTATAATACGAAAGGCTCCAATACAGAGTGGCACAAAGCGCGTATGCGCAGGATGATGCGCTTGAAGCAACACTGAGTCACAGCGCGCAGCTCTCCGCATTGAAAATTTCAAAACACAAAGGGAAGATATATCGATGCGTAGTGGTAGTGTATCTATCTATCTATGCAATATTTTACTGAGCCTTTTCTTTTAACAGTTTAAAAATTCAGTTACCGTGCATGTGAAGAACAATACAATCTTTAGTCCAGTGTTGTCATCTAACAGACACCCGGTAGAAAGTAACACGATTTAGAAACCGCAATAAACTTCAGCAAGATAAAGTCATTTTATGCGAAACCATAGAGCGTTATCTACAGATTAAACATAATAACAGGAACATTGATTCATCTCGGAGAGAGTTTCATCGTGTTGACTGTCGTAACCGAAGGCGACACGCAGTTTGAAAGCTGAATGGAGAATGACTGACAGACGCAGCGGAGGGAAGCATTCACGTGAACTTGAATATATAATATAATAATATCTGTACCTCACATTAAACTATGGAATGGATTCAGAACACTTAATATAGTGCACGAAGCATTGATGATGCTTTATAATGTTTTTGTGGGGCACTGGGGCTTAACAATAACACAGAATATTATAAGCACAGTATCGGATTTGGATCGGTCCTCTCTGAACAATATCCGATCCGGCAAATAATGGCGGTATCGGAGCCAATACCGATACTGAGTATCGGATCGGCGCATCCCTAGTCTGGAGTCACTGCTGTTGCACAAAACGACAAGATTTGTGATGCTTATAGGAAAGCTGTTTTAAAAACCAGTGTAAACACCGAAGAAAAGTATTCTGGAAGAAAGATGGATGTTGAGAATTGGAATGTTCATTCTGCCAATCAACTTGCCCAGCAGGAGAGTTGAAATACATTTTATAAACGTTTCGAAGGTTCTCCCACAGATGTCTTAGTGGTTCATTTAAGTGATTCTTCTTCTGAGTGGTCAAAGACGATAGGCCGATCAGCTAAATATTGGGTTGTCCGAAGGTGATCAATCGTTTCATGATCGATGAGAGAGCACCATTCGTCGCCGCTTCGCTTTATCGTGTCACACTCAGTGTGAAAGGGCATTTACAATTCCAAAAAACATTCAAATTGTATTTTCACAGTAAGTTAGTTTGTTGTACCTTTTTATTTATGCTGATTTTAATTTAGAAAAAAAATAGAGGTCCAATAATATGAGAATTGCTACGGAAAATCGTGACTCAAAAAAATTAGCAAAAAACTTGTGTACATTACAGTAAGAAAATGCATTACAGTGAGAGGCAAAATTATTTCTCATGAAAATGTCTATTATATTGAGTTTTACGAATAAAATTTTACGTTGGAAAAAAAAAAGTACTGTTCTAAAATTAGGCTTTATTTACTTACTGCAAAATATAATTTTTGTCCTTATGATTTTAGTATTAGATGCTGAGCATGTTATTGACAAGTTTTGTGTTGTTCACCAACTGTTTGTTTTTTGGTAATATGATATTTGTCATATTAGATGCTTGTGACTAAGGCTGCACGATTAATCACAATTAACCCGAAATCACGCTTAAACCGATTTGGCTTAGTGTGATTTATGAAATTGCTAAGACTGTGTTTTTTTTTTTTGTTTGTTTTTCTATATATATATATATATATATATATATATATATATATATATATGCGCCCGCAAATTGTCAGTGAAGCACGGCTTTGTGATAAGTAGTAAATGCTGCTCCATCTGAAAGCACTGTGAGTTTGAGTCGCTTATAATGTGCATTTGAAAAAGCAACACGCCTCAAACATCTTTCCAAACATGAGAAGCATTTATGAACCTCTTGTCCGACAAAAGACAACATTTAATAACAACATGTTTTTACTCCAAACTCACTTCATAATGACCATTGAGCATCCTTCTGTGAGATGATGTGGCTTCTTACACAGAATAAGGTACACAACATATTATTTCATAGCATTCTATTCAGTGATAAAGGCTATGCGATTAGCATTGAAGTATAAATATACTTTATTATGAAAATACCAGAGAAGAAGAACAGAGAAGAACTCAGATAAACCATATATTGTCGTATTCGTGTTTATTAGTCATGTTTAATCAATCAAAAAGTTTCAATCTATTTATTCAGCTACAGCAATAGTATGATGTCCATAGGGATTTCCTGGAACGATGTGCGTTATTGTACTTCTGCGGGGGCACATTTGGAGTTGCTGCCTGAGAGCACCCTTTGGCTTTCAGATGGAGCAGCATCTACTACTGATCACGAGCCGTGCTTCACTGACAAGCTGCGCAAAAAAAATACGGTTTAATTTCAATTAATCGTGCAGCCCTACTTGTGACTCATTTTAAAGAAGACTGATTGGCCAGTAAAATGGTCATTTACATCTGTGGTGTGTTTTTCTGTCACTCTGCAGTGCCTTTACCCATTGGTTAGTAGATCTCTGGAAGATGTGCGTGCTGGTTTGTCTAAAGATGGATGCAAGAGGAACATTTCTTCCCTGTCCGATGTCGATGATGCATCCTCACCTTCAAAGCGATTGAGAGAGGAGAAACTGGACGTTTTGTCTGAGCCATGTGGTGCTGATGTCAGTGACGGCACCCTACCAAAGGATGCTGTTAAAAGGCAAATGTTGGCTGGTGAACAATCAATATTTGAAAAGACTGTCTCTATTAAGGGCACTGAGGAACAACATCCTAAAGAGATACCTGCTGCTACCCATGAGGATTTAGATTTGTGTGACAAGAAGGATGTTTGTGTATCTAGTACTCAAGATGAGGTTGAGCAGATCTTCGAAATGGTTGTAGATATGGAATCACCAGAGCTGGTTCCTGTGCAACCTCATATCTTCTGGAAAAATGAGGACAACCTGTGTTGGTTGGATTCGTTGTTGGCGATGCTCGTGAACTGCAAGACCATCAGAGAGACTCCATGTCAGAATGTTAAGCTAATAGACAAGTTGACATCAGCACCTTGCAGCAACTCTGCTGTCTGGAACCTTTGCTCTACGTATGACAAGACATGTGCATATCTAAAAGCCAAGGAGCAACAGTGTGAAGGTAAAAGGAAGAAAAAATTAACTAAAGTGACCTTCTTGTGTTACCACATATAGTATTTGTATAATGTTATGTAAGTACATATCTTACAAATTAAAATTATTTATATGTATTCATATATATTAACACATGATCTTGGTTATAAATAGATATTATTTATTAGGGGTGGGCGATATGACTAAAATCTCACGATATGAGTAATTTTATTTCATGATAACAATATAAATCATGATATAGTTATTTTTGCTTATGATATAAAAAAAAAAGATACCATCGAAATTTCATAATTCTCGTCACCAATTTCAATATTGCAAACTAATACTAGCCTAATAAAATAAGAACAAAGAAACTAATTACAGTAGCACAAAATGCTACAATAGAATGAATACACAAAAATGAAATGGACCTACCTGAAAAACTTAAAGCACTAGAAATAATAGCTACTACATAAAATTCACATACACCGATCAGGCATAACATTATGACCTAATATTGTGTTGGTCCCCCTTTTGCTGCCAAAACAGCCCTGACCCATCGAGGCATGGACTCCACTAGACCCCTGAAGGTGTTCTGTCGTATCTGACACCAAGATGTTAGCAGCAGATCCTTTAAGTCCTATAAGTTGTGAGGTGGGGCCTCCATGGATCGGACTTATTGGTTCAGGACATTTACACTGCATAGTCTTCACTGTGTAAATTAAATATAATTTATTTTTATTAAAGTTACAAAAGTGATTCAGTAAGGAGCAGTGAGAGATTTTAATTGACACAGACTGCAGCAGGTATATTAGGCTGCTGTCACTTTAATGCCGAATACAGAGATCTAATATACTGATACCATAGACTGATACACATGCATTTTCTTTCTCAACTGTTTACATTCACTTAAGACATAAACAACCTTGTTTACGAGAACTTGCAAAGATGGGCATTTTGCCACATAAGTGTATGTATTTGACCATTCAAGCCCAATAAAGAGCTAAAAAGAACTCCATTCAGTACTCGAGTGCTGTATGAGCAGCGGCTTTATGTGCACAGGTTTCAGGTGTGTGCGCTCAGAAAACATCTCTCAGGCAAGGTGCACATAAACCGAAATGAGCTCTTTCGCTGCTTACTGCGCTTGAAGTGTTTAAAATAACTTGTTTTTAAACCCCAAGGCTTAAAAATGCATTCAAATGATAAGCTTTTGTGATGCCGCGGCACAGCACCATCATGTGAGCATAACGGCGATAGAGAGATGATGATCCAAAATCTCTACCGGTTGACAAATTTCTACCGGTATATCGTCCACCCCTACTATTTATAATAAATTTATAAAAAATGATACTTATATATTTAAAGTGCCCCTTTTATGCTATTTTAAAGGTTCCTAATTTTGTTTTGGTGGTCTCCTACAATAGATTTACCACCGATTCAGTCTCTAAACCTCTCCTTTTCGAGAGCCTACTCTGATTGGTCAGGCGGCCTAGTCTGTTGTGATTGGTTGACTCCTTACAGTGCGCATTGTAAACGAAACACCCATTACCATATCTGATTTTCAGCTCCGGAGTGATACAAACAGTAACGATGGCTTCGGTTTTACTGTATCAGTTTCAGCGCGGGCTTGCGAACTTTTGAGACTGGAGTTGCTGATGACTCGGTTTGGCAGTTCAGAGTTGATTGATTCTTTTAGGAGACAATAACTAATTTTAAATGAAATGTATTATATGGTTTTTATTTGTTAACACTAATATTTTTAAGAGCTTACCTGTTTTTCTCTTGGCAGATAAGGTAACCAGAGTCCCTGCTGATGTCCTGGATGAGGCAGAGCGGCGGCTGTCTGCACTCCGTCTGTCACTCTTCAAACTCCTTCAGCCTACACTGAAGTGTGAAATTGGTAAAAACATTAAACATAAAACAATTTTATTTCAATGTGTTGCTTGGCATTTGTATTGAGTGATAATCTGTCTGTCTGTCATGCAGGTCAGCAGGAAACACCCGTGTTTGCGCTCCCTCTCCTTCTACGGTCAGACAAGTGGGCTCAGGATCTTTTCCAGCACACTGTCCGTTGGGAATTTAAATGCACTTCTTGTAGTTATACTGTAAGCGACAGGTAAGGATTTAGCCTTTTAATATAAAACGGTTTTTGATTTAGTAGATAATCGTTTTGGTGTCAAGCAAATACACACACATAACACAACCCTCCTTTTGTCTTGCAGTGTTGAGAAGACTCTTACAACATTCACTCAGATTCTGAATGATTGGCACCCACTAAAAGCCATCCACCGCACTCAGTGCAGTAACTGCAACCGTAAAAACCAGAGGAGGAAAATGGTGCTTGAAAGGCAAGAGTTGGAATAACTACAAATTTCCTTGTTTCTTTTTTTCCTGATAATCGCCTTGCTTCATCACAGTTGAATATTTGAACGTCTGTTGGTCTTTGTGGCTGATTGCTAATTGTTTTTCTGTAAAAAATTTTTTTGCAGATTGTCTCCTCTGTTTGCTCTGCACTTTGTGGAGGGCTTGCCCAGGAAAGACATCTCTAAATTGTCGTTTGAGTTCCAGGACGTGCACTACAACGTTAGCACTGTTATCCAGTACAATAAGCATCTTCAGCATTTTGTCTCGTGGATCCGTCAGAGCAATGGTGAGTCTCCAGTTTGATTCTGTGAGTTCATAAGCTGATCTACTTGCACTACCATTCAACAGATTTCATTTATACTATTACAAAGTATTTATACTTCAATTAAATGCTGAACTGAACTTTCTATTCAAAGAATCCTGAAACAAATATATCACACAATACATCCACGTAATTTCCACAAAAATATAAAACTGCACAACTAATTTAAACATTGATAATGTCTTGAGCAGCAAATCAGAATATTATAATGATTTCTGAAGGATCATGTGACACTGAGGACTGTAAAAATAATCCACACGGCTCCGGGGGGTTAATAAAGGCCTTCTGAAGCGAATCGATGGGTTTGTGTAAGGAAAAATATCCATATTTAAAACTTTATAAAGTAAAATATCTAGCTTCCGGCGGACGGCCTTCCGTATTCAACTTACGAAAAAAGCGCAACTGGCGCGACAATGACGTCGGACGTAGCACAAGCATTTTGAACTGCGAGAGGCGTTACACTTTCTTATTTTCAGATATAATAATTACATTCAACTGAAATGTTTGTATGTAACTCAGTTCCACTCAAGGTAGCTTTCATAAACACTTGTCTCCATGGCAAATTTATTTAAACATACATATATAATTAACAGTAAATAAGCTCCTCTCTAGTGTTTTTTTATAGCTAACTAACGAACTGTGAACATTAGATAACTTTTCTGAGGTAAATGCAGCGTTATGTGACATTTTTCATAAGCTGTTTTATTGACAACTTTCCGTAGTTGAAACATTTATTGAGCGATTACATGACATGATACATTTTGGTAAGTTGTACTGTATCTTTCAACATACTTTCTGATGTTCATGCATGTTTTTTTTTAGCTATAACTTGTATTTAAGTGGAAGAGAACTGAGGCCCTACAGCAATCTGTCATGTCAAAACGCCATTTATTGTTTGAATTTTGTGATAAACAGAATTTTAAAGCTGAGACTTTTTTATATCAGAAGTAACAAAGCACAAAGCTCTTTGCGATTATAGGATGGGAGGCACACAACAAATAATGTTTGGTGTAGGGAAAAACTGCTGACCTTTTTAACTTGCCCTAAATTCAGTACAAGAGAGATTTCCTTTACACAGTATGAGTTGCAGTCTGACATGTTTTTCCGCCCCCTTTTGATTTGAAAGGATATAATCCTAGTTAATTTACATGTCTGTGTTCTGTCTTAAAGGCTCATGGCTGGAACTCGATGATTTGAAACACCCTCACTGCATCACCCACAAGAGGTTTTCATTTCCTGCCAATGAAATTCACATTGTTTTCTGGGAGGCAGACTCCACCAAAGATGAAGCTTCAGAGGTTTGCTCAGTGACAGCTCCCTCGGCGGTCACAAATGTCGATGATAAAAACTCGGACAAACTGTCAGACTCTGTGGCTGATGACACGTGTGTCATCAGCGCGCTCACTGTGGGAGACTCTGCTGCCAGCACTCTGGATGCATCCATTGGCAGCACCACATTACTGGACACATTTGAGGGTCTGTCACACACAGACATTGTGACCCTCACTCTGGTTGATGTGAACGGAGCCCCTGAGGATCTTCAGATTCCCCAGAGTCCAGCCGTCATGCCGGCCATTCTCCCTAGTCTTCCAGTAGCATCTAGTTTGTCTTGTACCTCTAAGTCCAGTTGTCAACCTTCAAATCCTCCAAACCCTCAGAGTTCTGGTTTGAAGGAAGTACTTGCTGTGGCCAATCCAGTTGTGGTGAAATCATCAGAGGCTACAAAAGTACATGCACCTTCACCACTTTTGTCCTCATTACTTCAGCGGCATCCATCCTTCCATTCTACACCAGTGAGACTTCCTCCTCCTGCTCCAAAACCCAAACCCATTCTGAAATGTGACAATGAAGCTCTACCAGTAAAGCCAGCCGACATGTTTGGTGGCTTCATAACCAAGAAACCGGCAAATTCAAGTGGTGTGAATCCTGCTGTAGCGCCTCAACACAAATCAGTCACTCTTCCTGGTGGCATGTGTCTGCCTGTTAAGAAAACTCCAAGCCTTTCAGCAGACCAGCAGCCCATTAACACTACAGATGCCCTCAGGCTAAAGCTAATGAAAAAGCTCAAGGCCAAGAAAAAGAAACTGGCCAAGCTAAACCAGCTTCTGGGAAGCCAAGGAGAAGCTGCACCCAGACCAGACAGCACGGCCCTCTCGTCGCCCTACTCTGTCACCTCTAGTACCTCGGCTTATGACAGCCCGGCATATGACCAGTTCTTTGCTGAGCTTTTGTCACCTGCGACTACTGCCAGTAACCTCTCACCTGACAGCACGGGTCTCCTGGAGATGTTGAACAATGGCCAGAATAGCGAGAAAACAATTGGAAGCGCACAGCAAAATTCTTCAGTAGCAACTGTGGTTCCAGAAGCAACTTTAACCTATCCTTCTTCTACTAATGACTCTATATTGACGTTTGATGAATATATACAATCAGGGATGGGCCAGACTGCCATTGAGAGCACTGATTTTAATGGCTTAGATATATTTTTCTGATTAATAAAAGCTTTTAGACTTTAAAAACCATGAGATTGGTCTGGTTGTCTCAAGTTCTAAGAACTCTTCTTTGTAGTTTTTTATTTGGAACGGAAGACTTTTGTTAGTAAAGCATATGGTACATCATCAGTTAATTGAAATCAGAATTCATATTTTGCCTGATCTACTTGAAGACTAAAGAACATTTAAATGGCGCAGCGTACGCTATGTTTGAAGATCAAATGATGAACAATGTACTTATAAAGGTTTGTACAGTATTGTACAGTTGTCTGTTTATTAATGTTTTTCACAGTATTTAAGCAGTTCATATTAAATGCTCTCCAAAACTGAATACAGTGTGGTTAATGACATTTAATTTTGCTTTTGAGTTAAAAGCGCCTCTCAATGATTCTATATGTAATTCCTACAATTGGTTTTAATTTGATCATGGCTTTTCCAGTGTTAATGCACAATTTTGTATGTATGTGTGTGTGTGTGTATATACACTCACCTAAAGGATTATTAGGAACACCTGTTCAATTTCTCATTAATGCAATTATCTAATCAACCAATCACATGGCAGTTGCTTCAATGCATTTAGGGGTGTGGTCCTGGTCAAGACAATCTCCTGAACTCCAAACTGAATGCTCCCTCGAAAGATTTTCTATTGGGTTCAGGTCTGGAGACTGGCTAGGCCACTCCAGGACCTTGAGATGCTTCTTACGGAGCCACTCCTTAGTTGCCCTGGCTGTGTGTTTCGGGTCGTTGTCATGTTGGAAGACCCAGCCACGACCCATCTTCAATGCTTTTACTGAGGGAAGGAGGTTGTTGGCCAAGATCTCGCGATCCATGGCCCCATCCATCCTCCCCTCAATACGGTGCAGTCGTCCTGTCCCCTTTGCAAAAAAGCATCTCTAAAGAATGATGTTTCCACCTCTATGCTTCACGGTTGGGATGGTGTTCTTGGGGTTGTACTCATCCTTCTTCCTCCAAACACGGTGAGTGGAGTTTAGACCAAAAAGCTCTATTTTTGTCTCATCAGACCACATGACCTTCTCCCATTCCTCCTCTGGATCATCCAGATGGTCATTGGCAAACTTCAGACGGGCCTGGACATGCGCTGGCTTGAGCAGGGGGACCTTGCGTGAGCTGGAGGATTTTAATCCATGACGGCGTAGTGTGTCACTAATGGTTTTCTTTGGGACTGTGGACCCAGCTCTCTTCAGGTCATTGACCAGGTCCTGCCGTGTAGTTCTGGGCTGATCCCTCACCTTCCTCATGATCATTGATGCCCCACGAGGTGAGATCTTGCATGGTGCCCCAGACCGAGGGAGATTGACCGTCATCTTGAACTTCTTCCATTTTCTAATAATTGCGCCAACAGTTGTTGCCTTCTCACCAAGCTGCTTGCCTATTGTCCTGTAGCCCATCCCAGCCTTGTGCAGGTCTACAATTTTATCCCTGATGTCCTTATACAGCTCTCTGGTCTTGGCCATTGTGGAGAGGTTGGAGTCTGTTTGATTGAGTGTGTGGACAGGTGTCTTTTATACAGGTAACGAGTTCAAACAGGTTCAGTTAATACAGGTAATGAGTGGAGAACAGGAGGGCTTCTTAAAGAAAAACTAACAGGTCTGTGAGAGCCGGAATTCTTACTGGTTGGTAGGTGATCAAATATTGTCATGCAATAAAATGTAAATTAATTATTTAAAAATCATACAATGTGATTTTCTGGATTTTTGTTTTAGATTCTGTCTCACAGTTGAAGTGTACCTATGATAAAATTACAGACTTCTACATGCTTTGTAAGTGGGTAAACCTGCAAAATCGGCAGTGTATCAAATACTTGTTCTCCCCACTGTGTGTGTGTGTGTGTATATATATATATATATATATATATATATATATATATATATAATGTATGTATGTATATATGTATATATGTATGTATGTGTGCATATGTATATGTGTATATGTATATGTATATATGTATACACTCACCTAAAGGATTATTAGGAACACCTGTTCAATTTCTCATTAATGCAATTATCTAATCAACCAATCACATGGCAGTTGCTTCAATGCATTTAGGGGTGTGGTCCTGGTCAAGACAATCTCCTGAACTCCAAACTGAATGTCAGAATGGGAAAGAAAGGTGATTTAAGCAATTTTGAGCGTGGCATGGTTGTTGGTGCCAGACGGACCGGTCTGAGTATTTCACAATCTGCTCAGTTACTGGGATTTTCACGCACAACCATTTCTAGAGTTTACAAAGAATGGTGTGAAAAGTCCTGTGGGCGAAAATGCCTTGTTGATGCTAGAGGTCAGAGGAGAATGGGCCGACTGATTCAAGCTGATAGAAGAGCAACTTTGACTGAAATAACCACTCGTTACAACCGAGGTATGCAGCAAAGCATTTGTGAAGCCACAACACGCACAACCTTGAGGCGGATGGGCTACAACAGCAGAAGACCCCACCGGGTACCACTCATCTCCACTACAAATAGGAAAAAGAGGCTACAATTTGCACGAGCTCACCAAAATTGGACAGTTGAAGACTGGAAAAATGTTGCCTGGTCTGATGAGTCTCGATTTCTGTTGAGACATTCAGATGGTAGAGTCAGAATTTGGCGTAAATAGAATGAGAACATGGATCCATCATGCCTTGTTACCACTGTGCAGGCTGGTGGTGGTGGTGTAATGGTGTGGGGGATGTTTTCTTGGCACACTTTAGGCCCCTTAGTGCCAATTGGGCATTGTTTAAATGCCACGGCCTACCTGAGCATTGTTTCTGACCATGTCCATCCCTTTATGACCACCATGTACCCATCCTCTGATGGCTACTTCCAGCAGGATAATGCACCATGTCACAAAGCTCGAATCATTTCAAATTGGTTTCTTGAACATGACAATGAGTTCACTGTACTAAAATGGCCCCCACAGTCACCAGATCTCAACCCAATAGAGCATCTTTGGGATGTGGTGGAACGGGAGCTTCGTGCCCTGGATGTGCATCCCACAAATCTCCATCAACTGCAAGATGCTATCCTATCAATATGGGCCAACATTTCTAAAGAATGCTTTCAGCACCTTGTTGAATCAATGCCACGTAGAATTAAGGCAGTTCTGAAGGCGAAAGGGGGTCAAACACAGTATTAGTATGGTGTTCCTAATAATCCTTTAGGTGAGATATATATATATATATATATATATATATATATGTATGTGTGTGTGTGTGTGTGTGTGTGTGTGTGTGTGTGTGTATGTGTATGTGTATGTAGCACTGTCACCTCATAGCAAGAAGGTCCCCGCAGGTTTTCCACGTGCCCTTGAAAACCTGGAAAATTGAGGACTAATTTTCCAGTCCTGGGAAATACATGGTAAATTAGAGAACATGTCATATGTCCTGAAATTTTTTAATGTCCTTGGGTTTTTCTTTAGCCGAGAGAAACGAGTTCATCACTGGCTCAAAACAGATAGTTCTCCAAAAAATGAAAAATCTGTCATTTACTCACCCTCAAGTTGACTTCAAACTTATATAAATTTCTTTCTTCTGCTAAACACAAAATAAGATATTTTGAAGAATGTCCATAGTGTTTTTTTTCCTACTATGGAAGTCAATGGGGTTTGGTTACCCATATTCTTCAAAATATCTTTTGTGTTCAGCAGAAGAAAGAGACTCATACAGGATTGGAACAACATGAGGGTGAGTAAATTATGACAATTTTCACTTTTGGGAGAACTATCCCTTTAATGTTAGAAGCAGAAAGTGCGATGTTCAGGGATGCTGAGTTTTGACACGATTAGTATTTTAAATGATAGTCTTGTATTAGCACTTGCAGCAGTTATCTAATGTTATTAACCATATAACCTTGTTATAATAAATTCAGTAACTTGCTAAATAATTTTATTGCGGTAGCTATGAGACAAGGGTTGGACTCTGCATGGCAACCCTCAGCAGTTACACAGCCTGATTTATTTAGTTCTGATTGTTGTAAAAAGTACTGATGTTTTGGTACCAAGTTGGTACTGAAATTAAAAAAAAAAAATTATATCCGCCTTTCTGCAGTACTGGTAGTACCAAGTATCAGGTCAGTCTGGTACCCGCTGATAGGCGACTGCTTTAAAACACTCCCACTCATATTTGAGCGCCATGTTGAGCACATGAACACAATGACCAATCAGATGGGTTTAAGTTAGTCAGAATCTCCTCAAAAAGTATTTTCTTTCAACGCGAGCTCACTGACTGAGTTCTGCTTATTTATGAACCCTTTCATTATAACCAACAAAGTTTAAATGCAATGTAAATACGAGATTCTTTGTGCATTATAGCCAGCTCCATTGATTATAATAGTTTTCACAAGAGTGCAGCACTCAATGAGTTTGCACTGAAGTAATTGACAGCCTTAGTGATTATAAATGTAGCGCTCTTTGTTTGCTATCTGTATTCTGTATATAACCCATTCACAATCTGAATAAAAGTTTTATTTTTTGTGCTGCCACATATACAGTGCATCCAGAAAGTATTCACAACACTTCACTTTTTCCACATTTTGTTATGTTACAGCCTTATTCCAAAATGGATTAAATTCATAATTAGTTTCCTCAATTCTACAAACAATACCCCATAATGACAACATGAAAGAAGTTTGTTTGAAATCTTTGCAAATTTACTAAAAATAAAAAAACGGAAAAATATCACATGTACATAAGTATTTACAGCCTTTGCTCAATACTTTGTTGAAGCACCTTTGGCACCAATTACAGCCTCAAGTCTTTTTGAGTATGATGCTACAAGCTTGGCACACCCACACCCTTGGCAGTTTCTCCCATTCTTCTTTGCAGGACCTCTCAAGCTCCATCAGGTTGGATGGGGAGCATTGGTGCACAGTCATTTTCAGATCTCTCCAGAGTTTTTCAATCGGGTTCAAGTCTGGGCTCTGGCTGGGCCACTCAAGGACATTCACAGAGTTGTCCTGTAGCCACTCCTTTGTTATCTTGGCTGTGTGCTTAGGGTCGTTGTCCTGTTGGAAGATGAACCTTTGCCCCAGTCTGAGGTCCAGAGCGCTCTGGAGCAGGTTTTAATCAAGGATGTCTCTGTACATTGCTGCATTCATATTTCCCTCGATCCTGACTAGTCTCCCAGTTCCTGCCACTGAAAAACATCCCCACAGCATCATGCTGCCACCACCATGCTTCACTGTAGGGATGGTATTGGCCAGGTGATGAGCGGTGCCTGGTTTCCTCCTGATATGACGCTTGCCATTCAGGCCAAAGAGTTCAATCTTTGTTTCATCAGACCAGAGAATTTTGTTTCTCATGGTCTGAGAATCGTTCAGGTGCCTTTTGGCAAACTCCAGGCGGGCTGTCATGTGCCGTCTGGCCACTCTACCATACAGGCCTGATTGGTGGAGTGCTGCAGAGATGGTTGTTCTTCTGGAAGGTTCTCCTCTCTCCACAGAAAAACGCTGGAGCTCTGTCAGAGTGACCATCGGGTTCTTGGTCACCTCCCTGACTAAGTCCCTTCTCCCCCGATCGCTCAGTTTGGCCGGGCGGCCAGCTCTAGGAAGAGTCCTGGTTGTTCCAAACTTCTTCCATTTACAGATGATGGAGGCCACTGTGCTCATTGGGACCTTCAATGCTGCAGAAATTTTTCTGTACCCTTCCCCAGATCTGTGCCTCGATACAATCCTGTCTTGGAGGTCTACAGACAATTCCTTGGACTTCATGGCTTGGTTTGTGCTCTGACATGCACTGTTAATTGTGGGACCTTATATAGACAGGTGTGTGCCTTTCCAAATCATGTCCAATCAACTGAATTTACCACAGGTGGACTCCAATCATGTTGTAGAAACATCTCAAGGATGATCAGTGGAAACAGGATGCACATGAGCTCAATTTTGAGTGTCATGGCAAAGGTTGTGAATATTTATGTACATGTGTTTTTTTTCCATTTTTATTTTTAATAAATTTGCAAAGATTTCAAACAAACTTCTTTCACATTGTCATTATGAGGTATTGTTTGTAGAATTGAGGAAAAAAATAATTAATTTAATCCATTTTGGATTAAGGCTGTAACATAACAAAATGTGGAAAAAGTGAAGCGCTGTGAATACTTTCCGGATGCACTGTACATGCTGCAAAGTTTTGGGAATGTCTAACATATTTAAATGTGGCATTGAATCCAAAATTGTGTTGATTGACAGTGATTAAAAAAAAATAATTTTGTCCCGTCCATTGCTAAGGTTATGTCAAAAAGTCAGAGTAATGATGCATTAATTGTAAATATATAAATTATATTATGTGTAATGTGTTTCTTTGTTGTTCATTGACTTTGACTAATATTTTTGTTTTCAAATAGTTAAACAAAACATAAAATAGTTCCAATATTTTTGCTATGGTATTGACATTGGTAACGAGAACCATTTGCCAAAATGTATAATTAAGAGCTCATGTTAAAACCTTATTTTATAGTTAAGTCATGGCCATGTGCATCTTGTCAGATTAATGGAGAGAGCAATATAGCCTAATACTTTAGGGTGATCATCAGTGATCCTTGTCTTTTATTCCCACTGTAGTAAAATTGAAAATGTCCTGGAAAATGATTGCTGAAAAAGAGTGGGAACCCTGTCCCCGGTTTAAGTCCCGGCTGTTTTTCCTGTGTCTGCGTGGGTTTCCTGAGTGGGTTTGTCCCATGCCATGTAATGTGAGGGTTGGGGAAAGACCTGGTGACCTACCTCGGAAAAAAGCATTGTTAAAAAAAAAATTAATGGACAATCTCTCACGTAGGGCGATATATATACACCGGTCAGGCATAACATTATGACCACCTTCCTAATATTATTTTGGTCCCACTTTTGCTGCATGGACTCCACTAGACCCCTGAAGGTGTGCTGTGGTATCTGGCACCAAGATGTTAGCAGAAGATCTATTAAGTCCTGTAAGTTGCGAGGTGGGGCCTCCATGGATTGGACTAGTTTGTTCAGCACATCCCACAGATGCTTGATTAGATTGAGATCTGGGGAATTTGGAGGCCAAGTCAACACCTCAAACTCGTTGTTGTGCTCCTCAAACCATTCCTGAACCATTTTTGCTTTGTGGCAGGGCGCACTATCCTGCTGAAAGAGGCCACAGCCACCAGGGAATACCGTTTCCATGAAAGGGTGTACATGGTCTGCAACAATGCTTAGGTAGGTGGTATGTGTCAAAGTAACATCAACATGGATGGCAGGACCCAAGGTTTCCCAGTAGGACATTGCCCAAAGCATCACACTGCCTCCGCCTGCTATCCTTCTTCACATAATGCATCCTGGTGCTATGTGTTCCCCAGGTAAGCCACACACATGCACCTGGCCATCCACGTGATGTAAAAGCAAAACGTGATTCATCAGACCAGGCCACCTTCCATTGCTCCGTGGTCCAGTTCTGATGCTCATGTGCCCACTGTTGGTGCTTTCGGCGGTGGACAGGGGTCAGCATGGGCACCCTGACTGGTCTGCGGCTATGCAACCCACATACGCAACAAACTGTGATGCACGGTGTGTTCTGACACCTTTCTATCAGAACCAGCATTAACTTCTTGAGCAATTTGAGCTACAGTAGCTCGTCTGTTTGATCAGACCACACGGGCCAGCCTTTGCTCCCCACGTGCATCAATAAGCCTTGGCCGCCCATGACCCTGTCGCCGGTTCACCACTGTTCCTTCCTTGGACCACTTTTGATAGATACTGACCACTGCAGACCGGGAACACCCCACAAGAGCTGCAGTTTTGGAGATGCTCTGACCCAGTCGTCTAGCCATCACCATTTGGCCCTTGTCAAACTCGCTCAAATCCTTACGCTTGCCCATTTTTCCTGCTTTTAACACATCAACTTTGAGGACACTAGGACACTTGCTGCCTAATATATCCCACCCACTAACAGGTGCCGTGATGAAGAGATCATCAGTGCTATTCACTGCACCTGTCAGTGATTATAATGTTATGCTTGATCAGTGTATAATAATACATATATATTAAAAAAAAATAGCAATTAAATATTAGCAATTATAATTAGTCATTTCCATTTACCATTAAAAACAAAAATACGGCAATTCTAGAAATGATCTATATTTAAATATTTTCACTGAATGTTTTTCGGTGCAGCAGTGTGTTTTGTTTACAGTCAAGTTTGCTGCAAAATATTAATCATGCACAATACAATCGGGCCAATAAGATATCCATTGCCTCGTTAACTGCCTTTTAACAATATTCAAATCAATATTAGAAAAACTGATAATACAATATTCAAGTGGTCCACTTTGCGCAAGGACAGTGTGAATTCACTTTTTGTT
This sequence comes from Coreius guichenoti, assembly GCA_039654105.1. Lineage (NCBI taxonomy): Eukaryota > Metazoa > Chordata > Actinopteri > Cypriniformes > Gobionidae > Coreius > Coreius guichenoti. Next base: position 23,827,115 of record CM077190.1, read on the forward strand.
CACTTGAAGAGATCTGAGTTTTAAAGGATTTTTAATTTGTACGATCTGCCTACTACTGACAAACAGATTTAAGGGTGGACCTTAATGCTTAAAAATAAATAAATAATTGTACATTTCCTTACAAATCACATCATAAAAAATAATAAGAAATATACAGCTTTAATGTTTTTTTGTTTTTTTTGTTGTTTTTACCTGAGGTCGGGCTATAATTGTTATAGAAAGCAATGACTTATTTAAGTGTGACTTATTTGTCCAAAATTATCCAAATACTTTCTGGGGCCACTGTAGGTAAGGCCTATAACATTTTTTCTAATACTGTTGGTTAAAATATATTACTGTTATTATTATTGAAAGCTAAAATGTTATGGGTGAAGTTCAATTGGCTTGTTCTGCCAACTACTGGCCACAAGGCATCACTGATATAGTAACTAGATTTCAATGACAAATTTTATACAATGGCAATGTATGGTACATCAGCATACAATTCACCAGGCTTGGTGAACTGCATGAAGTTGACTCCTTATATTTAGTGTTTAAATTAAATATAAAAGTGACAATACCAGTTGGTACTGTATGTTGGCTAGTTTTGGAGCAGATGTCATCAGTCATGGACTCCTGGTCATGAAGGTCCTCTGAAAATGCACATTTTGAATGTTTCCCTTATTTGACACAACCATATCAGTCACTGCTAATAAACTGAGTTGACTTAGGTGTGTCCGATTAAGGAGAAATCCAAAATATGCAGTGTTTGGTGACATCCAGAACCAAGTTTCAGGGATTTAGAATGGGAGACAAGCTTAAACCAGCTAAATCCAGCAAACCAGTTTAGGCCAGTTGAGGACAGTCTGTAACAGTGAGATCAACAAACTGTCACTTTCCACTTTAGATTCAGTGTGTGTTAGTTAAACCGCATTTTGTACTAAAATAGCTGATAGGATGAGCTGTGAAACGAAAAAAGCAGCTGTACCAGGAACAGTTTTTCCACATTCAGATATTTTGTTTCAAAAGGGACTAAATGTACCATCATGAAGCAGAAGTGAGTTGTGTCTAGTAGTGTCTAGAAGTTCTAGTGGCCCTCCCACCAGGAAACACATCAGTATAGTGTGATGTTATCTGTGATACTAAAAATGATCAGAGAGCAGTCAGACCAACAGCTCGGAGACAGACCCGCAGTTCAACTCAGAGAACATGTATTCTGCAGTGATGGAAAACATTATCTTGCTAGTGCTGGTAACTCTTCTCAGCGTTGTTCAGAATGGTAAGACATTTCGATTTTGCTTTTTTTAGTTGTATAGTTGAATGATGTTTATGCAGAATGTGTACATAAATCATCTTTGAACACACTGTGCTGTTTATACATCTAGCAGGAATTAGTCCATAGCGTATCCTACATAAACATGCAAATTCTTTAAAATAACCATAATACCTAATCTCTAATATATTGACTTCTCCTCTAGTCTTCTTCGCCCTAAAGGTTGAAAAAGGGTGCACAGGTCTTAATTCTAAACATCATTCTACAGCTTTTGAGCGCTTGTCCTGTGCAAAGTGAGTACCACTGATTCAAGTTTCTCCACTCTGTTCATCCACTATAGAATTAGCAATGGCTATAAGCACCAAAAACAGTGTTTTATATAGAGACTATATGCAGATGAAGATGAATCCATTTATGAAATAGTGTTGGTGTGGCTTCTTTTGCATAACAGCTCCACATTTTCCTGTTGTTGGTGAAACTAACTTCCTGCTTTATTTACATAATCTTAATGTTGCAAGAGGGTTGCACTGGTCTGTCTGTAATTGAAAGCCAATAAATGTACTTTTATTATTATTATTATTAATAATATTTAAACATTTCTCAAAACGTTTCTTACATTAAAGTAAATTGGGCTAATGTGGACATAAGGGGGAAAAGAGCAGAAAAAAAAGTATCTGGCCCTATTATGTATTAGGCTACTCTATTCCAACAAATTTTACATTTTTACAGTCAAAATGTATTGAGAAGATCTATTTCCAGTGAGACCTGTATTTTTTTTTTTTTTTTTTTTTTTTATAAATATGCAGAATATACTAAACTGACAGCACTAATTAACAGTTGCATATCTAGACTGTTGGGTTCTGGTTTGGTAGTTTGTCTTAATTTAGATGCAATCATAAAAGTGTCATTAACCACCACCAGAGAGGAAGTAACGCTTTCACAATATATCCCAGTGCTGCATGGAAGTAAGAACTGACAGTACGTTTTTACATCAGCGTTTAGTAAAATGAAATACCACCAGCTGCGTGAATGAGTTCACAGAGATTTTAAGAGTTAGTTTCTAAAACTGCATAAAAGTTATGCTTATTATTATAAATGAACTGCTTCATAATGATTTATGTACTTACTGTTTTCTCACAATTTAAGTCGAAACTGCATGGATACATACCCCACATTTCTGGCAGTACTGTGGTGCGCTGGTATCTGCCTCAGCCAAGGTACGTTATTTAATTCATACCAACACTTTCATCAAAAAAAGCAAAAAGAAAAGGTGTCACATTTCTTAATCATATTCTAACTAAATTAACACTTAATCACAAGATTTTTTAGATTTAAAAGTCCCATTGTTATGTTATCATCAATGTTCACTATATTGGTGGAAGGATAACACACCAAAGAAACTAGGCCAACCCCTTTTGTAATGTAGTAGAAATGGTTTGCATTTCTCGGCTAAGAATCCATGCTATGACCCATATGCAAATATTTGTCAACATAATAAAAATATATAATCACGTTGCTAAACAACCCACGCATACATAATACCAGTCAGCTGGTCAGCCCCAATAAAAATTCCTATGACTCAGAAAATAACCTGTACGTTAATTTCTTGGGAGTTGGCCAGCTAACAAAAATATGTTCTAAGAATGTTTTAATAACGTTCCTATTAAGTTATAAAAGCGTTATTTTTTAATGTTCTCTGAACGTTTATAACGTTTTTCTTAGTTATGCCAACGTATTTTACAAACATTATTTTGTAACGTGTATTTTGGGAACGTTTCATAATGTTCAGACAACATTTAAAAGTAATAAATAACAACATTTTAAAAAAAACAAAACAAAACAAAACAAAAAAACAGATGAATGTCCAACTAAAATGTTTCAGGGGAGAAAAAAAAAAAACATTGTATGATATATATATATTTTTTTTAACATTATTAAAAACCAGATAACTTTGAAAGAACGTTAACGTTACTGGAAGAATGTTTGTTTAAACTTTTTTTCCAGAATTTTATCCAATACCAACTGGTATCATTCCATGTTAGCTGGGTAGCCCATATAACTATAATAAGAACATTTTCGAAGTCATTTTTATAACAATAAACCATTTTTGTTACAGCTCCAGCTGCCTTTGCTGGCATTCTCTACCTTGTGGTCCGACAGAAGTACTTTGTTGGCTACATGGGGCAGACTTGCCAGAGGTAAGATTTTTTTAAACTTAAAAATCCATAACTGTGAACAAATAAGACATTAATATATTTTTTTTTCTTGTGCTAAAGTTGCATTAAAGTCATCAACTGAAACATTGTAAACTTTTTTGTTTTTCAAAAAACTACATGAAACAGGGGCTGTTCTGCATTCCAACATCATTAGCTAATCTGAATACAAATATTATCCATTGAACCATTGCAGATGGGCTGAACTTTGATAAGATCCCTTTGTCAATACAGTTTTAACCCTGGATATTGCTTTATACAAACATGTCTATTCACCAAATTTTGTAATCCAACCGTATTTTCACAAACCAGATGTGTTGACATATTCTTCTTGTATGCCTGACAGCACTCCTGGCTTCCTGTTCGGGAAACGAATACTCTTTTTCCTGTCACTCATGTGTATTGTGGGAATCATAAATCACGTGTTGCTCACCTACGGCAGCAGTGACTACAAAGAATACATTCAGACCATCACCAAAGCAGCGTCAACCCTTTTGCTCTTGCCCTGAAATCTGCCAGACAGATTTAACTTCCCCTGAGCTGAAACAGTATAGAATGCAAAGACATCAATGTAGTTTAATTCTTTCAGTTAATGTTTTGTCAGATAGTCAGAGTATGTGGCAAGAAAAAAGTAAACCACTGATCACATTGATAGTCACAAAAGCATTTAATTGCAAAATGTTATATACATATTTTAAACATTTACACAACCAACACAAGAGGATACAAAAACCACAAGGATGATAGTACTATCCCAGTATAAGAAATGTTTTAAAGGGGTCATATAATGCATATAAATATGTTTTAGTTTTCATGACCATTTTCACACACCTCTCTGAACTTTAGATTTAAAATGGTCAGTTTTTTTGCTACTGTGCCTTTAAAAGTACCAAGTTCTGCTCATGCACTGGTTTCTGTTTTTTCATGCAGGTTTCCTGTCATGTGAAATATAGTTCAACCAAATCAACAGCCTCTTTGCAAAGTCTGCATTACAAAATAATCAATGCTGAAATGTGTCAAAATCAGACTGACAAGGTCAGGGTCCTTGTTAAAAGTAAACTTTGCAAGTTTCTAACGATTCTCTGGAAGTACATGCAGAGCAGTATTTGCTACACACAGCCAGAAACAGCACAAGAAATGTGTAAACTTGGAGGGTAATGCAATGTTTTACTCCGTGTGACATCAAAAAGTTGCAGAATTTTCCAGCTTGTTTTCAATTATCCCAAAAGATAAAGGACAATTTGTTGCCTCATGATATGACCCTTTTAAAGCAATGAATGTACGTACTGTGTGGGCCCTTTTAAAAAGTACTGAGAGTTTGTGAGGATTTATGAAATTGACCTTTCAGCTTCAACAGAATTATAATTAAGATTAAATTCCTATGATCATTCCTATGATTTCTTTATGATCTTATGTATTATTGCTAACATGAGCAAAATAAAGTTTTATTTACATTAAAACAGTCTTTAAGGTGCTTTAATGAATTGCAGATCTGCAGCTCTCATGGTCTCCTCATCTGTGGGTTTCATTTCCACAGACTAAGGTTTTCAGTAGATATTTGCTGTCTCACACAACATTTTGGGTGTTGACCTCATCTCCCATGATAAGAGATCTGCAAAATCAAATTTCCAGTCATATTCTCAATACTATACACCCATCAGAGAGGCCTGCTGAATTATTAAAACACACCTTGAACTGTCGTTTGCTGAAGCCAAACCAGTAGGGAAAGTCAAAAAGGGCATCGGAACGGTACTTGATGGTGAAATGAGTGTCTTTCCAGGTGGGTTTCACCTTTTCTGCATCAACAAGCATTTGAAAGTTCTCACCGACCCATCCCTGTAGTGCAGCACTAACGTCAACCTTAACAAAAAAGCATTTACTTTTCAGTATTTTTTTAACCTTGACAGAAAAATATCATTAAAATTGTACATCATAAACCATTAAAAAGTCTCCACACCAAAGAGGAACTCACATCAACTTTATAGCTCTCTCCAGCAACAGATGAAATAGTCAGGTCTAAACCTCTCTCCATCTCCCATCTGATCATTGGATGGCTGCCATTGATCGCCACCACGTAATATCCGAGAGCTATAGACAATAATAAGGGTGAGGCATTTGACTTTACAATTACAGTATTAAGTTTAATGATGCCTTCACTGTTAACATTGTGACATACACTGATCAGGCATAACAATATGACCACCTTCCTAATAATGTGTTGGTCCCCCTTTTGCTGCCAAAACAGCCCTGACCCGTTGAGGCATAGACTGCACTAGACCCCTGAAGGTGTGCTGTGGTATCTGGCACCAAGATGTTAGCAGCAGATCCTTTAAGTCCTGTAAGTTGCGAGGTGGGGCCTCCATGGATCGGACTTGTTTGTTCAGCACATCCCACAGATGCTCGATTGGATTGAGATCTGGGCAATTTGGAGGCCAAGTCAACACCTCAAACTTGTTGTGCTCCTCCATTCCTGAACCATTTTTGCTTTGTGGCAGGGCGCATTATCCTGCTGAAAGAGGCCACAGCCACCAGGGAATACCATTTCCATGAAAGAGTGTACATGCTCTGCAACAATGCTTAGGTAGGTGGTACATGTCAAAGTTAGATCCACATGGATGGCAGGACCCAAGGTTTCCCAGCAGAACATTGCCCAAAGCATCACACTTGGCTTGCCCGGCATGCCTTCTTCCCATAGTGCATCCTGGTGCCATGTGTTCCCCAGGTAAGCGACGGCATCCACGTGATGTAAAAGAAAACGTGATTCATCAGACCAGGCCACCTTCTTCCATTGCTCCCTGGTTCAGTTCTGATGCTCACGTGCCCACTGTTGGCACTTTTGGCGGTGGACAGGGGTCAGCATGGGCACCCTGACTGGTCTGCGGCTATGCAGCCCCATATGCAACAAACTGCGTTGCACTGTGTATTCTCACACCTTCCTATCTGAACCAGCATTAACTTCTTGACCCTAACCCTTGCCCATGACCCTGTCGCCGGTTCACCACTGTTCCTTCCTTGGGCCACTTTTGATAGATACTGACCACTGCAGACCGGGAGCACCCCACAAGAGCTGCACTCTGAGCTCTGACCCAGTCGTCTAGCCATCACAATTTGGCCTTTGTCAAACTTGCACAAAACCTTACGCTTGCCCATTATTCCTGCTTTTAACATCAATTTTGAGGACAAAATGTTCACTTGCTGCCTAATATATCCCACCCACTAACAGGTGCCGGGATGAAGAGATAATTAGTGGTCATAATGTTATGCCTGATCGGTGTATAGCTATATTGCATTTCCTGTTGACTAATTTTTACCACTTTAGTGATTGTTAATATCAGTGACACCATAAATATCACTGTTTCAAGTACATATTAAAATAGAAACCCTTGATTATGTTTTTTTAAGTTAAAGGTAGGGTAGGCAATTTGTTTTATAAACACTTTTTGTTATTCTGGTTCACATCCTGATAGCAATCAATAATAGAAGTGGTCTAAATATTAAAATAAGTACATGTAGACTTCTGTGGAAGTCTCGGGACCAAAAAATGTTTGTCCTATCATTGCATTCGGTCTGCTTTGCAAACTCTACTGTGTCCGTTCATGTGTTTTGTAGGAGGTGTGTAGTGATGGGCATTCCGGCTCTTTTTCGTGAGCCGGCTCGTCTGACTCACAAACGGCTCTTTAAAAAATAAATGTTTTAACTATGACTGGCTATGATAGGTGTAAAAAAATTCTAATTAAATTATTAAATAAAATCATACTCACAATGTCTCACAATTTCTTTAAAAATGCATTGATTTGTTATGAAAAAAATAGTACTATTAAACATTTGCATTTAAATGACAACTTTTTAATGTATAAAAATAACATTCAAAACAAATACAATCTGAATCTGAACAACATAATAGAACCCATATTATTCGACTACTCGTCTGACTGTGTGTGTGTGTGTGTGTGTGAGTGAGTGAGAGAGTTGGCTCGGCCCTCCCTCATGCAGTATAATTGGTTGACACCGCATGTATGATTGACAGGAACAGAATGTGAGGCTGATCAGACAGTCGAAACGAATGTGTGCGTCCCTTTAGGCCTATATAATTATTTTTTTGTTGTTCTTTGAATTAGTCTATTATTTTAAATAAAATTAAAATCATTCATTATTTCATAATGATTTAATTTCTATAGGCTATGTTTTTAAAAATAGAGTCGGCTCTTCAGATATGCGAGCCAGCTCCCGACGTTCACCTACAAGAGCCGGCTCATTCGCGAACGACCCATCACTAGAGGTGTGGCTTTGGAGCTCTGAAGGGAGGGTGGGATCTATGCTTTCAAAACTAGTTTGCTATAGCCGCTCCGAAATTGCCTACCCTACCTTTAATTTATGAGTTAATTCACAGATGCAGTCAAAGACTTCCACTGTGTGAAATAATATTAATAATAAGAACAAATCATACCTGGAACATCTCGGTTTCTCTTTTCTTCGAACGCCGTGTTGGTGCATGCAGACACCAGTATGTATATTGTCTTTGAGGTTAGTTGTCGTCTCAAATCTGTGTACTCTCCCAAAGTACGTACTGTGATTTCCCTAAAATGGACATGAAGAGTTACAAAAAGCAAGCTATCTAAACATGTATATTATCATATGACGTTATTTGAATCCACTTACCTTCCTGGAGAATTACAGAAAATGACTTTCCCCTGGGTAGACTGGATTTCATCGATGAACACGCAGCTGTTCTCCTGATCCCACTTCACGACTGTGCAGCCCGCGCGACGCTCGGCAGTGAATCCATGAGGGGGACTGTTTACAAACGACTCTAGCTCTATAACGTCCATAACAAAACGCGAAATGGTGTTTTTCCGCATGTTATTTATTTTTTAACTTCTTGAGGACAGACCCGAGTGGTCGTCCAGCTCATGATGAGTCGCCCTTCGCTTTGGTTGTGTTGGTGGGCGTGTAGCTTGAGTCTTTGTGGTCATCAAAAGCACTTGAGTCATTCATTCAGTACGGAGCAGTTTAACATTGTGACGGGAAGTCTGAGTTTTATCACATGTCATACTGATATATAGCGGGGTTAATTGACCCGTTCCTCTTAAACAGCAAACAAAGTTTTAAATCATGGTTAATTTTGAGATTTAGAATATCTTTCCTATTAGTCACATTAGGTCAGTTACCCTTCAGTAGTGCAACAGCGGTTCCCTGAGGGGATAAAAAAAAAAAATGTTTGTTACCTTCGGAATATTTAAGTCATTCCACATTCCCCAGCAGGAAAAAAACTGTTTAAACCAGTCTAGAATGCTTTGCAGACTACCAGGCTGATCTGTGGATGTTTTTAGTGAGGAATACACAACTTAACACCGCAGTTTGGCCAGGCTGGAACATTAATTTATAAACAGCCTGTATAGACATGGTCGGCATTACTGGGAACGCCCACAAAAACGTCATATCCGTTTATGCAGTGGGGGCAAAACAAGCCATTCAAGTGAACGCGCGTAGACCTTGTTAGATGCTTTATCTTTACTTTTTGTAATGATTACGATTGATTTTTGCCTGGTGCAAAGCCGAAAAGTTGCTGTGTGGTGTTCTGCACCTCTAATAAGTAAAATAAGTTTTATACTGCCGAATAAACAGACAGAGCCGTTCGTCAATTCCGAAAGCCTGTGCAATACGTCCATTACAATTAAACATTTGCACTACATGATGCTGGTATTATTGTAAAGATGAAAAAATAAGAGATGTCATTACTGCAATGGCAAAAGTTTATTTAACAAAAACACCAATATATTTGTCACGGGATTCGAACTGTGTCAAAAAGGAGTTACTTGTCGTTAAAGCAGTTTTCATGCAAGCTATCACATAGTGTGTGAGGTCATTAATGTACAAAACATTCAAACATCATCTTTATTTCAGTATGGGAAGGGCTTGGCTCATGTTTGTGCTCCAATACAAGCTTATATAGTCACATTACATGTACGACACTTGAATTGACTTTTTCTCGTCAAAATGCATGACGCTCCCCCAAATATTACATGACATAAAAGCCTATCACCAAGTCCCTCGACGAAGACGGTTGCTATAAAAAAAAAAGCAAAGTAATTGACAGTAATTTGAGAATAATATTGTGACACTGACATGTCAAGTCCAAATTTGCTTTGTAAAATGTAAATGCTGAACTAATTTGTGCATGGCTGTACTAACAAGAAAAACGAATAAATAAACACACAATTGCTACATGCATGCAAGACAACAGAAAACTAATGGATGTCTAAACTTTATCTAAACCTGTGTCATTGATGCCAAACAGCTCATCAATAACTGCATTTTAGGCTTTTGACAAATGTTTCTTAAACGTGGCACTGCGGTAAATTAACGTTTGACATTAGACTGCGCATTTCATGTTTATATTCTAGCCCAAACAAATAACTTACATGAAAAAACGCCCTTTGCAATGCGCACGGCATATTCAGAAAAACATTTCATAGCACAAGACAAGTTTTATGATCATTTTAAAACGTTAAATGTATGTAATACATACATTAAATCCATTAAATTCAGGAACACTGAATAAACGTCTTCATCGAAAGACTGGGTGATTTATGAAGTAGGCATGTCGTATGTGGTTTATGAAGTAGGCATGTCGTATGATATTTGTGGGAGCAGCATGCATTTTGACGAGAAAATTACACCTTCTGGCCATTCTGTTGGGTCGTTTTTCCAGTCACAGGTACTGTACGGACAATCCGAGCCAATACGGCTCAGTTTTTCTATATACCTTGCTTTGTCAAGCGGCAGAAGTGATTCTACATAGGCTATACTGGGTTAACGCCATGCATTTCCAGTGTGGGGGAATGGACTGTTTTCCCCCACGCCGACTCCGCCTCCACTCCACGCCACGCCCCTAGCTATGACACGACGCCGACCAAGTCTATACATCCTCCTCAAAGTATATTGATAGTTGTTTGATAGTTTTAACTTAGTTACAGTGTCAGTTTTACATTTGCCATACAAAAATCCCCATATTTTTTCTATTTAATAATCATTTCCAACTTACTCAACGCAGACAATGATGGTGCAGGTTTTGCACAATTTCAAGTTGTTCCAACTCCAATGTAATATGTTTTTATTTTTTATATTTACCCTGGTTTCTACTTTAAAAAACCCCCCCAAAGCAATTCAAGTTGGTCAGATCAAGGCATCTAAACCAAGTTTTAAAATGGTTAATGTATTTTAACCTACAAAAAAAAAAAAAAAAAAAAATTAATTATTCAAAGTTTGGGGGCAGTACACTTAAAACATAAATAAATAAATAAAAAATATTAAGCAAATATGCAGTGAACTGATCAAACGTGACATTAAAGACATTTATAATGTTACAAAAGCACAACTGTTTTCATCATTGATAATAATAATAATAATAATAAAAGTCTTGAGTATCAAATCTGAATATTAGAATGATTTCTGAAGGATCCTGTGACACTGAAGACTGGAGTAATAATGCTGAAAATTCATCTTTGCATCACATGAATAAATTACATTTTAAATTATATTGAAATAGAAAAGAGTAGTTTTAAATTGTAATTTTTCACAATATTACAGTTTTTACTGTATTTTTTGATTAAATAAATGCAGTCCTTGTGAGCATATGACTTCTTTAAAAACATTTTTTTTAAAAAAACATACCAACACTAACGAACAGTAGTGTATACGTATGTAGATATCTATGATAAATCTTAACATGAAGTCATAAAAATGCACAGCCAAGCCAACAGCACCTTTACAAAATTTTTTTATAATTTCAAAAAACAACTATAAGGTTACCTTATCTTTTAAAAATAATTCTGAAGATGTAAAAATCAAAGTCAAATGCAAACAAGACAAGTAACAAAGAGAAGTAAAAAATTTATTGCAGTATTTGCTCCTCCACACATGCTGGGGTTCCCTTGTCCCTCTGTGGGGTGTAGAGACCCAAACCCTGACCCAATACATCAAAATCTACATTTACAAAAAAAACCTCCCTTCCATGTCGGCAACAGATACTGCATGCTCTGCTTTAACTGAATAAATTATGGCCAGGAGACTCCATTTTACAGCACAAAAGAAGTAAAACATAAAGCAGAGGAGATGTTTAAAAGTTTATTTCCCTGGAAACTGAGCTAAGCTAAAGAAATCCATCCGGTGCTAGGTTAAACTCCAAGGTCACTTTATTAAGAACATCAACAGACTAATTTCCAACATTCACTTTAGGTTTATTTCTTTAAACAGATTTTTTTTTGTCAGAGATATAAACATTTTTTGTTTCTGTTTTGTGTTAAACTATGATACAGTGGAGGGGGAAAAAATTCAAACAACCAAGTTGCTGCAGAACAGCGAAGGAGCTCCATTTCGTTCTTTTCCGTTTAACTTAAAGATGTACAGGATTCACATCTACATTTTCCAAACAGACCACACTTTCAAAATCCCTCCGTCGTTCCTTAAATCCACCAGTTCCGCACTGGATCTTAAAACCTGTGAGTCTGTAGTACTTTTCTCTCCAATTTAAGTTTATAAAACGTTAAATCCTGATGAAGTTTGGCTGCTGAGAGTTTGTTGGGTGCAACAGTTCCAGAGTTATTACAGATTTAATTAGCTGGAAGTTCCTTCCTTGGCTGCGTACAGTGAACGTAAAGTCTGCACTACTTTGTTGGTCAGTTTGTGCGCGCTCGTCAAGGCAATTTTCTTGTAAATAATGTCAGACTCCTTTATAGTGTCCACCCAAGGCACCAGTTTACGTCCGTCACGTTTCTTGGCCTCTGCCCAGGTACCAGAGTACGATCCGGCCATCCAGCGAACGCTGTAGCCTGTGCTTGTCTTCTGAATAACACGTGCTATCTGCGGCCGGTCCTTATACTTGGGGCAACAGATAGCGATGACGTCCCTGGCTTCTACGGTTGCGTTCATGTGACCTGATGCCTCTGCAGAATCTCCACTTCTCCTGGATTTCCGTGACGACTAGAAGAGAACAAACAAATGGCGTTTTAAAGTGATGGCAACACCGAGATGCAAGACATCGACAGTCAAATAAAAAGCTTTTTTACCCCAGGAGCCTTTTCGTCTGCATCACTGTCATCATCGTACGAGTCAGCAGCGTTATTCTTGGGGCTGGAGCCTCCTAGTAGAGCAGTGATGGCTTTATTTCTTGCGTGAGCACTGGCCTCCCCCTCCTCATCTTCCTCATCTGGGTCCAAGTGTTCCATCAGTACTTTAAACTGGAGGGGAAACCAGTTAGAGATGATAAGTTAATAAAACAAAACAATTCAACGAGCTGTTAGTCATTACTAAAAAATCTTTTTTATTCATACCGTGTATTAAAATGTTATGCTAGTATTATAGCATTTATTTTTATATATTTTTAGTCGTTTTGTTATGTGCTTGTCATTTTTTATTCGTTTTTTGTATGTTTTTTTATTTTAGTTTTAGTAATACCAGCACTTCAACTTCAACTTAACCTTATTTTCTTTTTTTTATTTAGATGCCAAGAAACATTTCTAATCTTCATTTAAGTTTTCAAGTTTAAGTTTTTCATCTAATATTTCATCTAAAAATTTTTATTGTAGCTTCATTTCAATTTGCGAAAATGATTGTTAATAGTTTTAGGTAATATCAACACAGGTTTTAAATGTTGGCAAATTGTTATACTGGTGTATACAAATACATATTAAGTCATATTTTGATATTATGCATATGTTAAATTATTAAATAATTATTCCTTGTCTTTTAAATGAAAACATTTAATTTTTAAGCCACTTTAGAGCAAAATAAATAAATAAATTGAGATGGTCAAAAAGACTGAAAAAAATATTGGCAATAATAAACTACATTTTTAAAGGGGTCATGAATTGAGAAATCAACTTTCCCTTGAGCTTTTGATATATAAAATGTCATGGTAATATAAGAATATCCTGCAAGTTTCAGAGCTGAAAACTTCCTTGTTAGTCAAAGAAAAGCTTTTATTGACAGCTGGCTCAGCAAACGATCGATCTGCAAATGCACGTCCCCGTGACGTCAGAGTGCAGTGAAACGCCGCCTCAAGAGCCTGATTCTGTAGCCCCGCCCACCGACTCGCACATGTAATGACATGACGTGATAAATAACATAGGCCTACGTGGAGCTAAACCGGATCGAACTTCCAAGCAATAAAGCATGTTTCAAACATGCCATAAGCTTCCTTCGGATTCCAATATTAGCAATGCATGGTTGAACTTTATTTTTAAGGAAGATCCAGCTCACGTGGGTAAAGACATCGCTTTTGTTCTCTTCATTTCACTGTGGATTCGTTTGTAAACAAGAGACTGGATTTGCAGACAGGATGAGATTAAAAAAATGATGCTGTGGCTTCTGGATCTGACAGGGATGATGCAACAATTATGTGAGTAAAAAAATGTTTTTTATATGTGATAGTATTGCATTGTTATGTTTGATATCTACTGATTATGTATGTGTCTAACTAAACATAACTTCCACGCTGTCACAGGCTGGAGTATCCTTTGTATTTGAGGTGTTGTTGGTTCATTGTGCTGCGATTCATGATCAGACTCGGACATGTATGGGCCAGGGCTCGCACTTCTTAAATGGTGAAATAACATTCCTTTCTTGATGTGCGTTGTTCACTCTCTTGACTGGTAATTTGAAGGAAAAATACAATCGTAGAAGTTTTGAACATGCTGATTTGTCTGAGGTGAAGTTTTGCTGATGTACGTACTGGCTTGTGGGTGCGCGTGCACGTGTGTGTGTGTGTGTGTGTGTTATATGCACGGTTCGCGGTTATATCCACCGATTGGGCCGGCCAAGTAATAAAAAATAACATTCCAATTAATTGCGGGTGGATGAGAGATAAATCATTGTTTGTGTTTGATAAAGACATTTTGCGAGCCCTGTGGGAAAATCATTCCGGTTGCCGTTTCTCCACATTGGAAGTTTT